>JAPDEH010000019.1:0-307910 GCA_027569075.1 Aspergillus asperescens | reverse complement strand
CCTGCTTTGATTTACGCGCTTTTCGTGGCATGGTGGGTGGTTAAAGATGGTAGGTGGTAGACGCGTCGGAATTTTTTGGAGTTCTGCGAACCGACCGGGAACTACGAACCGACCGGGATTTACGTTATAGTTACTATGGATGCCTTAGGCTTTCACACACAGAGGAGAAAACTCTTCGCCAAGGCCAGAGATTCTGCACCCCAGCATTAATCTACTTAAATTACTCGCAATCCTCACATAATTCCAATATCTTCTTGAGACGCTGAGCTCGACGCTCAGCCAAGAGAACCCGCAACAGACCAGCGCAGTGGAGAAAAGTATGTTGGATTGTTAGCTGAAGTTAAAACCAGTTTTGCTTATTTCATGAAAGCGTTTGTTCAACTGGGCAATTCTCAACAAACCTAAGCCTGATGAGTCCCGCTCCCGCTCCTGTTCCCGTTCCCGTTCCCGTTCCGATTTTTCCCTCTATGAAAATGATATCATTTATACAAAACAATTGGAAACAACCCCTACTAACTTATCTCGACTCCTTAACAGCCCACTCATGCTTCACCGTAATCCCACTCCCACTCTCTTTCCGGCCCCTCCCAGTCCCACCCCCAGTACCAGTAGGACCACTCCCAGTATTAGTCCCAGCCAAACTCTCCCGACTCTCATCACCCCCATACGTATCCCCCCTGACCGAAATCCCCGCATAGTGCTTCGTCCCCAACGGCCTCAGCCAAAGCTGACTCGTATCGTCATCGAGCGGCTGGAAGCCCTCTTCATCGGCGTGGGTATAACTTGCCCGTTTAGGCTTTGATTTGGAGTTGTTGGAGTTGCCCAACCCCTTTGAGTATTCGGGTGACTGGAGGCAGTCGTGGTCTGAGTTGGGTGCTGATGTCGCCGTTCGGCCCAGGAGCGGTCGCATCATGGGGATTGAGGCGAGGATGACGGCGAGACAGGGCTCGATTCCGCTGAAGATGTTTGCGCGTGGGATTGTGTAGGTTATGTCTGTGAAGTCCATGGTCGAGAGGACGGAAATGCGGAGGACGGAGATTATACATGTTCTGGACATCTTCATTAGTAAGTTTCCAATTTTTTTTCTTTTTTTCTCTTCTTTTTTTTCTCTTCTTTAACGCGGAAAGGGGAATAAGGGGAGGATAGGGAGACATACACAATACCCAACCCAAAAACCGCAATAAGCGTAACCTTCTTATAAGTCGCCATCTGCAACCTATACAAACTCGGCATAGGAAGCGTGAGCACAACCACATCCGTAAGCAGATTAATCACCCCCGTCACCGTAAACGACGTAACCTGATCCCCGCATTTCCCACCCGGGATAGTCTGATCCCAATTAAACGCGAAGGGACGACAGATGAGACACCCCGCGAGGATGGTCGCAATGGCCCAGGCTGTAATCACGGTCATGGTTGCCCGAGCAGACCAGATGAGCCAGGGCACGGGGAAGATGCGTAGGTATAGGAAGAGGATTGAGATCTTTGTGCAGCTGAGACTTAGCACCCAGGTGAATTGGAGTGGGATGATGAGCTTGGAGAGCTTGACTATAGGGTCCAGGCCGTAGGTTTGGGCAACGTATTCGACATGACCCGAGCCGATGCCGGCTTGGAATACGCCGGTTATGCTGATGGATTGGAGGGCAACGCTGAAGATCTGAGTTGGTTAGGTCAGCTTGACTGGACAGTTATTGAGCAGGGTGGTGGTGGTGGTGGTGGTGGTGGTGGTGGTGACATACGCATGCGGCGATGATGAACCAGTCGCTGGCTGTCCATTTCTTGTGGGCGATCTGGTGGGATAGGAGGCGGAGGCTGACGGCGATGACGGCGAGGATGGAGAAGGAGAAAGCGACGCCCAGCACCGCTCGCTGGTCGTGAGTTGTAATTGGGAAGGTCGTCATGTCGAGTCCGTCTGTCCTACACAGTAGGTCTGGCGACGAAGAGAGGCAGTCTGGCCGCAGATGGAAATGCCGCCGGGCGGTATTTAAGGGTTTAAGCGTCCTCTGCCTGATCTCGGCATTGTTGTGCGGGATTGCAGAATTGCATGGATACTCCTTAGGAGGGCCGGGATCGACCTGGAAGTTTCAAGACCGCCACCTGCCGCAGGTTTCCGGACCCTTCAGGGGAAGAGGCTTCCAGTCCCGTCTTTGGCGTCCAGGTGACAGTTGCATGACAGCAGAAAACTGTTTACGGAGGGCCATTGGTCGGGAGAGTCGACGAGGCTGGTAGCGTGTCTTGCAGCGATCTGACTTATAGACGCAGGCTTTTCTACACTTTGGAGCTGTCAGTTGGAGCAGACCAGGATACAGAATAAACATTCTGTCAGACTCGGGCTGGGACACGTCAAACCTGGTTTTTGAGCTTGGTGAATTTGGACCCGATTTGGCAGCTCCACTTTGGGCGTTGAATACGATATTTCCAGCTGGATCAGCGGTGTGATTGGCAGCCACCTCGCCCTAGATTTGAAGCCCATCCCGCCGTCGCTCACTAACCAAGCACCGGCCCTGCCTGGGCAACCACCCAGCACTGCGGTCTCCAGGCCATGCTGCATCTGGATTGGCGAGTCCACTGAGTCTGGCCACAACGCTCAACTAGGCATGAGACCCAGCGAACGCTCAGACCCTGCTTTGATCTTGCCAACGCTTATTGGTTTGGCCCTGCTGGTCTCCATCATGCGTGGGGTAGTCATATAACCATGCGCTATGGCGTGCGTTCCCCTTTCCTGCGAGTTGGAGACGAATTCGACCTGTTCGAAGCTCAATTCTCAGGCCTGCGCTTCCTTCACGCTCAACACCGCCATGGCTTCCTCTCCCGTCGTCGTCCTCTTAGCCGTGGGAGCCCTCTCCTTGGTCTATTTCAGCACCAGGAAGAAGAGTGAAACCGGCGGGAAGCCTCCTCTTCTCAAGCTGCCCCTCATCGGCGACCTGCACAACTCGCCCATCGCAAAGCCCCTCCTCAACTGGGACGCATGGGCAAAGGAACATGGCGCGATCACCGTGCCCAAGCTGTTCGGGCTTATCCCAATCGTCGTGCTCAACTCACAAGAGGCCGTGACCGAGCTCTTCAGTCGTCGCAGCCAGTGGTACAGCAACCGGCCGTCGTCCGTGAGCATGGAGATGATCACCGGCGCTGAGCCAGGGCGCTCGCGGTTCACCCTCATGCACGACTACGACGACCACCTCAAGCTGCACCACCGCATCCTGGCGCCCAGTCTCGGTGCCCCCGCAGCCTCCAAGTACCAGCCGTTGATGGAGCTCGAGGCCAAGCAGCTGCTCTTCGACATCCTCAGCGCATTGCGCAACTCCGCAGACGGCGCCACAATCACCACCGACACCATCTACCCCCTCCTCGAGCGCACTCAGTCCAGCGTCATCCTCGCCCTCCACTACGGCCTGCGCATCCCGCGCTTCGAAGAACCAATCCTCCACGAAGTCATCCACATCCAAACACAAGTCACCCACCTCGCCGCCAACCCCCAACTCCCCGACCTCATCCCCTTCCTCCGCCACCTCCCGTCCATCCTCTCCCCCTGGAAACGATCTGCAGACAAGCTCTATGCCGAACAAGTCGACCTCTACATGCGCCTCTTCAACCACGGCCGCACCGCGCCCGGCTGGAACGCAACAAAGCAAGCCCTCGCAACGGCCAAAAAGCACGCCCCAGAGAACTCCCCAGTCCCAGATCTCGACCTCGCTTTCACCCTCGCAACATCCATCCAGGGTGGAATGGAGACGTCCCCAAGACAACTCCTCTGGCTCTTTATCGCGGCCCTCCATAATCCCTCCTTCCTGGCTCGTGCGCATGAATCCCTCGACCGCGTCGTCGGCCGGAATCGTCTCCCTACTTTCTCAGATCGCGCGAAACTCCCCTTCATCGACGCGGTCACCCACGAGCTCTTCCGCTGGCGTCCGATCTCCCCAGGTTCTATCCCCAGACGAGCAGACCACGACGACTCTTTCAATGGCACAACAATCAAGAAGGGCGTTACCGTCATCGCAAACGCCTGGGGTATCGGTCGCGACGAGAAAGTCTTTGACCCAGCGCTCGGAAACGCAGACCACTTTATCCCGGAGCGGTGGTTGCGCGACGATGGTAATACTGGATTGAAACTCCGCTCGGACCTCCCCTTGCCTGTCTTTGGTCAAGGTCGGAGGATCTGTCAGGGAAAAAGGGTTGCCATTGATGGCACGTTTATGCAGGTTGCTAGCTTGCTTTGGGCGTTTGATGTGGAGCCTCTTGGCGGGGATCAGGGGGAGGAGGAGGAGGTTGATCCGTGGGAAATGGTCGTTGTGGGATTTATGACTATGCCCCGAGAGAGGAGGTTTCGGTTAAAGCCGAGGGGGGATTGGGTTGGTGAGGTTATTGGGAGGGAGTGGGAGGGGGCTGAGAAGGGGTTGGAGGTTGTTATGGGGGTTGCTGATGATGTTGAGTAGATTCCTGCATTTTACGCAATGATGATATGGGATGACGAGTAATAATGATCAACCTCGAGTGCATTTATTTATTAACCATATTCATACCGGTTCAGTCTATGTGGATTTGCGTCCACAAGCTACCCCGGTGCAGTGATGTTCCCTAAAACCCGAGCCAGGTGCTGCAGAGACTAGCTGTCAGGATAGTGATGTCTTATATCCACAGGAAGCCTGCCACAGGCCCCGAAAGATTTTTATTATACAAGGTTGGTCCGTCAGTGTCCCCAATCTAAAGAACCTGCTCCAAACACAGCAGACTCTGGCAAGTCAGATCGATCGAAAAGCTGCCCAAAGGTGGGAAATGCATGCTTATTCTGCAGAGTCTTCCCCTTTGTAGACCCACAATGACCTGACTCCGGCACATTTGGTGCAGCAAAGGCGCGTTCAACCTTAGTCGTACCGTCTATCGCCCCTTTATGCTCATTTCCAAGCTGGTTGTCTGAATCAAGCGCCTGTTCCCATTCATCTCCAGATTGGCTGTAACTGCATCCCCCGAATCTTCACCAAATACAATCCCGCCACCAACAATGCAATCAGTCATGGGTTTGGTTAACACGCCCAACTCCGTCAGTGCAAAAGATACCCCAACCTGTCTCAGCTGCTGCCTTGGTGCCTTAGACCCCAATGGATCCTCACAAGATACACAGTATAATATCACCAGGTAGACGATTCTGTTTGTCACACTCGCGTTCAAGAAAGGTATATAATGCCGATACCCTCAGGATATCGATGTGGTCTAGTTTCCAAACGCATAGGTTCCTCCAGAACCTGGAGCGCGAGAACTTGTCGCGTCGTTGGTGGATTAGGGTTTTGATTTGGCGTAGTACAGTGATTTCGCGGACGTATTCTTGTAATTAGTCGACTATGTCTCTGTTAGGGCATCTGAATGCGTTTATCTTCTCTATGGTGAGACTGTCGTTGGCTATGCGGAGGAGAGCGTCTCGCCTGATGGGTTTGTAGTTTTCCGGCTGTAGTGTATATCGATAGATGTAGTTTAGGAAACGGATCTGTTAGTTTCATATATATAAACGAACGTTGCACGGAGTGATAATAGAATGCCTCGCCGGATGAGATGAGAATACTAAGTACTATCTAGTATTCAGAAGCATCGCTGTTCTATTAATTAGAATGGGAAGCAGGCAAGCGCCTCAGTGAGATGAACAGCACCACGCCAGGGAAGTCGGCAGCTGAAGGTTCTAGAACGAAGCTCTCCTTCCGCAGAAGATGTAATTTGGGCTTGACAACCAGGACAGCTGCACAAAATCGTTAAAGAATGGCGAGTATTTATCGGGCATCTATATGGAGTCATGCCCATAGCGGCGCATCTTTAGAGGTAATTGAATGTATAATTATGTATTCACTAAGCTAAGGTATCATGAGCAGATACCGAGAGAAGCACTGCATCTGCAATGATTCTGCTTTAGCGTGTAGACTAAACGTACTGTACGCACTCAGAGGTTGTCCTTCCAAGGCATCTGTCCCTCCGGCAGCTACTAACTACGTGATACTAATGGTAGTACAACTTCATTTCCGTCGTTTTGCCTTCATCAGCTTTAAGACCTCCGCATGCCTATGTATTCGTGCGTAGGTCAGTGGTGTCCGCCCCTTGCAATCGCGAGACCGTGGGTTGGCGCCTTTTCGAAGTAAGATATCAACGACCTTCATATGGCCACGTATCGCTGCGTAAGAGAGGGCGCTCATCCCTGCACCAGTCTTGTGGTTTGGATCAAATCCATATTTAATAAGCAGTTTGACTATACGGTGATGGCCATGGAGCGCTGCGTCAAGAAAAGGTTTATGTATGCGACCATTTGAAACACCTCCGGCCGCGTGCTGTTGTAACAACAATTTCGCGACGTTGTAATGTCCCTCTTCCGCCGCATAATGAAGGGGGGTCATTTCGAAATGATCGAAAATGGTCGACTTAGCCCCTCTTTGCAGTAGCAATTGTACCATCTCGGCATTGCCATTCGCGGCTGCAATGGATAGGGTTGTCTTTTTGTATTCGTGTTGCTGGTCGACATCGAGGCCAAGCGCCAATAGGGTTTTCATCACCTCAACGTGGCCTTGCTGCGCTGCCCAGAAGCTCACAGTGTCCCCTTGGGAATCTGGTAGATCTAGTAGTACAGGGGCCGACTGGAGGTGCTCAATGACGCCTTGGAGCTCGCCGTTCAAGACCTGAGTCACTAGCTTCCCTGCGTCACTCTGTCCATCATAAGGGCTGCTCCCTTGTTGGGCAAGTATCATTTGAATCGTGGGGACACTTCCAGCCTCAGCAGCCATCAGCAGTGGGGATCGACCAAATTTATCCCGGGCCTGAGAACCAATTTGTACGCTTTGTAGCAAGATTTGGACCACCTCCTGGCATTGGCATTTGGCAGCCAGGTGTAATGCCGTCTGGCCGCACTGGTTTCTCTGGTTTGGGTTTTCACCGCGCTGTAATAGAAGAGAGACTGCTTCCTTACGCCCCTCTCCTGCTGCTAACAAGAGCGCTGAATTCCCGTACTCGTCTACTTTCTGAGTTTTTACTTTCCCAGTAGCCAACAAGATTTCCATTACTCCGGCATGACCGCCCTCGGCTGCCAGGAGAAATGGGGTCAGACGGCGGTCGCTGATGTTCGTAGTCTTAGCCCAGTTTTGGGAATGCATGGCCAAATTAATACGGATATTCCCTTCGGAAACTAGCAGGCGGACGATTGATTCGAATCCTCTCATTGCGGCTGCCGTCAGCGGGGTATGTCCTGCCCTGTTCCTCGCGTTTATATTCATCTGACCAGTCTGCAGGAGTAAATGAACGACGTTTGTAGGACTGCGGTCCCAGCTAAAGCAGTAAATAGCGTCATGCAGAAGGGTTTCTTCATGATCGTTGCGACCACTGAGATCAACCCTACTGTCCGCGACAAGTGTAGCAACAACATCCTCACAACACCACGTGCAAGCAATCGCCAAAGGAGTCCGACCATTATCATCTTTGACATTCACATCGACTCGATTGTCTGCAATTAACTGTTTGACCACTTGTGTTTGTCCATGACGTGCTGCTTGAGCTAATGGTGCCATGCATTCGTCGGCAACAGAACGGAGGATTCTTTGGGAATCTCGCGGGTAGTTTGTACTCCCCTGCAAATTCACATCAATGTCATCTCGCATGAGCAACTGACGGACGGCTTTCTCGCTGCCATTGGTGGCTGCCCATAGCAGGGGAGTTGCGCCGTGATCGTCTCTAGCATTGACATCGCATCCGCGCTCAAGCAACAGTCCAATTGCATCGCCGAGATTGAAATGGGCAGCGAGATGACACGCTGTGCTACCTGCACATTTGCTCATCGTTTGGGAGCAAGCATTTCTCTTCTCATCGCATCTCAGAAACTCAAGGACTGTATCCTGAATCTCTGCTAAAACCTCTTGAGTATGATAGCCCCAGTTATTTGCAGCATAGTCGTAAAGACTATATCGCTTCAATCTTTTATCAAGTTCATGGTCGTTTGGGCAAGGCCCGGCGGCGAAGTCATCGAGCGACAAGTACTGGATGCAAGTTCTGGCGATACTAGATTGTGCATCAGGAAACCATCGGGCCCAGGTGTCTTCAAAATATTGCTGAGTGGTGTAGTGAACCAAGCGAATTGTGCCGCTTTCTGTTTCCAATATAACAAGGCCGACACATATACTCAGTATATCATCCAGCGCCGGCATTCCTGTCTTATGGAAGGCAGTATCTGTTAGTCGCAGAGCGAGTGCGTGCTGCAATTCCTTAGTCTTCAGTGGTCTCCTGGCATAAGTTATCCACGAGAGTGCCCGTTTAGCAAGCTGTTGACTTGTCATCTCTTGGCCCTCAATTCGAGCCATGGCGTGAGAAAATGCCTCTGCATACGCATCGGCACCATACGGAAGATTTTCAATTGCATCTTTGATGTCTCTTGGTATTCTCAGGTGGGTCAAGTGGTCGAGGTAGAGCTGAGCAAGGAGAAACCTGCGGCGATATTAACATATTGTCATAAATCTTTTGCATAGAAGAAAAGTAGACTCACATTCCATCCACTGCTTTAGTAACATGCTTCCTGATCTTGCGCTGAAGTTTCCGACTTTGCCGTACAAGGCCCTCCGACTTCCGCAGACGACCGTCAATGTATGCTTCCACGTCTTCATCCCTAGCCCTAATGTCGAGAAACATCGCCCCATGTGAACGCATCGAGTCGATAATGTCCGGATTTGGTCTGCTGGTAATCATGATTCTCAGCTTCGTTTTGGTCAGGAGCCTGAGTAGCTCCTCCAGGAACGCCTGACGCATACCGTTGGAAGACGGACACTCATCAAGGGCATCCACGATTAGAAACACTTTTGACCAGTCTCGTAACGTAGACTCCAATGTTGAAGAGAGGTCGTTGAGTGAGGGCTTACTGTTCTTGAACGCATACTCCGTGAATAGTAAGGGTACGCATTTCGGCAACCCTGGTTTCTGACTAGCTAGTTGCCGTAAGATGACAGCAACCAGTTCAGCTGGGTTATCGTATTTGACTCGGTAGTCGAAGTAAACAAAACACACTGCAGTTGTGGGGTTTCCGTGGAATTTCCGTCGCAAAGAGTCGATAACGAGCGTGCTGATCATGGTTTTTCCAGCCCCAGGCATTCCAGGACAGAACAGGCGATGTTCCTCGCCATTGACAAAGCCCTGATACTGTCCGGAGCTTAGAAACCACACGCCGGTTCCTTCTTGGAGTCGATGTAAGTGATCGATGTGCCGGGACTCGAACGTTTCTTCAGTTAACCAATTGAGAATTTCCAGATCTTTCTCGTCAGTGCCCGCGGATCTGGGTCCTCTGTATTGTTGGTCGGAATAGTCATCTCAACGGAACTGTTAGTATCTTGGTGCAGAGGGGAAAACATTATTAATGACTCACCGCTGGTTCCTACGTTCAGAGGCACGTACTCCAGCAAAAGCTTCGCATAGCCTGCGGCAGACGCAGCAGCGTAAGAATGCCAGGCATCATTTTTGTGACAATCCGCATAATCTGTGATTCCTCGGATGACGAGCCCGCTGAAATTATTCATCACTCCGGCGGCTTCCATATCGAAACATATGGCGTCGAACCTCTGTCGTATCTCCTCTCTGAAGCCCCTATCCTTGCACACAGTGTTTCCGGACGCGATGGTCCCATAATGGAGTCGCGGCTGATTATCAGCTCGCGCCCGGCGGAATCGCAATAGTTTGACATCCTTGCCTCCAGGGCACTCGTCACCAATTAAGCAGGGTTCACATAGATGATCATCGGCGTTTAGCGGAAAGCCACAGTCCTCACTCCCCGGATCTTTCCGTATCATCGCTTCAATGTACTCCGTGATCTTTGTCGCCTTGGTACTATGCTCAGCCCGAAGCTGGCTCAGTGCAGAACGGAGGATCTTCGGCGGCTTATCCTGGTGCCCAGTACTCTGTATCTGACCCCCATGAAGTCTCTTACCCAACTCATAGTCGACAACACGCGTTCCTACCACAACATCCCCCAGACGAATATCGCGAGTAGTATCTCCCGTGAAGACAGGAATGCCTGCTCCGATTCCGACAAAGAGCCCGATTTTCAAATGCGGAAATGTTGACCACATTGCGCCTGCCACGTTTGCTGCTGAGGGTGTCCCGTACTCGTCTGCTGGTAGACATGCCATGACTACGTTGAAGGATCCAATTTTGCCTAGGGTGTAGGCGTTGTGGTCGCCCATTGGATGGACCTGTGGCTCGCCATGCTTTTCGTCCAGCATGCCTTTTGCGGCGGCCAATTCGACGCTTAGGGCGCAGATCCAGCCCACTGTATATGCTTCATTCGGATATTTTGAACTCGGTCGCACCGTGGGGGCCTTGACGGGTGTTTCTGAGAGTTTTTTCGCGTCCCAGGAAGACTTGGTATTGGCAACTGGGGCCTTGTTCCGGGGGCGCTTGCGCGAGCGAGCAGCATTTCCATGCTCACTAGTTTTTCTCTTTGGCATTTTGCAGTAACTGCTCCTGGGCTACCAACTGCAATGTGGTCAACGGTCGGTAGAGCTTTGATTGTCGTGTGCCTGTGGAGGGGTTGTGCTGTGGTCTGTTTAAGCCTGTCTTTCGTCAGCCTTGGGTTGTGGCGCAGTTCAACCAATTCTGTTCAGCCTCGTCGACTACTTTGCTTATGAGAGGCATTGGAGACTAACTAACTCTCTCATTAGCGCTGATTATATCCAATGATAGAGGCCAGAATGGGAAGGCTTGCATGGTATAACGACCAACAAGCTACGATGGAGATGAGCAGCCGGTGTGGGACATTCTCAACCTTTAGGGCATTCTTATAGTCGCCATTCCATCTACAAACATATCGACCAAGATGAGTAGATTAGTATACACCCCCAGGAGCACCCACCATGCATGCCTACCTATGGATATAACTACAATCAAGCCGTCTTGAAATTCACCGGCCCAGCCCACCTCCTCAACCCCTTCCCGAAAACCGCCAACCCAACCACCATAAAAAACGCAAAGCCCACAATCCCCGTCATGGTCCCAAATTGCCTCTTCGCCCCCTGCTTCCCCGCCCACTCCACCATAAAATAACTAACAATGAACCCGCCCGTCGTCCGCCCAAAATTAATCCACGCCGCAACCTCCCCGCTCGCTTCGGGGTAGCTATCAAGCACATAGGCATTGACGGCGACGGTCACGATCATTATCCCGAAAACATAGAGACCCCAGCCCAGTGCGGCGAGCATGTAGTGGTAGCCTTCTTCTAGGGCGAAGCCGAGCAGGATGAGACCGGCTACCATGAAGGGGGTTGCGATGTAGGTGGCTATTAGGCGGGCTTCGGGCTCTAGGCGGCCGTTGTTGCGGCGGGAGGAGAAGGTTGCTATGCTGTCGTGCAGCCAGTGGCCGGTTATTTCGCCAAGGATGGCAGCGACGACGGGGGTGAAGTAGAAGAAGCCTATTTTTATTTTTTTTGGGTCTCTGTCAATATACAAGCTTTGCCATTATTTGAGAAGGGGGAACGTTTTTGACGTACCGATTTGCTTCGGCCCGAAGCCATACAGCGGAGTCAAGAAGATCGACAGCGTCGTGTTGATTCCTACCACCCACGCAAAGGTAAGGAGGTAGTACAGCGTAGCCCAAACAACAACCGGTTTCAATAGAACGGTCACCAGCCTCATGACTGCGTCGCGTGGGGTGTTGATGATGTATTTGGTCTGGCGCTGTTGAATCCCCACCAGCCGCTTCCAGCGAGGCCCGTTGGGGACAAGTTCGAACTGTTTATTCTTGCGATCGTAGTATGTCTCTTCGAGGAAGAGCGCAATTGCGATTAGACATAGTCCCGTTTCGATCGCGTAAACTCCGAACGCCCATTGCCAGATTTGTGTGCTAGTTATGAATGCTGCGAAGAGGGGACCCATGTAGGGCGAGAGGACGATGAAGGCGGACCAGATGTTGATTTTGCGCGCTTGGTCGTGGAAGAAGAACATGTCTTTTATGAACATGAGGCCGCCCTGGTCTTGTTAGATGGGTAGTAGCTAATAAGTATAAATTGGGGTGACGTACCCCTTGCGCGACGGTAGAGAAGAATCCATTGAGGATACGCGCAGCCTGTTCGGACTAGTGTCAGATATGGTTTTTCAAGGATAGGTTTTAGAAGGGCGCACCATAAATGATTCAAACGACTGAGCAGCAGCGCACCAAATAGCTGTCGCAAGAGCAATAACCACAAACCAGAAGAGCACCGGCAATCGCCCAAAGTACGCCGAGAGCGCAACAACAAAAGGGCCGCCGGCTCCAAGCATAAACACGTTTCCGACCTGCGAGTGGTTGACGTGATCTTCGGTCATGTTCCAGGCACTGGGCCGTCAGTCTTGTTCGCGTCTGGTACATAAAGGCGAGGGACCTACGCAGCCTGCGGGATGAGTGTCACAGCGCCCGTTGCACTTCCATAATCGGGGAGGAACGCCGTGACGGACATGATAATTAAGATCAAATGCTTCCTGAATGAGGACCAGTTCAATGGGTCATTGGGCGAGTTGCTCGGCTGTGGGATCAGCACTGTCTTGCCGTCGGCCGTTGTTTTTAAGTTCTGATTCTGGGCAAGCGACGTGTCCAGAACGTAGCCATCACGCTCGCCCAGTTGCTCCAGGTCAATTGTTTCGGGCTGCTTCTCTGCATCGGAAAGCGATCTTGCGGGGGTTGAGGCGATATCCATGGTGATGACCCAGCGCAGCGTCGATGCGAACGGCGAAGTTTCGAGGAGAGAGCAGAAAACGCGAAGAGGGATCTAACTTGGCTAGCCAGATTAAATAAACAAGAGCGTGCATGGCGTTCTCCCTTGCGTCTCGGATGATTTCACGAGCAAGATGCCGACACGTGCGGGGAACGACAACCCTAATTCCTACGAGAAGATAAAGAGAAGCCGTGGTTTCACTCCGAGGGAGTCTCCTAACCGTTTGGGAACAATGAACAGGGGTTGGGGTAGCATGCAACAGTCTCGAGTCTTGGGAAGCCCATTGCAGGCCGATTTCTGTTGGCGAAAGCCGTTCAAGAAGGTCAGAATCCATGGCTCGAAGGACGGCACAGCTGTCTCGCATAACTGGGGCCAATGACAAGACGGCCACGCGGCAGGATGCATCCGGTGAAACGAGACAGCAACCAGCCAAGAGACGAGAGTGCTTGAAAGTTGACGCTACCAAGCCAAGGCGCAGGGATCTGGGGCGTCTGGTTTAGCCCCAGCACTGTGGCCATCCCCACCAGAATCTCCAGACTGCCCAGCGTACGGGGCGGATTGGAGCGTCAGATTTAGGTGATTTCCACCAAACAAGTACTTTCCTACGCCATCATCTTTGACTGGGTTACAACTTATAGCTAACGCGAAAGGCGCAAGAAAAGGATGGTGATTTCGCAAAGCCAGATTAATATATCTTCATTTATATCCCGTCTGCTCATCCCCAAAATCCGGCCCCGTCTCGACATGGACCTCGGTAGTCATCAGAATTGCCTGACCTGAAGCTATCATCGGATCTTCGCTGTCACTCTCCGCGTGGGCTCTCTCAACGCGGGTCCAGGCAAGTGGATACTCCGTGTGTATCTGTCCCTTCCCGCCGCTGGTGAATGGGTCGTAGTGATTGGGATTTGACCGGCCCGATTGGCGACTGGGACTCTGGCCTGCCTTGTTGTTTGAGCTGCTTTTCTTGCTCGTTCGCTGGCGGATGACGATATTGAATAGTGGTGTTAGGGTTGGGATGCAGGCCGCCAGAATGATAAGGTATTGCTCTACCGCGATCCAGATTGTTAGGTCGACTGTGTCCCAAGGATAATCGGCTCGAGCGGAGAGGGAGGCCAGATTGACTGTCTTTACGATCGCAGCGATCATTGCGCTACCTGGTCAGAATGGATTGGAAGAGAGGGACTGGGGCGATGGCTTACATGATACCCAAGGAGAGCACGCAGCCCAACCCGATCTTGACTTTGAGCGCCATTTGCAAGCCCCAGATAGTGAATAGCGGATAAATTGCAAGGACCAGGTCGGAGAAGGCGGAGGATGCTGGGTTCGTCAGTTAACCTCGCGCCAGACAGAAAGAGACTCAATACTTACAGCCCTGGAAGAAGGCGTAGTTCTTCTGGACATTCGGATCCCAACAAGTCCCATCCATATCCGGATCCCAGAGTTTTGCCGTTGGTGTGCATTGGCCATAGATAGTAAACACGCACACCGAGTTGATTATCGTCAAGAGCACAATCCCCCCGTACACGACCGGCTTATGGTGTTTGACCTTGTGGATAATTCGCAAGAGAAAGAGGGCGACAGAAACCTTCCCCCAGTTTGTAGACATGACGTGAAATCCTTGCGACAGCCAGTTGAACTTCGTGGACTGGAACTTCTGATATTCCGTCAGGTCGCTTGCATGGCGACCGGTTCCGTAGTGAGCGCTGGTGGTAGAGAGGGCCGTATTGGTCGTCGCGCACAACATCGCTAGGATGATAAAGGGATCGTCCCACCCCCAAGACTTGATGATCCGAGTCCGCACCCATACTCGGAGGGTAATCAGGATGGCGCAGAGGCTGAACAGCGGCCACGACACCGCTAAGATGACCCATCCGCGATCGGGGATAGCCATGGCCGTCGAGGAGAGAACACAGCGATGGGTGATGCACACCTCTAGCAGGTTCATCGATTAAAGTAATCCTAATTCTTCAGTCGCATCGCGCCGGCTGCCAGGTAAGCGGTCTGCGGCTGTCCACTTAGCCAGCGCAAACCTCAGCTAGCAGGGATGCCTCGGGTTAATCCTACCTTGTTATTAGTATTATTAATATCATGGGGCGGAAAATGTCATCTCGCCTGTCGAAATGAAGCAGGTCAAACCCACCCATTTCCGCAACACGACGGTCACTTGATGCCACTCGGTGGGTTTCCGCCGGCCGTCTACGGGTAGATCCATGGCAATCCACAGACGAACTCCAGGCCCTTTTCGCTAAGACGGAGACTCAACCTTCAACCGCAGTTTCTAGCCGTGGACACGGCTGGCGGGCAAGGATCCTGCTCTCCAGTTTGCAGGGGGTTACTAAAGGCGCCCCAATCAGAGCAACAATAAAAAGGCTAACCCTCAATGCTTCTGCATTAGCTTGTCGAACGCTGGCTCTGATGTGAGACATTGAAAAACCTAAGCCGATTGTCGTTCGCTAATATTTCTCTTTCATGATATTGTTAATCAATCTCCTTCTGGTCACGCTCCTCTCGTGCTCATACGATTCGCTCCCAGTTGGAATTGCCCTCTCATTAAGCCTGGCGGGAATCTCGATCTCAATCATCCTGCTAAGGACAGTGTTAGTTAGGTTAGTTTGTACAGGATAGCACACTACTACATTCTTAGGATGCCCCGTGTAGTTGGAATCTCACAATATTGGTCCCCCGGGGCCAGCTGGCATTAAGCAACCCAACGCCAGCTCTATTATTAAGCTTTATATCACAAGACTATCTACTTCAAGTTAAAAAATAAGTTGGAGGGCAGCACCGATTAAGACTCTTTGTCCTTAAACCGCGAGATTCTATACCATCTGATATATATTAATTCCTTATTCTTTGACGGTTAACAGGATGCAAAAGTAATCTTCAGGAAAAAAGTCCGCATGATAAGATATTAACCCTTATGTAACTTTATCTCTAATCTACCCGGCACACAAAGAATCACATTGTCTACCTGGAAACTATACCAACAACGGTTAGCACAAGTATGAACGCTACCTGCGCTGCGGGGAATACCCGGAATGCGAATGGAAAGAAAGTACTCCGTTCTGTACTTTGGCATTATTAGCATCCAATGGCCACCGAAGTCAAATTACGACAGGGATTCTTCTTCAAACGACCTTGAGCTTCATCCTGCTGAAGCCATATTCCGGCCAGTCGGTGTCAAATCTGACTACTAGCTTCATAATAGAAATGGAAGTACTTCTCCGTCGTGCTCGGTCACATTTTGCTCCTCGGGGTTCGATGACTGCCTGGTCCCCTTGGTCCTAGCGTTCGAATTCAGTCAACAACGCGTTGCACAGACCAGCTTATTTAAAGGCATTGATAAATGTCATGTTTTGGTCATCGTTGAGAGTTAGCAATATATCTATAGTGCAACTTATAGAGCGATCGTAGTCCTATCTGAGGAAAGAAAGACATCTTGCAGACAAAAATGAGGGGTGACTAAATGGGAAGGAATGAGGTTATTCGCAGCTCCATGTAGCTGACAGACTCAGACGCACAGACCATGCTTAGCCGCGAGGCCCAGATTTAGGCGCGACACAACTGTAGAGTTCTCCAACGACATCTAATAGGGCATGGGATTCTATTCTTACTCGATTCCTATAAACAGGTAGTCTAACCAAAATAGGAAGAGTACCATACAGACCGGAATCTTCTTGAATTCTGATCCCAATGACGACTAATCCAATTCAAAGTTTTTAACTAACATGCTTACCCTATGCTTATAAAGACCCACCCGACCCACGCCACCGCGAGTATATAAACCCACTCGATCCAGATCCATGACCTCAATTCTCATCTTCAAAAGTTACTGCTACAACTACCTACCACGATACGTTAGTAGAGCCACCACTCTGCCAATTGACTATCAATCAATCATGTCACCAATACCAAGAAGTACTACAACCGAAATGTCCAAGTCCCTCTCCCACGCAAAAATCATCGCCCGCCGCTCGGCAGACCGCGGCTACGCAGAGCACGGCGGGTGGCTCAAGTCCTTCCACACATTCAGTTTCGCCTCATACTACGACCACCACTTCACAAACTTCGGCAGTCTCCGCGTTCTCAACGAAGACCGCGTCTCAGCGCGGAACGGCTTCCCGACACATCCGCACCGCGATGCGGAGATCTTCAGCTACATCCTGAGTGGCGAATTGACGCACCGGGATAGCGTGGTCCGGAAGGGCGCGGAGGGGGAGCAGGGGAAGCAGTTTTACCGGATGAAGAGGGGTGATGTGCAGTTTACGACTGGGGGCACAGGTATTGCGCACTCCGAGCAGAATGAGTCGAGTAAGCCGGTTCATTTTCTGCAGATTTGGGCTCTGCCGTGGAAGTATGGGTTGAAGCCGAATTATCATACGAGGAGCTTTGACGAGGCGGAGAAGAGGAAGGCGTTTGTGCCGATTTTGTCGCCGCTGAAGGCTGGGCCTGAGGCTGGTCCGAAGGAGGAGGAGCAGGCTGTCCCGAGCATTCCGGAGACGATTCCGATTCATGCGGACTTTGTGATGGGGGCGGGTATTATTGAGCCGCAGGGAAGGTTTGAGTGGACTGTTGGTGCTGGGAATGATGTTGTTTCGAAGAAGAAGAAGCGGAATGTGTATGTGCATTTGCCGATGACCAAGGGTGGGAAGGCGAAGATCCAGCTGGATCATCGGGAGGATGCGGTATTGGAGGAGGGAGATGGGGCATTTATTACAGGAGTAAATGCGGGTGACGTACTCGGTGTGGAAAGTATCGGTGAAGCTGAAGCAGAGACCATTATCTTGGATAGTGATTGAGCTGGTTTTTGTATTTGATACCTGTCACTGAATAAAGTTATCTAGAACCCCCAAAGGAAGTCTCCCAAGAAGCGAGCTCCAAAACATATTCATGATGATGATAATAAGCAGCACCCTGGGCCGGTACAGTAAAGTTGAGTAGTAGCGACTGTCTGTGCGTGCGTTCGAGTGTCCATTTTATAGTAAGCCCCCATTATACTTACGGAAAAGGCGACTTGGGGGGAGGGGGAACCCATCCACAAGGCCGGGAAGGACCAACCCTTTCCAGGCGGGTACTGCACAGCTACCACTAGGTACGTAGCAGCAGGTAGTACTATATCAGCTAGTACTAACTATCTCGGTCCTATCGTGAATCCTTAGGGTCGTTATCCAAGACAGTAGCCATCATGGATCTTGTTGTCCGGTCACGTCACATGGGGGATTCAAAGGATTGAGTATTTGTCATTCGGGTTTCCCTCCTCTCCTTGTTCAGGTGCCTATGGAGGAGGGCGTTTTTGCCCTCACTCCGAGACTCTTATGATCAATCTGTTGATTACAACCTAGGCAAGGTTGAAACAGCCTCGACGATGCGACTCGACGAGCTCGGATCAGCCAATACAACTCTTGGTTGAGTCAACGGAGAAGCACATCACGAATTTTCTACCCGCTTGCTTCTGAACAAATTCTGTCATAATCAGGATCGCTAATCCTGTTGATGCAGTGGCACCTGAGGTTTTGGAATGTGGCTCGAGCAAAGGCGCCATACCACGGCGCTTAGCATATATAGACCATCCACCCAATTACAATCAACCCTGGCACCAGCCACAACTTTTTCTTTTTTTTTCTTTTTCAAATTATTCTGGTAATAGAGCATTTCACTAGCTATACGAGATCAAAAGGCCCACCGCTATGCCTTGCCTCAAGATTAGGATTAGTGAGACTGCGCGGATGGGATGGAAAAGACACGGGGAGAGAGTCATGAGTCTAGCATACTAAATTTCGACCATTCTACTCGCCGCTATGAGAATAGAAGGATGAAAATTGACGTGTAGATAGTTTGACCAATTTGACCTAGATGAGGGATGATAATCTACCTGGGGTAACTTTATTCTCATGGACAACGCTCCCTCGATCTGCCAGATGATCTCTTTATATCCATGTAAAAGCTAAACGCAGGCGATTATTGCGGCGGGGGTAACACTTTCCATGCTCGGCGGCAAAGTTTGACTCGGCAAACTGGAGATGAACAGGTAACTACGGGATATGCAATGTCTCAATAGGGGTAAACTCTTTTCGACGGGAGAATTGACGTCTAACCTAGACGTGTCACATCATCAAAGCGAGATTCTGCCCCAGAGCTACGCCGTCGTCTCCTCCCGCTGCGGCGCCGCCGTAAGATACACCCACGAGGAGATAGTGACAGCCAGTGAGATAGCAGCTAACCCAGTTAGCACAATACCAATATATTAAGAAATGAAGAGAGGAGACTCACCCAGCCCGCAGTGCATATAATAGTACCCAATGAACTCGGAAAAGCTACCCGAGAACAGAGGTCCGAGTATCATGCCGATGTTGAATGAGACTTCGGCCATAGCCGAAAGGCGCGAATTGCCGCCATACGGACCGAAGACGGTGGGGTCATTTGATTCTAGCTCTTGGATCACAGCTAGATCATATTATTAGCATATGAGTGTAAAGAAAGGACAAGGGAAAAAAAAAAAAAAAAAAAAAAAAAAAAAAGAGAGAGATGCACCCATCATTTGAAACATTCCAGCGCCTCGAATAAACGCAAGCCCAAATCCCATGCCCACGATAGCGATACTGAAAACGACTTCGCCGCCGTGTTCCAGACGGCCCCAGAAGAAAGGCTCGCCGGGGACGGCCATCAGCCAGAGCAGCGGGGTGAGGAGCGCCCAGCCAAGGGTTGTGGGCCATCGGATCCCCACGCGGTCGCGCAGCCAGCCGATAGGCGGGCCAAAGATGAGACACGGCGCTTGAAGGCCGAGGAAGATGACCCCGACGGGCAAGCTGCCCCAGCCGAAGACATCACGGACGTGAAGGGGGATTGTAGTGTCGAACGCGGCGATGATGGTGGATAGGACGATGGTGTTGCAGAGCGAGGCGACGATCTTCGCGTTGCTAAGCATGATGCGGTAGAATCCGCGTGCGGGGGCGGGCTTGTCTGGGGGATCTTGACCCCGAGGTTCATCTGCGAGTAGGCCTGTCTGTTCTTCTGCTTCTGCATCTTTCAGGGTGGACGACCGATTGTCGATCATGAGCAACCGGGCGCCAAAGTCCGCGGCAATGAGAAGCAGAGCAGCCGACCATGCCGGCCAGTATCCCAGCAGCTGTAGCAGAAAGCCGGAGACCATGGGTCCTGCAAAGATTCCAGTGCCGACGACGGTCATTGCAGTCGCAAGCACTTTCCCCTTATTCTCGGCGGCCACATTATCGACCATGGTTGCGGAGGCGACAATCCACACGGAAGAGCTGGCGAGGGCCTGCAGAACCTGTCCCGTCATGAGGACCCAGACTGGTGGTATTAGCAGGGTTTATGAGAGCGGAAGGAATGGGCGTACCGGTCGGGGCGGAGGCGACGAGAAGAGTCCCGGCAGCGCATGCTGTGAGGGAGAGCAACAACGGAATCTTCCTGCTCGGGATTTTATCGGCGAAGTGCGCGATGAACGGGGCGGAGACGAGCGAGACCAGGCCGTAGACGGTCAGCAGCGTGGTGGTGAGCGACTGGGTGTGCAACGGGTCGAGGTGGAGGCGCGTCTCGAGCATGTACGGGAGGATGGGGACGACGAAGCCGAACAGGAAACATTCTGGAGAGATCAGCGGCTATTCTCGCAAAGGCCTGGACGCGGATACCTGAGAACAAGCTAATGGTGACGGTGGTGATGATGAAGGTCTGCGAAGAGCGCCATCGGGAGCCCCAGGGCGGGTGGGCGGCCGTCATGATGCGAGAGATGCAGCGCCTCGAGAATAGGAATCAGCCATGGCGTCTGGGAGGGCGCGATAGATAAGAGATTTCATCATCGAGTCCTCGACTGACTGCATGAAACGAGCGTATTTCTGTACGACGGATCACACATCCTGCGGCGGGGTTTTCTCCAAGACGTCGAATCCGAACCTTGCATCCCGGTTCCTGAGTGGATCATCCGCGACCTCGTCTCACGTCAGTCACCGTTTCCTGCAAGATTCGTTCGCCGAACCATCTTGAAAGATTAATCATGTCGTCGCTCGTGCGCCGCCTCCTCCCCAAGCCGGTTGCCAACACCGGCTCGCAGCTGCGCGACCACCAAGCCAATGAGCGCACCTTTCTCTCGTGGACGCGAATGGGCCTCGCCTTTGCCGCCATGGGTTTGGCTGTCGGGCGTCTCGGCCTGATCGAGCACATCTTCACTCCAACCCCGATCAATAGCCCCGGACGAGAGAAGAATTTAGACCCAGAGACGACCAACAGGCCGAGTCCCGACCTCCTCGCCAGCCGTCTGTGCCAGGTCATCAGTGTCTGGTCTTTCGGGTACGGCCTGTCCCGGTACATCACCGTCCGACGGAATCTTGGCAAGAACCAGTTTGTTCCGGCCATTTGGGGGCCGGTTGTCATGACTGCGGGGACCCTGGGCGTCATTGGAATTCTCATCCAGATGGATTGGAGGCGTCCGCAAGAGTCGGTCTCGCGCTCACAGTCGGGTCTTCAACCGAGGCAGCAAGGCAGGTCTGAAAATTGAAGTCGTGTACATAGAACCATCATGCATTCAAAGAGTATTTAGATTAATAGACAACAACAGACGGCGATAAAAAGGACACCCAGAAGCCAATGCATCATTTCATTCTTGAGCAGCATGATTATTGCAATACGATGGTTCGGTATTGCGGCAGGGGGGTAAAGATTTGGCTTATTGTTGATAATCTATCTAAGTCTACATAATACTATATACACTAGGGTACTCCACTAGCCACCCCCCTCTTTCTTTGCTTGTCTCCTTTTGCCCTCTGCCGGGCCTACTGGCAGATCTACAAAGATGTTTATACTTTTCTGTTTACTGGGTTCTACGACATGGCTGACGCGTTCAATCTTAAAGTTTTCCCGGTTATAAGAAGTCTCTCAATCCCACATTTTAGTCACCTACAATCTCCAACATGCGCCGCTTTCATCTTGTCAAACCCGTCACAATAGGCCGTCGACACGTCGCTCGGGACGCCTTATTTCCGCTCTGCAGATTGCTGGAACGTCGGCTTGGGCACAGGCACAGCGATAAAGCACAGAGGTTCCTACAGCTCCAGCATGAAGTCTTTGGTCTAACGGAGACGGAATGGAGATTTCTCAAGATATACCTTTCATGCAACGAAGCAATGGCCGTCGGGGTACAGAGACAAGGCTGGCTAACGGACGAGTGCCTGCGGTTAGAAAACAGCCTGACGGACTTTTCGGAAGATGATCCAACCATGGCAGAGCTCGCCTTTGCTTGGTTTGCTATTTATGAAGAGATGGATCGGAACAGGGAGACATGTGAGCAGACGTGGACCTTATTGCGAGATGCGGAACGCGGGCTCGCACACACGCCGCTCTATCGCGGGCTTTATGACACCCGGAGATGGAAATCATGGCAGCGATCCCGCTGGTATACCGCTAGGTGTGCTGAGTCTGGGGGTTGCTGCGGCCGGGGCTGTCGATGCTGTAGGAGGCCCCGAGACCATCATTTCAAGGACTGGCTGAGCCATTGTACACCGGCGTGTGCCTGCTGTCTCAAGCACTACGGCATTGATAGACCCATTGACGCGCTCGATTGTCCGCAGGGGTTGCCTTTTAACGTCGACCCGGGGAAGGGTGATTCATTCAGCAAGAGGGTGATGGACGCCCTTGTCTGGGACCGCTTGGACTAGAGCTGATCTGGGGCCTTTCTCTCGTAATAGTCGTATTTCCTTGGCTGGAGGGTCGCATTCGGATTATGCAATGCGTTGTCTCTAGTAGTTACGTCTTTATTCACCTGTTTAGAAACATCTTACAGAATGTCCATGTAGTATTAAAGGCAATGGTGGCTGCATTGTGTAGGTTTGCTTCATGAAAGGCAGGAACGCCCCCACCACCTTCCATCCATACTCTTCATACTCTTCATACCTTCCCGTCCGGTCCTAACGAGCTACTGCCAAGTTCAAACCCCCTTTCTCGTGGTTGTGAGCGTCCATCCTCCACCCTCCTCGCAATTCTACTTCAGTTGAGGTTCAAACGCCGTTACTCCTAAACCAAATGCAAACCCCAAACCGAGTCGCAAGCAATATGAGCAGAAAAGTAGACCTCTATACTAGGTACCTACATCCCCTGCTCCTCCATCTACACATCATGATTCTCATCGACAGTCAAAGAAAACAAAAAGCCTTCTCGGCTCCAACTCCCTCTCACTCCCTCCATCTTTTTCCAGCGTCGGGCCTCACCCCCGGCAAATCATTCATCATAATGATAATCCTCATCCTCGCCGTGTCCTTTCTCGTCTTCTGTGGGGGTGTATTGTACTTCCACATAAGAGCCCGGTAATTTCCATTTATACTATCAAACCCTGTCCCAATTGTGCGGGGATTAATGCCGATATGAATATCCAGCTACAGCGTCCGTGCCGATTTGCACGAGAATGGGTGGAAGCTCTCTGGGAATGCCTGGGCTGTCGAGCGGTGGTTCCGCAATGGGGGTACAGGCTGAAAGTTTTCATTTCATTTGCTTGCTATGTAGCTACAGGTTATCCTTCCCTCTACCTCTGCCTCTATTGAATTACCTTAGAGTCCGTGAGAATTTTTACTAATAAGATACGCTATCTATGTAGAGGCTGGGAAGAATGCCGCCCTCGCAACCCTCGCCAGAGACCCCGCCAACCCCTCCCATAGTCGTCCTGGTGTCGGGCTTATTAGAAGGATTAGATGATGGGGGACGAGGGTGGCGGTTGTATTTCATGTATCTTTCATCGGTTGTATATATTTATCTACTCGAGAAGAAGAACGCGCAGATTGTTTAACCAATGAGCAAGCTATCAAGATACAAGCCAGTATTCAGACCAAGTGTAGATGATATATCTACCCAACAACGACAACTCAACTTAATAATCAACCGTGACCGATTTCTCCGACTCCGCAACAACCGTGCTATTCTTCCCAGTCCCAGTCTCCTCAGCAACAATCGGTCCCTGAAGAGTTCCCGGGGCCTTCATATTCCGGCGTTGCTTCCAGGTAAGACCGGGTGTCTCAAAGATAGTCCAGATTTCCTCCAGGGTAAACCCACGGGTTTCGACGAAGAAGTACCAGACAGCGAGGAGCTATAACCATGTAGTCAGTACAAATACACATACACATCCGGCAGTAGGTGAAGGTCTACCTCAAGTCCAGTGTATACAATATACACGATATAGTACCTCCATCCAATATTCTGGAGTCCAATAGGATTAACGAATGTCGTAAAGAATCCCGAGACATGCATAACACCGGTCATGTACGCGACGCCACGAGCACGGACTTCGAAGGGGAGCAGTTCAGCTGGGTATCCCCAAAGCGGAGTCCAGCCGATATCGTACGCGCCGTTGCAGAGGAAGATGGAGATCAGGACGCCGATGGCCCAGTTGGTGCCGCCCCTCGTGCTGTATACTGTGCGAATTAATTAGACAAGTGTAATTAAAGCGCGGGGAAGACTAGGTAGAACTTGCAGGCAGCGAACGTAGTCCAGAGAATGAAGGCGCAGAACATTCCGATGGTGGATATGATGAAGAGCTTACGACGGCCGACCTTTTCGACGAAGAAGGATGCGCCGATGGCAATAACAAAGTTGTAGATAGCAAGGCAGCCGTTAATCGTGGTTTGCGTGACAGTGCTGGTGATTCCAATGCTGATGAGCACCGAGTGCAGGTAATACTGGACGAGGCCATTTCCAGATATCTAGACAAATGTTAACGAATCTACCGTATGAATTCAAGACAGGGGAGGCTACCTCAAGAAACAGACCGCAGAACGTCGTGATGATCAATCGCCGGCGATTCGCAGCTGTTTTGAAAAGGTCCTTCCAGCTTCCCTTCTTCTTGTATTCAAGATCTTGCACAATGGCTTCTTTGATCTGGTCATACTCCAACGCAACGACAGGGCTATTCTCGTCACCATTCGCATGATACTTGGTTAGGATCTTCTTTGCCTCGACACCGCGGCCATGCGAAATCAACCATCGCGGACTCTCCGGGACAAGCCAGATGAGCGAGATTTGGATGATAGCCGGGCCAGCTTGCAGGAGACTCGGGACTCGCCACGACCAGGAATTGTTGATATGCTGAGTCCCGAATGTTGTCCAGGCGGCGATGATGGAGCCAGTATACCAGGCCGTTGGAAAGTACGACAGCACTGTACCGCGGTGTTTAGGGAAGGCCAATTCGGCGAGCAATAGAGGAGCACCGACGACGGTGAAAGCAAGCCCAAAGCCGATGAGAAACCGAGAGATCACGAATTGAGGAATTTGATGTGAGCTTCCTTGCAGGGCAGCACCGACCAGGGTCCAAGATGCGCCAAAGGCGATGGTCTTGCGACGTCCGAAGCGGTCGAGAATGGGTCCGATGAAGGGCAGGGAGACGATGGCACCGACGGTTTGGATTGAGTTCAGCAGGCCAAGGACAGCGCCCCTTGGGTGATTGAATTCTGTGTCGGTCAGTCTTGGTGTTTAGTTGCTTGGGAGTGAGTGGGTATCTTACGCTCCTGCCAACCAGGCAGTAGCTGCAAGCCGTTCATGATCATCCCATCAAATCCCTGATATGAACTGCTGAGGATCACGATGGGGAGCACGAAGTACAGCGACCTCAACCCCCGATCGTGGATCCAGTCTGGGTTGAGCTTTGAAAGCAGCGACATTTTGCAGGCCGCGGGAATCTCGATAGGGAGAATGCAAGATACTCCTCTAGTGGTGGGATCATAGATAACGAGGAATAGTTCGCCAATTTGTACATTCTATCCGCGTGGAAAGATACGAACTCAGGATCGTGGACACTGCGATACTGGACAGAATCCAAGCATCGCGCAACGTCTCTTAGCGAAGAAACGACCAATGGCACCAACTCCAGCGCTTGTCATAGTTTGTGGCGATGGTCTGGACATCATGCCTTTTAGCCACATCATGGCGTATTTAATAAGTCTCTCTCGTGTCTTTGGCTGCCGGATTTGGTGACTTTGTTAGTTGGCATTGGCGGCTCCTCAAGTCCGACACTTGAGGTTATCCAACTCCGACATGCCCTCGGACTTGCGCAACTCCCCTCTGATTTTTAAGCAGAACAAAAAAAAGGAGCTTCGAGCTCTCGGAGCTTGCCATCCGGAGTTTAATGGCTAGAAGCTTTTGTTTATCTCGGGCGATTGGTCACCAGGCAAGCTCGAAATTTGACTGAATTAGCTCCAAGCCACCGAGAACCCTCCAGTTTTTTTTTTTTTTTCGAAGGAGCTTGGGATAGAGCTTTGTTCGCACACAATCTAGATCCATGCGCAATGGCAGAGCAAGTTATTGAGACGGCAAAGGCCTTGGACGATTCCGTCCCTGGTGTGGAAGCACTCGGCGCGGAAGGGCTTGAAGCAATCAAAGCCCTGCTTCAAAGCCAACATGGCAAAGAAGGGGGATCCGGCATTGGGGTGACCTTTGACGACCTCTCTGTTCGGGCTATCGCAGGCACTGAAGTAAAAGTGAAGACGCTCCCACGGGCAATCGTGAATACCTTCGGCCCTGATCAATTCAACTTCGTTCGGGAAAATATCCTGGCCCCTTTCCTGCCCAACACACAATCCAGCAATGCCAGGACTCTGCTTTCAGGCTTCTCGGGTGTCGTCAAGCCTGGCGAGATGCTGCTCGTTCTTGGACGACCTGGCAGTGGGTGCTCGACTTTCCTCCGAACGATAGCCAACATTTCCACCCTTTCTCAACAGGGTGACGTTCAATATGCAGGTATACCTGCCCAAGTCTTCCGACGAAGCCACGCTCGCGAAACAATCTACCTCCCCGAAGAAGATCGACACATTGCGTCCCTCAGCGTGCGACAGGCCATCACCTTTGCTCTCCGAGCTAGTCTTCCCAGTGGCTCTCGCAGTAACGAGCTCGTGTCTAGTCTTGTCGAGGCCATTGCACGCCTCTTCGGTCTTAAGCATGCTCTCGACACCCCGGCCGGTGGCCCCTTCAGTCCAGGTATATCGGGAGGTGAAAGGAAGCGGTACGTTGCCCTACGTATCATTTTTGTGAGGCCAAACTAACGGACGCGATTCACAGTTTATCTATCGCCGAACTCTTCGCGGCCGGCTCGTCCGTGCAGTGTTTCGATAATTCGACTCGCGGTCTGGACTCCTCCACTGCTCTGGACTTCGTCAAAGCCCTTCGGGTCCTGACAAATGTGGGTAACAAGACCAGTCTAGCGACATTATACCAAGCCGGAGAGGAGATATATCGCGCCTTCGATCGCGTTGTACTACTCGATGGGGGCCACGAGGTTTTCTTCGGGCACACTTCGGAAGCGTGGGCCTACTTCGAAGACTTGGGCTATATTGCTGTGCCTGGTCAGACCACGGCCGAATTTTTGATGACAGTCACAGATCCAGAACAGCGGAAGGCCAGACCCGGCTCGCGGGCAGAAAAGCTGGCATCTCCCGCCGATTTGGCTCAGGCTTTCAGGGAGTCCGAGCACTACAAAAGGCTGCAGGCGGAGATTTCAGCTTACCGTGCTGAGATCCAGCTCCAACAAGCACCGATTCCGTCTGACACTTACACTCTGTCCCTTCCTGCCCAGGTCCTGGAGTGCTTCCGTAGAGAAGTACAACTCGTCAAAGCACAGCGTCTGGTCTACTATACGAAATGGGTCACGACCATCATCCTTTGTCTGGTTTGCGGGAGTGTTTATTTTGACATTACCAATACTGCTCAAGGGGCGTTCACTCGTGGTGGTATCCTCTACTTTGCACTGATTCTGAATGGTTGGCTACAATTTCCCGAGCTGTTCGATGCTTATACGAACAGACCAGTCGTGGAACGACAAGGTGCGTGCTATACATTGACATGCGATACCAATACTAACCTGCCCAGCACATTTGCATCTCAGTCGGCCATCCGCCGTGGCATTGGCTCGGTTCCTCATTGATCTTCCTCTGATTGCCTTCCAGCACGTTATTTTCGTCATCATATTCTACTTTATGTCGGGGTTGCAGGTTGATGCCGGGAAGTTCTTCTTCTTCTACTTGACTCTATACATCGACACCATCTGCTTCAGTAACCTGCTTAGAATGTTCGCATACTACGTCGGCACACTAGACGATTGTAAGTTCCTGGCGGCTTAGAGAGACATTCGACTAACCAGATCAGGCTTCCGATACGGAGGTTTCTCCTGCACGGTCCTCCTGCTCTTCGCTGGGTTCTTGATCCCCCCTGGTGATATGCGTCCGTCGTTCGGCTGGCTCCATCATATCAACCCGATGTATTACGGGTTTGAAAATGTACGTCCCACGGCCACTACAACAGTGATAGAACAAGCTAACTAACAACTACAGCTCTTTGTGAACGAATTCGCCGGTCTGTCACTAAATTGCGATAATAACCTAATTCCTCAAGACGGACAAGCTGGATTCCAAACCTGCGCCATTCGCGGTGCACTCCCCGGTCAAAGCACAGTTCCTGGCATCCAGTACGCAGAAGCATTCGGCTTCTCCCCGGCACACAGATGGCGAAACATCGGCATTATGATCGGCATCGGGGTTGCGTATCTCGTCGTGGGTATCATTGGCAGCGAGACGCGCAAGTTCTCCTCCCAAGGAGGCTCACCACTTGTTGTATTGGGACGGCACTCGCGCAAGGACAAGGGGGTGGTCGATGCGGAGAAATCCGCGCCCGCCAGTTTGGAAAGCGCTACCAGCGGACGGAATGGAGAACTCGCTTTAACATGGCGGGACGTCCATGTGAACATTGGAGAGAAACAAGTTCTCAAGCGAATCTCAGGCTATGTCCGCCGGGGGGAGCTGACAGCTCTGTGCGGTGCCAGTGGTGCCGGGAAAACGACATTACTCACAGCCTTGAGTCAGACCAACTTTGCTGGCGAGCTTCAGGGAGAGGTACTTGTGGGAAATAAACCTCCTTCTGCGTCTTATCGAAAGACTGCCGGTGCGTACCTCTATTTGTATCCTTTATTTCCTCACTGACACTATTAGGCTTTGCCCAACAAATGGATCTACATGATGGAACAGCAACCGTTCGAGAGGCACTAGAATTTTCGGCCCTCCTCAGACAACCGAAGACTTATTCTAGGAGTGAAAAACTGGCGTACGTTGATCGTCTACTTGACCTTCTTGATTTGCGCTCCGTCCAGGATGCACTCATCGGGGAGGAGGGAGCCGGTTTGGGGGTGGAGAAGCTCAAGCGGGTGACGGTATGCATGACAAGTATACCCCCATAGAGAGGCTTTATCTGACTTGATATAGATCGGTGTGGAACTGGCAGCCCGGCCGCAGGTTTTGTTTGCTGATGAACCCACATCTGGTCTTGACTCTCAGGGAGCAGCTCGCAGTAAGCATCCTACTGTCTTAAGCAAAACTGGCTTGTCTAACGAGATCAGTTGTTCACTACCTCAAGCTCCTTGCACGCCAGGGACAGGCTATCGTCGTTACTATCCACCAGCCTTCAGCTCTCCTCTTTTCCCAGTTCGATAACCTTCTTGCACTGTCTTCCGAGGGACAGCAGCTCTAGTAAGTCTCTCCGACATTCAGGTGAATCTTTAATCCAAGCTAATGTCACCAGCTTTGGCAAAGTCGACTCAGCCCTCGAGTACTTTGCCGACAACGGAGCAGTTTGCCCCAAGGGCACGAACCCTGCCGAATTTATCCTCGAGACAGTTGGTGCCGGTGTCAACGCCAGAGAAAACGACAAAGCATCAGACTGGGCTAGCAAATGGGCCGCGTCCCCTCAATCTGATCGTCTTGGTGATGAAATCGAAAAGAGCAAGCAGCAGCCACACGAGCACGTCGTGGACGATGATACCTCCGAATACAATTCATCCACACTGCTACAGACCGGTATTTTGACGACTCGCATGCTGAAGAACCAGTGGAGGAGCACGGCATACATGTACTCCAAGATATGGGTGCACGTCATCAGCGCCATCTTGGTTGGTTTCACGTTTTTCGATCTCGGGACGACGCCTCAGGAACTGCAGAATCGGTATGTCTCCATAATTTACATTGATCATCCCTTGACCACGTCTCTAATATTCTCTTCCTACAGTGCATTCAGCGTGTACTTTATCCTCTTCCTCTGCAACGCCATCGTCAACGTCATCCTAGCCCGGTACTTCTTCGCCAGTCTGTACTGGCAATTCCGCGAAGGTCCGTCCCGCGCATACGGATGGGTCGCGTTCGCCTCATCGACTATTCTATCTGAGATCCCGGGTGCCATCGTAGTGACAGTCGTATACTACCTCCTCTGGTACTTTCCAAGCGGTCTCCCACACAGTGAGGCAGGATATATCTTCCTCTTCCTCCTCACCTACGAGATCTTCCAGGTCCTCCTCGGTCTCTTCATGATGGCCGTGAGCCCCGATCTCGGCATCGCGGGAAACATCCTCGTCTTCGTCATCTGCACCTTCAACTGGTTCAACGGCATCATTGTCCCCTACGACCAGATCCAGGTCTTCTGGCGGTACTGGGTAAGTCGGCCACACTCTCCTATACTCCGACGTGCAATATACTAACAATACAAAACAAAAGCTCTACTACCTCTCCCCCTTCACCTACCTCCTCAGTGGCATGGTCAAAGCCGTAATCTCCGGCACAGCAATCACCTGCTCCGGCACCGACCTAACAACCTTCAACCCACCCCCGAACCAAACCTGCGGCTCCTACGCCCTATCGTGGGCTGAGTCAGTCTCTGCACAGCTCCTCAACCCCGATGCAACGGACGCGTGTCAGGTATGCCAGTTTACGACGGGCGACCAGTACCTGGATCAGTTTGCGCTCGGCGGGGACCGGTTCGGTGGCAAGTGGGGGTCTTGGGGTATTTTTGTGGGCTTTACGGTGCTGAATTTCGCCCTGGTTTACTTTTTTACTTGGGCGACGAAGGTTCGGGGATTGAAGTTGTTTTATTTCTTTTAGGGGGTGGTTGTTTCTTCGACAGGTTAAGGCTGGCGAGGGGTAGGGTTATATATTGTGAACAGCTTAGTGGAAAGAAAGATCCACATCTGGGAATGGATGGAAATTTTACGATATAGAATGAGTGTTAATCATTGCTACAGCGAGCCTATAGGCAGTCTAATAATAAACTCATCATTGTGCATCACAGCAACCCTAGTACCCAAAGCCATCAATCAAGCCCCCCCCTCTCCATCAGTCTTCTCCCCATAATCCAACCTCCCCCACCCCATCCCCAACACACAAACCAAACAAATCGCACCGCCTGCAACAACAAGATAAAACTCCCTCGCAAGAACCTCCGCAACAGCCTCAACCGCCGCCCTCAAAACCTCCTCTTCCCTAGACTGCCACACAACCGACGAAACCCCTGCCAGCGCCTCCCTGACCTCCCGCTCACTATACCCCTGACCCCCCAGCGCATCAGTCAAGAGGCTAAACCCCACATTCTGGAAAATGCAACCCGCCACAGCGAGGACAATTGCGATGGCGCCCGTCTGAGCCATGTTGAACAAGGTTGCGCTATCGACGCGGTCCTTGGAGGAGTTCTTGTTTAGGACATTTGATATACCAACGCCGTGTTGGAAGGAGCAGCCTAGACCAATTCCGATGAGTGCTTCTAGGCCCATGATTGTTGATACAGAGGTATCTGGGTTCGCCATTGTATTTGCCATTCCCGCGGCTGCGGAGGTGGTGGTTAGACCGGCGAGGAGGTAGATTGGTGCGTAGCGGCCTGTTTTCGGTAGCGTTGAACCGATTGTAATGACGACTGCGATGAAGACGAGGATGAAGGGGAGGATGTGGACGGTTTGGGTGAGGGCATCGTGGCCGCGGACGAAGGCGAAGTAGAGAGGGGTGTAGTAGAGGGTTACGGCGTAGGCGGCGCCCGCGCAACCGGAGGCGATCCAGAGGGGGAGGAGGTCGAGGCGGATGAGGAGGTGGACTGGGATGGAGCGTTGGGATGGGGTTGTGAAGATGCAGAGGGATTGTTGGAGGATCCAGGCGATTGTTATGAGGCCGAAGAGGACCCAGACGATGATTGTTGAGGCGGCGGACCAGGACCAGGTGGAGCCGGAGAATTCAAGGGCGATTGCGAAGAGGACGGGGGAGGCCATGTTGAGGAGGAGGCCGAGGGGGTCGATTGTGCGGATGTGTTGGAGGAGGGGGATGTCGGGGCCGAGGGATTTGCTTGGGATGCAGAGGATGCTGAGGGCGAGGGCGAGGCCGACCCAGGGGAGGTTTATGTAGAAGGCCCAGCGCCAGGTGGTGTGGCTGTTGGCGGCTAGGGCTGACCCGATGGGGCCTCCGATGACCAGGCCGATGGCCCATGTTGCGCTGAGCAGGCCGAAGAGACGGGGGGTTTCAGCGGGCGAGGCCAAGACGGCGACAAAGGTCAGGTTACTGGGGGGGGGGGGTTGGCGAACATCTCACAACATTGGGGGAGGTATCTACCTTTGATAAACGATCGCACCGGATACACCCATGATGATGCGTCCGGCAATGACAGCCGAGATGTTCGGTGCAGCTCCGGCCACCGCGGCGCCAGCCATAAAGATCACCACGTTGACAATGTATATCCAGCGCATGTTGAAGCAGTACAGAATCTTGCGTGACAGCCCGAGAACCGCGAAGCTGGCCAGACTGTATGACAGGCCAATCCATGGGAGGAGCTCGATGTTGCCGAACGCCTCGTAGAGGCGGGCTTGGATATTGGCGACATTACTGACGTCGTATCCTGCAATAGTTAGAGATGACCAAGATGGAATACGGCGACTTACCATTGATGACAGTCGTCAGCAGCAGGACAACAAGAGTGCCCTTCCACTTCCACGCAGGAATGCCCTCTCGAGGGCGGACTGGAGCTGCAGCTGCAGCCTCATTGGCAACGGTCTTTTCGCCGGTTACCTCAGCACTGGGTGTACTACTTGCAGTTTCTCCCATGATTGCAGCAGACAATAATGGAACAGACGCTCGCAGAACGGACAGGGCGGTTTATAGCCGTCAAACGGCCCCAACATGCTGACCACCATCCAGCATTTTGTGTTCTGTTTGTTGATGCAGTCTGATCCGATATCTTGGTGGCAGTGCTGACGGCGCTCAATACTGCTCAATGCGGTTTAAATCCTTGCGTATTTCGGCGATCGACCGCGATAGAGAGCGGCGGTTTATTTGAATCGGGAACTGACCCCGGACTCGCAGAAGGCTAGGGCTTACTTTTATATTTCTTTGTCCACATCGGTGTGACTCGAGCTGCAGCGGATGACATTCATTGACTGGTGTTGGATTCTCAACTACATACGTGTTTATCAAGCTGCTTGGCTAACCCACCGATTGGACCGATCCGCGTCTCCCACATTCACCAGAGTCTTGAGTTTCTGTCGGTTGATCTTGTACCCAACCTGCGGATACTTGTCGACAAAGTACACCCCCCCCGTCAGTCGCTTAAACGACCCTAACTTGGCCTCGACAAACTTCTCAATCTCCACCGCCAACACAGCCAGGTCCTTCTCCTGGTGCCCTGGCTGCAGAATAACAAACGACGTCGGATGTTCCTGCTGCGTATCTACATCCCGGATCCCAACCACAATCGCCGTAGCCACAGCCGGATGATCAAAGAGGACAGCCTCAAACTCGCCCGTCGAGACATGCGTTCCATACCCATCACCAACACGGAGTAACTCCTTGAGTCGATCGACAATGTACACATTCGCATTCTCGTCAAGATACCCCACGTCACCGGAATGAAACCACCCATCCGCATCAAAGTCCTTGTTCGCTTCCTCGTTGTCCTTGTACCCCGCGAACCGAGCAAGACTGTTGCGAACAAGTATCTCACCTTTCTCGTTCACGCCTAGGTCTCTGCCATTGTCGAGGTCGATAACACGGGCCTCGATACCGTGGACTAAAGTTCCACTTGAGCCGGGCACGGTAGACTTTTCATCAATCTGCAGCGCGATGAGAAGTGTTTCGGTTGTGCCCCATTCCAGCGTAAGCTTGACGCCGTTGAACTTGTCTTGCACTGCATCTCTGATTTTATCGTGCAGCGGCGCACCAGCAGACAGAAGCCACTTGATGCTTTTAAATGTCGTAGTAGGAGTCTTCTCTGCCTTCGCAATCTGCGCGGCAAGCGGCGGCGTCACAAACAGGAACGAGATCCCATAAGTATCGATCAGCGGCAGAGAAGCTTGATCAAAGGTCTTCAAGACAATGATAACAGGGATACCAAGAAGGACATTCAACCCCAGATTCAGCTTCGCGTTGATCCCATAAGCAAAAGGAAGGGAAGAGATCCAGACATCGCGACTGGGGTCCGTATTCTCAGGGACAGTCAACTTCGTCGTCAACAAGTTGGCAGCCCAGTGCGAGTGAGTAGTCAAGACGGATTTGATGTTGCCTGATGACCCGCTGGTACGGTAGATGAAGGCATTGCGGCCGTCTGTTTCCTCGCGTGTCGTCAGACGAAACCCGTCGAAGGGCGTTGACTCGTTGGCTAGGAGGGTTGTGATTGAGTGAACGTCCTCATCTAGCTCGTCGAGCGATATCAGTGAGATATTTCCGGCTGCAGCAGCCGCGCCTACGGAGACGCTAGATAGGGCTCGGTCCGTGATGATCAACTTGACATTGGCCTGCTGGAGGCGAGGCACCACGGCAGGGACGTCGAGGCCGGTTTGGACCGGGATGGGAGAGATGGTGCCCCCGGCAGCGAGGACACCGAAGAAGGCAATTGGATACTGGATCGAGTTATGCGCGAGGAATGCGACAACATCGTCGGGTTTGATGCCGTATTTATGCACGAGAACCTGCGCAAAGCGACGACTCTGGTTCTCTAGTTCGGCCAGTGTTAGAGTCTCGCCGGTCTCATGGACTCGATAGAGGACTCTGTCGCTGGGATACTCATCGCGGCCGGTGTTGAAGATGAAGTTGAAGACGTCCGTTGCAGGCGGCTCGATCTTTGGGAGGAGGGATGAGAAGACCATGATGCGTGGTTTCACTTAGGGTTGTTGTTCTAGTCTAACCAATGATTCAGGTACCACCAGCCGTGTCTACATGTGTCCTTCTTATGACCTTTGTGCCATCTCCATTGCTGGCTCTCATCACACCCTCCGTTGTCGCAATCGTCAACATCGTAGGCCAGCCGGGCCAACCCCACCGATAATCGCGCCATTTCCATCGATCAGCACGAAGATGAACCGAAAAGTCCGAGGCCTGGCGCTAAGCCTGAAGAACAATTCCATGCAGAATCCTTCCGATGCCATGGCAAGTCCTCCCGTGAAGAAACAGGGTTCGGACTACAGGGGTGGGATTGTTTCCTCCATCTCCGACGAGCTGGACCTCACCATCTCAGCCGGACGGAGTCGAACACGACAAGAAACCTGTGACGTGAAAGTCGTAAGCGATTTGGCATTGCAAGATCTACGGGCGGAGCATGCCATACGAGCCTGCGACGACGTATTGGCATAAATGGCCTGCATAATCTACCTCCGCACTCACAGACTATACAGAATAGCCCTACGTTGACCTCCTCAAACTTCCAACAGAAACAGTAACATCACCACCAAAATGACAGACCAAGCCTCCCTCCCCGTCATCGACTTCGCCAAAATCATCGGCCCCTCAATCAGCCGCTCCCCCTCCGTCCTAGCAGCCAGCGAAGCCGAAAAAGCCCGCCTCTTCCAAGCCTTCATCGACGTCGGCTTCGTCTACCTCGCCAACCACTCCATCCCCGACTTCGCGCGCCAAAACCTCTTCAGCCACGCAAAGAAATTCTTCGCCCTCCCCGAATCCGAAAAAGCCAAAGTCGAAACCGGCGAATCCAAATCCTTCCACGGCTGGTTCTCACCACAGCGCACATCCGGCGACAAAACCCACTCCGACCAAAAAGAAGCCTTCGACGTCGGCGACGACAACGATCCCACACGGCCCAACCAATGGCCCGACGCCGAGAACTGGCCTGAGTTCCGCTCCGACATGAACTTCTTCTTCGAGAAGTGTCATCAAGTACACCTTGTTCTGTTGCAGGCATTAGCGCAGCAGGTCGGAGTCAACGAGGACTTCTTCGAGCCGCACGTGAATGCAAAAGACCACTTCTTCCGTGTGATCTACTACCCTGAGACGAATCGCGAGTCGTTTAGGGATCGACAGAGGGCCGGTGCGCATACGGATTACGGGACCCTGACCCTGCTGTTTAATGATCAGAGTGGGGGGTTGCAAGTGCGACATGCGAATGGGTCGTATATTGATGCGCCGCCCATTGAGGGGTGTGCTATTATTAATGGTATTGCTACATTTCTGTGCCCCGTTACGAAAGACATACATGCATGTGCAGGTGGATATTAACTGTGGATGATAGTCGGCGATCTCCTAGCCCGCTGGTTCAACGACCGCCTCCGCTCAACAGAGCACCGAGTCGTCGAGCCGGAGCCAAAGCCAGATGCCAACGGCAACATCCCCTCCGTTGTCCCCGCGCGGTACGCAATTGCCTGGTTTGGACACCCGAACCGGGACGCCCTGGTTGAGCCGCTGGATGCGTGCTGCACGGCGAAGAATCCGAAGAAATACGGCCCCGTCTACGCGGGCCAGCACGTGGTGGAGCGATTGGCGTATCTGCACAAGAGGGGGAAGAACACCGATACCTGGACGGATGATATGCAGAGGGAGGAGAATGCGAAAGACGCGGCTACGGCTGCGGCTGCAGCTGGGGAGGGTGCTGTGCCGGTTGCTGTTGCTTAGGTTGCTTTGCTTTGACTACTACTCCACAGAGAACCACCGCGTGAGAACGTATATGGAGTACTATTATTATCCTTGTTAGGGTTATGTTTGGTTAGTTCGTTGAATATAGTGGAGTTACTGTGGGGTTGCAGCATCTTCCAAGAATCTAAGCGAAATTCATCTGTTGTAACAGAAGTCCACACATTGTACATCGTCTTTGCTTGACGTCGGAGTTGAGCTGATCGCCGCAGATTTACTCTGTGCATGGGGACTACAAAGTACGCACTAAGATCTAGACTAGGGAATAGCGGGTCTCAAATGGTCCAGAGCACCAACACTGACAGCTGCTCGAAGTCCACGGAGTTGTTTCAGACGAGTCATCGCCCTCCGAGTCACCATGCTCCGTTGCCATTTCTCTCCGACTGTCGGAGTTTCGGGGAATTATGGCGTGACATCGCGGCCCAGATATACTTCGTCGCCATCGCACGCCTAGTCAATCCAACATGCAGGTCCATTCCTTCACAAGACATCATCGGGGCGAAAGTGATGGGACGCAGATCGTATACTGGACAAGGGGGGGGGGGGTTTCAAGCTGAGGGTCGTAAGCCACAGGCGGGTGGGAGAAAAGTAACCAGGTAACCAGTGTAAACCAAGGCAGAAAGGGAGTGTACAAAAGCCTGTCCCGTGTTTGGGAAACGAATTGAGGTAAATAGTTATCAGTCCAAAGAAAGTCAATCCAATCACCAAGTCCAACTTGAACGGTCATAGATCGATCCAATCACTAGCATGGCTCCGATAGCAACTCTCGTCCAGGTATGCCCTAACTACCTCCTAGTAGTCTGCAAAGAAACATCCGCGAATTGCCGCTGATAACCAGATAGCCGGAGCAGCCGATCTCTTCGTGGAAGAGTGGCTTCAGCGTCAACGTCAAAACCGTTGAAGTCGAGCCCGAGTCTGAGCCTTCGCCATGGACTCTTGACTCCTGGCGATCCAAGCCCGCCGCACAGGCAGTCGAATACGACGACCCAGAGACCCTGCGACAAGCCTGCGAGACCCTACGACACCTCCCCCCTCTAGTCAGCGTCGAAGAGGTCGAAGCCGCTCGCTACCAGTTCTACGACGTAGCCGTAGGCAAATCCTTCATCATCCAAGCCGGCGACTGCGCAGAGAGCTTCCTCGACGTAAGATACGACATCATCCGCCGCAAAGTCGAGCTTCTCCACCAACAAAGCCAACTCCTCTCCGCAGCCCTAAACAAGCCCGTCCTCAGAATAGGCCGCATCGCCGGCCAATACGCCAAACCGCGCTCCAACCCGCTAGAGACGCTGCCCTCGGGCGAAATCGTGCACGCCTTCCGCGGCCACATCATCAACTCAGAGGACGAAAACGACCGCGCTCCAGACGCAACTCGCCTCCTAGCTGGGTATTTCCACGCAGCCGTGTCGCACAATACAATCTCCCATCTCCCGACAGCTCCCATCTACACGTCCCATGAAGCCCTGCATCTCCCTTATGAGGCGGCGCTGTCGCGGCAGGACTATAACCTCTCGGCAACGACCATCTGGCTCGGTGAGCGCACCCGCCAGCTAAACGGCGCACATGTCGAGTACGCGCGTGGTCTCCGCAACCCAGTCGGCGTCAAGCTTGGGCCGTCTACAACGGCCGCAGACGTCGTTGCAATCCTAGACGTGCTCTCGCCCACCCGAGCACCGGCGGGGAAGATCACTCTGATTACACGACTGGGACACGCACGAGTCCGTTCTGTGCTTCCGGCACTAATCCGCGCCGTGCAGCTAAGTGGCCATGTTCCGATCTGGATGAGCGATCCGTGCCATGGAAACACATGGAGCACGGCCGACGGGCACAAAACACGACGGAGTGGGGATCTGCTTGCTGAATTGAAGGAGACGTATGCCGTTCATTCTGAGCTGGGGAGTCACCTTGGTGGGATTCATCTTGAGCAGACGGGGGATGCGGTTACTGAGTGTTTGGATGAACGTCATGTTACAAATGAGGCACAGCTGGGGGAGGAGTATACGTCGCTGTGTGATCCGCGGTTGTCAGTGGACCAGGCGTTGGATATTGTGCGAGAGTTTTCGGGGTTTGTGCGGGACTATAACTAGTCTAGACAGTTTGTTTAGAGACGAGATGATAGAAGCTGCTCTTTAATCTTCTTATGTACAGGACTATCGTTGAATACTCTACACTTATCTTTCATGGGATTTTTGGTGTGTTTTGAACGGCGTTGATGGCTGAGGGTCTGCTGCACTCATGAAGCACCTGCATAAATAGATCACAGACGTCAGGTTTGATCACGTATAGAAACGTGGATTGAATTAAATTGAATTGAAAGTAGTTGTCTACATTTGGTTTATTTTTGTTGATTGAGGCTTTCATGGAATGTATATCACTCGTGGCCACTCATAAACTGAACAACAAATCGAACATCATTATCTATATCCTAGTCTAAATTTGAACTTCTTTACTGTGGCTTGCGACCGTAGACGAAATTGAGCTTTGGCTGATACCCAAACGTCTTGATCTCTACCTCCAGCGCATCCATGAACTCCTGGTACTCCTTTGCATTCGTCGCAACCCCCGGTATCCCGCCATCTACCACAGTTAACTTACTGAAACAAGTCATTACAATGGATACAACATACCTGGAATCTTCTCCCCCAGCGGCCGAAAGCAATCAACCCAAAGCTCAGCGGAAACATTACTTTGGGCCGGATCCCTCGCCAACGCCCCATACCCATGATCAAACTGCACCTTAGTCACATCCTCAAACCCCGCGTCCCGCAGGAGATCCTCCAACTTATACGCAATATGGATATCCATGCCGAAACTCTTCGTGGACCAGACCTGCAACGCGGCCTGTTTACTCAAGTTAGGACGAGTGACCGGTGACGCCGGGTGTTCAGGGTTAATCCATTCAGCTTCAACGAACTGGATATATCCGCCAGGTCGGATAATGGTGCTTAAGTTGCGAACTACACCGGGCCATTCGGCGGATTTGATGCCCCAGATGAGAAGGCGCTGGTGCACGACGTCGAACGCCTCCTTCCACCCCCAGGACTCGGGGAATGGAGTGCGGATGTCGTGGGCACGCAGGTCGGCGATGGACGAGGGGGGAAATAGAGTCGAGCCGATGTCGACGCCGTAAAGCTGGAGGTCGAAATTGGGGAGTTGGCGAGGGAGGTCGTTTAACCATGTGCCTGTACGATGTTAGGACAATGGGTGTCTGTCTGTGATGGCGCGGGACAAGACAGACCATCAGCGGCTCCGGAATCTAGCACTCGGAGTTGCTTGTGATCCTGGGGTTTGTTTACGGATGGAACAACAAGGAGTTGTCCAAGGGTGGTGCTGTTCATGAAGACATGTTGTTTGCGGAGGCGCTCGATCTCTTTGGCGTGATGAGGAAGCATGTATGCTCCCTCGGTGCCGACGAAATTGGCGACCGTTCTAGCTGATTCGACTGCTGCGGCCATTGTGTTTGGTGTTTCTAGGAGGTAGGAATGCCGTTTGTTGATGGGAACCCAGGACACCCTCCTCCTGCCTCTCATGAAGCATGTCTGTTATACACTCCGTTCTTGCACCATAGTGTCCGGCCATGACGCGGTCTGCCAATCAAAGTAGGGTTACTGGCTAGGGCGCAGTGGAGGAGAGGCTGGTGGCTGTCTCTCTCGGACATGGACAAACCCCCCACTGCCATCCAACTCCGAAGACCACTACCAGCCATCATTCTTGACTCCCATCAATCCGAACAGTGGCTTTTTGGGATAACTGTGGTTTGCGCAGGATCAGACGGTCTCACACTTTTGGGCGCCACCAAACCAGACATACGAAGCGAGAGAGAGGAGTTGGAGTCACGAATCCTTCAGATAGTCGAGTACTTCTTCGAGGGTTGTTCTGTTATCATTACTGTCTCTACAGTCGTCATCGGCTCTGCGCCCATCGTGCTCTCTATGCGAATCATGTCCTTGGCTGCCTCCATTCCATATCGCCTTGCTAGTCTGGGGAACTTACCGTTCGGCCATAGTCTCTCGCCTGCCCCTCTTGCCAGTCTAAGTAAATCGATGGAGAGCGTTGCCTCCCAAGATGATATCTGGTCTGCCGCAACCACCACCCCTCCAGGTGTCTACAGCATCCACCAGCTGGTTCTGCGCACCTCCCCGCTGCTCGATGCCATCGTAGCCAGACTGGGCCCAGACCCCTCCACCGGGCCCTCCGCGAGGACCATCCTCATCCAGGGCCTCCAGGCATCGCTCGCAACCTCCGGGAGAGAATCCACCTTCCCTCTCACCCCAAACCCGCAAGAACGAACCCGCACCGAGATCATCATCCAAGCCCACCGCATCTCCAAGACCATCGTCGCCTACGCCAGAGACGCCGCCTTCCACGACACGGCGCCCCGCCTGAGAATCCGAAGCCCCTGCGAAGGCCACCTCTGGACGCCCGCCGTCGCAGCCCTCCTAACGGGACCCCGAGGCAACGCTCAACTCCTCGAACTCTACAACGAATGGCTCCACCGCATGATCCTCCTCCGCGACAGCCTCCTGCCGTTCGAAAACTTCGCCGAAGTCCCCATCGTCATCCCGCACACCTCAACCCGCGGCATCCGCGACTTCGAAGAAGCCCGCAAGCTCTTCCTCGTGCAATGCATGACCGGCGCAGTGCAGCACCAAGCCATCGTCGACCTCGCCAAAGTATTCACCTCGCGCAGTCTCCCTAGAGGCGGCTACGGCTTCCAATACGCCCACGGCCTCGTCCTCCCAGCCTTCCTATCGGGTTCAAACTCAATCCACCTCCTCCGCTACCACCCAGCCCGACTAGACGACAGCAGCATCGACCTCCTGCTCGACTACGAGCACAAGGAGTACGTCAATGCCCCGCAGACGGTGCTGCAAAGCGACAACGAAGAGGACACCAAGAGCGTGATGAAATGGAACCTCTCGTCGCTTCTCCCGTTCGACTCCTGCGCGCTGCAATCCTCCGCCATCGCCATCGACAATACCAGCAATGACCCCCGTCGCAGGATCGTCCGTCTCCGTCTAACCCTCGAGTCTGGAATCTGCATCGCTGTTGACTTAGGCCAGATTACGCGCGGTCGGCGCTACGCCTACGAGCTTCAACACAGTGGCCACAACAACAACAACAACAACAACAACAGCAGCAGCAGCAACAACAGCAAAACTAGCACGAACGGCGATACACCCCAAAAATCAAACGAAGTCAACGACTCCACCGCAGTGGAAGTAAAATCCCTCCCGCGAACCCTAATCCACAAAGTGGCCGACATCCTCTCGCAGCCTGGGCTCGTGATTTCGCCTCGGGCGCGCCACGACGACAGCGCGATCCACGTCATCCCCGTTGCGGACCCGATTATCAAGATGGCATTGTTGGGCAAGTTGTATCCCGAGAATGTGATTCTGGTGCGGGACCAGGAGAGTATTGAGGCTGTTACGAAGACGGGGAAGGGGTTTTCGGAGAGATTTGTGATTTTGGATGGACAGTCTGCTTGTTAAGTAAGACTTTTTTTTTCTTCTTCTCTATTTATCTTCAGTTCAGATTTGTTGGGGGAAGGAAAGAGGAAAGTAGAGGAAAGTAGAGGAAAGTAGAGGGAGAGAGGGAGAGAGGGGTTTATTCAGTTTCAGCACAGCACAGCATACAGAATGGAGTTGCATTAACCGAGCAAGAGTAAGAGTAGTATTTCATCCCATCATATCATATCATATCTGTATCCTAGTACCCAATTAATACGCCCTCGCCGTCGAAACAACAATCTTAGTAAACTCATCTAAATCCTCAAACCGGATCCGCTCAGGTGGTGTCCTTGCCCTTCTCCTCCCCCGTGAACTACCAACATCCATATCCACCTGTCCCTGCCCCGTAAACTGCTCCAGCACCACCTTAACAGTAGCCAAACTCTGCGCCCTCTCCTGCGTCCCCAAATTCGCCCGCGCAGCCAACCACTCCTCCGAACTAGACGCCCTCCACATCGGCGCCGGCGCCGGCAGAGCCATATTCAAAACCGCCTCATCATCCAGCGCCTCATAGTAGTACGGATTCTGCTTCTGCGTACGACACGAAAGCGTATTGATTATATTAGCGAGGAAGACTGTTCGGCGGATCGTCTCGTTCATCATCCATTTGCGCCAGTTTGTGGATTCATTCTCATCAGCGCCGTTGCCACTCCGGCTTGATGAGCCTGAGGCTGAGGATGAGCCTGCGGGTGACGTTGCAGGCTGCAGGTGTGTTGTTATCAGCTTTCGCACCATCTTCAGGAAGAAGAGCTGTTGCATCTCGGCCAACCGGCTCTGCTCGGCATTTGTGCTGATGAAGAAGCCGACGATTTGATAGATGCACATTGCGTGCACGGCGGCGAGCATGCTGTGGTCGGAGGTGGACCAGAGTTGCTATTTTTAATTCAGCATTAGCACGGAACATGAACATGAAGCAAGAAGATTATAGGATATGCTGGGCTGGGTAGGGTAGGATAGGATAAGATGACATACAAATCCATTAACCAGCCTCCGACTCTCATTATTCATAAGTGAGTATGCGAAACTCTCGCTTGTCCGGACAGATGCGTAGAATGCGCCCACGCAGCAGAATGCTTTGGCGAGTGGTTCGAGGATTTCGCCCTCGGCGCAGGGGTAGATCCTGTGATGGACGAAGGGCGGGTAGATTCCCGGGCGGAGCATGAGACGCGGATAGCTGCAGATGATGTCGACGGTGTCGAGGTCGGATGTCAGTTTGTGGAAGGGGCAGTTTGCGGTTGTGGGCGAGCCATCCTGGCGGTCTTCGTGGGCGGTTTTGGAGGTTGAGTGATGGGCAGTTTGGGGAGGGAGGGCGAAGTCGCGGAGGGTGGTGTCGGGTGCGGATACTGCGGTTGTGCGTTTCAGGGGAGGGGGGGGAGGCTGTTGTTGTTGTTGTTGTTGTTGTTGTTGTTGTTGCTGCTGGGTGGGAGGTTCTGTATTTCGTCGACTGGGTGTTAGAGAGGTGCGACTCTGTGTTGTCTGTAGGGTTGGATGGATGATGGACGGCGACGGCCGGTGGAGCGAGGCAGCACCCGGGGTGGCACGACTTCGAGGAGGGAGAACGCCCAGCGAGCCCAGGAGGTCGAAGTTCATGTCTGTGCCGACGCCAACCATGGACCCCATTTGCATCATATCGTCCCAGTCCTGCGGCATGGCGGCGGCCTCACCCATCGCGACCGACGGACTCCGCGAGGGCCATCGATAGGTCGGCCACCGGGACGAGTCCGGCTCGCTGGGCGCTATGGTGAACGGCGGTTGGGATGGGCTCTGTCGAAGCCAATCGGACATCATATTGACATCTTTCATTGAGCGGTCCGGACTTTGGTGCACGCCATTCATATTGGAGTCTAGCGACCATGGCGGATTGCTTGGGGCGGAGGGAGTAGTATTCTGCTGGCTGCTATTCCCATTCCGCTGCAAAGCGGCGCCGTGATTCATCACTTGATCGTCGAGGTGAGTCTCAGCAACGAGATGCGCATGCACGGGCTCAATGTTGTCGTAGCCCAGAAACGGGGGCCCGGGGTCAACCAGCTCCTCTGGGGCAGAGAGGCCGGAGTCCTGCTGGTGCTCTGGGCGACTATCATTATTGCCCTTGGACCCCGTCACGTACCGGCACCGCTTTCCGCGCAAGGTGCAGCGCGAGCAGGAGGGCAGGCGTTGGTCGCAACCTAGTTTCGATGCTACACAGGAGACGCAGGACCTCTGGCGGGTCTGTCGGGGCTCGTTGGCGGCTCTGATGCATCTCCGATAATGTTTATCCCGGTATTCCTCTGCAGCGGATGTTAGAGGGCGAAGCTGACGCCACCAGCACAGCGAATGATATCATCGCCAACGGTAGTGAGGGGGGGAGAGAAGAGATGGAGAGGGGAAGAGACGGAGAGACGGAGAGACGGAGAGACGGAGAGATGGAGAGAACGTACTGCGCTCAAAGGGCTTCCCGCACTCGGCGCACGCGAACGGCCCCTGCGGAGTTGGACGGCCTCTGGCCCTGGCTGGAGTGGAGCGCGGGGAGTGCGAGGCCGGCATGGTGGTGAAGGAGAAAGGTGGACAGCGGAGAATGGAAGACAGACATGCCAGGTGAGAAAGCTCCGAGGGGCAGCCAACTGTCTTAACAAAGGTCCGGGGCTGGGCGGGCTATCCCGTGTTCCATCCCATGCAGCTCTTCCTTAGCTTCTCTGCGATCTCCAGCTGCAGACTCGCCATCTGCATAATCCAAGGCCGATTGAGAAACAATCAGATACGACCATGCAGAGTGTCCTTAGGCGCGCGATCGACTCGGGATTTCTCCGCCCGCCCTTGCCAACCGAGCCCTTAGTCTTTTGCCTGGTGCCAAATCCGGCAAAACGTGGTATCCAAGCGAGCACGGCATCACCACCTCGTGTTCGTCAGGGCAGCCTTCCAATGAGAGTCGGCGCCTCCAACTCATGGTCCCTGCCGAGGCTGACGGAGAAAGACAGCGTGCCGACTGCTGAAGGATCTGATCGGATTTCCTTGACATCGTATTCCTAAACGCTATCCAATGATGCCATCCACATCCTGGTGGGTTGCCGGATGGCGTCGTATTGGAGGCGATTTGATCGTCAGTCAAGAGCAAGTTGTGGGTCCAAATGCAATCATCGTGGCTTGTTCTTGCACAACTTCAACCTCGCCATCTGAAGATGGAGTACAGCGTTACGACATGGTTATTCGGACGCTATCAACGCCAGCTAGGATGGAATGGCATGGGCGTAACCTTCTCCTGGTTCAACTTAAAAGGGGTAGTTAGTGGCAGTTCAATGGCCTGTATACTTCTGAGCTTCTGCCCTAATCATCAAGCCTCGTGAACCACTATGGGGACATTAAAAGTACTCATTATCGATCATTATGACTCCTATACAAACAACATCTTGCAGCTATTGCAGGGCAGCGCCGTAGATGCAGCGGGACAAGAGTATCCGGAATGGAGCGTGGCCATTGTTCGATTCGATCAGTTCTCCTGGTACAATCCACCCCCATCGTTCAAGGTCCTCACACTGACAACATACAGGGAGACGTTCTCAAACGACATCCTCCCCTCCCTAGATGCCATTATCCTCTCCCCAGGCCCAGGGAACCCGGAACGGGAAGCCGACTTTGGATTCAACTCCCGGCTCATCCGCGAAGCAAACATCCCTATACTGGGCATCTGTCTTGGACACCAGGGGATTGGGACGACCTTTGGAGCTGAGATCATCCACACCCCGAACATCAAGCACGGACAGATATGCAAAGTCAGTCACAAGGACATTGGGATTTTAAGAGACCTACCGCAAGACTTTGACGCCGTACGGTACAATAGTCTTGTGCTTGAGTATGAAGGTATGTAGGCGCCACCAGGCAGCAGCCCCAGTTGCTAACAATTCCAATCCAGGCCTACCATCCGACCTAGAGGTAACAGCCTGGACATATGATCCAGAAGATGCCACAAAAAGGGTCCTGATGGGCATCCAACACAAACACCGTCCTATCTTCGGCACCCAATGGCATCCCGAAAGTGTCTGCTCTGCACACGGTACTCAGATCCTGCACAACTTCCGGGATGTGGTCCTGGATTTCTGGGCTCAACGAACCCCGTGGAACCGCTGGACGAGCCGCGAGATCGTCACCAATGCCTCGCTGCCTCAATCTATCCAGGAGGCGAATGTCATCGCCAAACAGGCTGCTCAGGCGGAAGCCGCGCCCACTTCACAGACTCCCGCACCTGGCACTCTTCCATACGTGGTCAAAGCTGCAGCCCTGGGCAAAGGTCCCTCGGCTCACCTCGTCTTCCAAAGTCTAGTCAAGGGAGCCTCTGCAGACGGTGAGGTCTGGCTGGACAGCGCCAAAGTCCGAGATAGCCACTCGCGCAACTCATATCTCGCGCCAGCGGCCTTCGCTCTCAGCTATTCATCCAAATCGCAGTCTGTGTCAATCTACCAGAATGGCACCGCACTCAAATCCGAGAAGTTGCAGACTACATACTGGACGTGGCTTGACAAATTCCACCAGGACACCATCCAGAAAAACACCAAGACCCTGGCCTCTGATCTCCTCGGACAAGAACCCGATGTTGGCCAACCGCTCCTCCAAGTCGGTCTGCTGGGATACTTTGGCTATGAGCTCAAGAGAGAATCTCTCCCCGGATACGCCTACACGCCTTCCTCTGATAAGCCTGCCGGGGGACATTCCGACAGCCGCCTGCTATTCTCAAACACCGTCTTCCGCCTCGACAACTACACCGGCGAATGGACAGTATTCGGCCTCATCCAGAAAGGCGACCACGACCCAGTCGGCGAATTCATCGGCTCGACCGCCGGAGTAGGAATCACGGAGGAGAAATTCGACTCCATCGTCACTCAAGCCCGTGAGGTCTTTTCAGCCTCCCAATTCCCCTCGCTCACCCCTGAACCCTTACCCCCATTTACCGCCATCGACAACGAAGAGTCATATAGCCAAACCATCCGCGAAGCCCAACAGGCAATCAAAGAAGGAGAGACGTACGAACTCACCCTAACAACCAGATTCCAAGCTACCAGTCCGAAGGTCGATCCTTACGCGCTGTACCTTGCACTGAGGGCACGCAACCCCGCGCCGTACTCGGCATACATCAATTTCCCTTCCCATGATTTATCTATCCTGTCGTCGTCCCCGGAACGGTTCATCTCCATTGATCGGGACGGCGTTGCAGAGATGAAACCGATCAAGGGCACGTTGGCTGTTAGTCCAGACCCGGTGGAGGATCAACGGAGGAAGAACCAGTTGGCTAGTGATGTCAAGGAGCTGGCAGAGAACCTCATGGTATATCCATCCCCTTCTATATATACCATCCAACCAACAAACGGATCCAAATTCAATCTAACACACATCTAGATCGTCGACCTAATCCGCTCCGACCTGCACAACATCTCGCCCTCGAAATCAATCAAAGTCCCAAACCTCCTGCATGTCGAGAGCTACGAAACCGTCCACCAGGTACCCTTCCCCATCACCCCCTCCCCCGTATTTAAACTCAGACTAACAACACCACCCCCCCCCCCTCCTCCAGCTCGTAACAACAATCCAATCCCAAATCGCCCCCACAATCGGCCCCGTGCAAGTAATCGAACGCTGCTTCCCCCCGGGCTCCATGACCGGAGCCCCAAAGCTGCGCTCCGTCCAAATCCTCGACGGCCTCGAGCAGGGCCGCGAACGTGGCATCTACTCGGGAAGTCTAGGCTACCTCTGCGCAAGCGGCAGCGTCGACCAATCCGTTGTGATCCGCACGATCGTGCGCACGGGGGACAAGCTTGAGCTTGGTGCGGGCGGTGCGATTACGTGGCTTAGTGAGGCGGACAAGGAGTGGGATGAGGTTATGGTTAAGGCAAATGCTGTTGCGGAGGGGAAGGCGAGGGTTGCTCCTGTCGAGTCTTCTTCTAGGGGTGTTGGTGTGGTGGCTGCGTCGAAGTTGCCTGGGTGGGTAGTTAATGGGACGGAGAAGAAGAGTAGGAATGGGCACAGGCAGAGTGGGGTTCCTGCGAAGACGCTGTGGAGATCGCTTTTTAATTTGTTTTTTCATCATGTTGTTTAGATATACAGTGTGTGAGTTTGCAGTGGAGCTCTGGCTGTTTATTCTCACACTGGCGCGTCAAATCAAATGGAACTTATCATATTCAGAGCAACTGAACATAATTTTAATACGCGCCTGGGTGAAGTGTTACTGTCGCGTTGGAATAAATTGTCCACTAGTAACTTAGACTCTACAAAAGACTATATTATCATTCCCCATATAACACCTCAGCCAAGAACACACCAGAACAGCTCAATTCGCAACAATGCCGTCTGGAAAGGCCCAGAGACCAAGGGATATTATCAAACAGGCACTTCCAGCACTTGCACAAGGTCTTGCATCTACTATCAGACTGGCATGGAAGAATGTTCGCTTTGTGGGCCACCTTCAGTTGTGGAATACGATTGAAAATGAGGTAAATGTGCGCTTTAATGCCACTCAATGGACCAGCTACAACCAGACTATCAAGCACCGCTCGATAGGCAAACCCAAGCGGGCAAACCCAAGCCTACAAATCTTGCAAATGAGCAGGCCCTATGTGGGGATGAAGGTGGTGTGCAGGGTCGTATCCAAGCAAACCTAGGCCAGCCTATGTCTGCGGTCTGCCTAGCCGCAGAAGTTGACCTGAAGTTTGGAGATTACAAGGTCACTATTGATCGGCCAACTGCGAGGGAAAGGCCAGATATTGCCATCATGACGGCGGCCGGATTGGGCCGTGCCTTTGGGGAAGTGAAAACCCCGTGGATCAAGGACCATGACCTAGGTTCTGCGGTGCGCGTCAATGGCAGCGTTCTGCGTAAGGTCTTTGGTATGATCCAACCCTATCTATCCTTATCAATGCTCATTATTACCGTACCGAATCACTAACTGGGTTACAGGCCAGTTGGCACAGTATATGTATGAAGAATGCCGGGTTGAGATATGGATTAATTTCAACCTACAACCAAACAATCTTCCTTAAACAGGAAGTAAACAACGGTCAATGGACTCTGTTTTATACTAGAGCCATGTACGCAGATGTTCAATTTGACGCTAATGCGAACGCCGGTATACCCAAGGTCACCCTCCGGGAGTGCTTCTGGCACTTCATGAAGCTCGTTGATGAGGGCCACGGGGTCAACAACACGCTGCCCTCGATAGCCTGGACGAGATAGCATACCATAGGTACTAGACCAGCAATCATACGGACACAAATTGTGGTAGTGTATCATGGCAGATGACAAGCAGAGGCCGGCGTAGCTTCTTGGGCGTTGGCGGCGGTCAAGATGACTGACTGGGGTTTGATTTCTCGGTTCTTTGTTTATGGTTTGTGTATATTAGTTTTTGTGGTAAAGCTTTCAAACCAACTCACTCCAGGGTTTAAGGATCAACACATTGTTTCTCTGCTATTTAGTGCTAGGATATGGTATCTAGTGCTCTGCTCATATCTCATCGAACATGCTGAGCACCGGATGGCCGGAGCACGAGGGTTTACTCTGATAATCCGTCTGACAATGTGGACTTCTGGGGACCTGTATAATCGTCATAAATTTGTCTGTATCAGGAATATGGCTTGGAAGTCGAGCTGAGGTGGATATAGACTTGATCCCACCATTACCCTGACATTCATCCATGTCCCAAATTGAGAGCTACAAAGTCCATTCGTGCTTGTCGGGGTGCACTTCCGTCTCAAGGGCCCAGCGATAAGTACTCGGACAATTGGCAAGCTCCCAGAAAATCCACTTTATATCTGTCCATTTGTCAGTCGGTTCTGCAGGGCGGGACCTGTCCCAGAACCCAGCAATAGAACTAGTCACCCAAGGTCCCTTCATCAGTCACATTTCCAAAACCATCTTGACAGTAAATGAAACGACCAACTCACATCTTTGACAATCCCTTGTCTCACCAAAGGTATCCAAGACCAGCCTGGCCGGGATAAATACCTGCTCTAACACATTCCCTGTCAACCCCAGCAGTCAGTCAGTCAGCTTACTCTCGTGACTAGCCAGCGTCCATAAAAATGGGCAAATACCTACCCCCATGCAACCCGAAACGCATCACGGATTTTATAACGCTCTTTGTAATCAAATGACCAAAAGGTTTTACGGCTCAACTGCACGCCGCAAGGGTGGTCTGTCAGAACATAGTAAAGGAAGCCACCAGGGACCATCCCATCGTCATCCTGTTTTTGAGCATCGCATTGTCTAATAAGCGGTACTGCTTTGCAATCGTTTCTTGTCAGGGTCAGAAGGGGTTCGATCAACTCGTGGGCGTTTTCGGTGAGTGTGCCTGTTGCCTGCCGTGCGCGTTCGGCGTGAATTGCGTACTCGGAGCCGGCGTAGGGGATTCTGGATTTCGGGACAACGATTAGCTCATATATCTATCCTCTCTCTTTTGCAGTCCATTTTGGTCGCGGGAAGGAGACGGACGAGGGGCTCGGCCTAGCCTACTCACTGCATGATAATGGTGACAGCGGCAACATCGTCAGAGTTCTGGGCTTTCGACATCTGAACAAACCGTAGGCTCCACTGGCCTTGCCTTGGAAGATTTCGAACTCGTGATATTCTTCTGCTGTTTTTTGATCATTATGATCACTGTAGTTTGTTTCCAGTCTCCATGCGGATGGTTCGTCCGAGCTGGTCAGCTCGATTACCCTGCCCGCCCAGTCGTCGAAAAAGGGCCTGTCGGTCATATTCGCGATGTTAGGAGCAATGAGGAGAACAGTGGGTAAAGTGTAAAGATGGAGAATGAAAGTTATCGTAGACGGACAGTTTTGGAGAGAAGCGGTGGCAGGGGAGGAAATATTTAAGGTGAAGTGAAGGTTATGAAGGTCACACGGTTCATCTGTGAAGAAGCTTTGACTGAACCATAGTTACAAGACAAGATCATCTTCACCTTACAAACGGAACTCACATTGTGTTATGAGAGTTCCTGATCTTCCACCCTGTCCCCTTACCAATGCAAATTGTCCCATTCAACACCATGATAGACTTTCAAGCACCATTCATTACAAATCTTTCAGCTCCGCCTTCACCTCCTTCCAAATCTGCCTCTCCACCTCCTCATTACCATCGTCATCATAGTCCACAGCCACTCTCTTCTTCTTAGCCGGGGTAGGAGTCTTCGAACCAGCAGAAGCCCGGCGCTTCTTCGGGGTACCCACAGGAGTCGCGGGAGAAGACTGTGCATTGGCCTCCTCACCAACCTGCTTCCTCAACTTGGTGAGCTGGTGTTCAACTCCTTTAATGCTGCAGTCTGTCATATTTAAACGGAGCTTTGTTAGCGGAGGGGCACTCTTGCGGGAGCTGGGTGGGTTTTGGGCAACACTTACCAGGTCCCATGTACGCTGCGAGCTTGGCGGAGTTGAGCTTGACGGTCTGATCTTTGAGCTGTTCGAGGATGGCAAGGAGGAGCTGGTAATTGGGTGAGTGATTAGGCTTTGTGTTGATTAAGGTGGACGCGTACCTTGGCGTTTGCCTCTGCGGTCCAGCTGATAGGCATGTTGCTGGTGGGTTAGTGATTTAGGGTTGAGTGATGATGTTGGTATTGATGACTGGGTGATAGGGGGATGAGGGGAGATGGATTGATGGTTGTGCAAAGAGAATGGATGATGAAGGATAGACCATTGCTGTATTTTGAAAGCCTTGGAGGGAGATATTGTGTTTCCTCTGGTTGATTAGTCGTGATTAGTCGTATGCTGGCCTTTGTTTCTACAGCGATGATCCTCACCCCAGTGACATCTTCTGTCGCTACTGTTTTAACCGCTATTGTGGTCTCCTTGTTACCTTCAATTTCACCTTACTTCCCACTGCTGTTTGCTCTTCCAGTCGTGGCAGTGTAAAGCCTTCGAGGTTGCTAGGATAGTTGATGCCCTAATACTCCCTTACATCCAAGCCATCCTCTGGAGTAGGGCACCACCCACTACATACACTCCAGGATGCTACATTATAGGAAGTCCTCAATCAGTTCATAGTTCGTCCTTGCACACCTATTGGCTTAGTGTTCGTTGGGTCGCAAGGAATGCGTCTGAGAGGCCCAGCGCAGCCTGGGGCACGAACGCTGTGGTATGATGTTCTCCCGGTTGAGGAACTTGAAATGCCGTCAAAATTACTGTTAATCACAGCGCACAGATGGTGTGTGAGAGCCACCTTTGCTAGTGATGTACATAGTCGTACGCTATATGGAATCTTAGAACGCGGATAGGAAATATATTGATATTCTGAACTAGAACCGAGTCCTCCTTCAGTGACACACGGGGATAATCAAATAATTGCAGCGCCACGTAGGCAAGCGAGAGTCGTATGTGGAAAGACTGCGACGGGCAGAATCAAGCCTATCAAGAAGGAATTAGCATCTAGCTTAGTTAAAAATATACTAAAATAAATATAAATCTAGAATTAGTTTAGTAAACTATATTATATACTTAAGCCCTAGTTAGGTACCTAGTAAACCCCTAACTTGGCTTGAATATTAAATCACAGCCCTTAAGAAAGCTTGGTATTTTCTTTTCTACATCTCAGCTGTAGTTTGTGGTAACAACAACTTATCAGCTCCAGTTTAGTGTTCCTATTCAGGAAAAGTCTACATGTGCACCTCGATGCGTGGCCTATATTGCTTCTTGGTTTCCTGCCTCGTAGTTACTATTTTAATTCCCCCCTTGTTCTGTTGGCTTAGATGTTGTTGTGTTCGATCTCCGGGCTGCGGACCTAAGTTTTAAGGGGAATTATGAGAGGGCCTAGGTGCTTGCTTTACTAGGTTCCCACTGCACTAAATGGCATAATGGAGGATCTTGTTGATCTTCCAGCCAGCATACTATGTACTAAAGGCAAGGACCGAAGGTCATACCAAATTACAACACGGCTCTCATCTATGTGAGAAAGACGTGGGGGTTGTGATGTCAGACTTTCCTTAAAGCCGAGTCCCTGAATCTGGCATTAAGATGGCTGTCATTGTCTATCTAAGAAATGCGCCGAGCATGTCAAGATGAAGTCTTAAGCCTCGATGCACTTTTTGATGCCCACCCCATGACGTCACCAGGTCATGCCACCACTCCTCTTCTGCTGCTTTCGGTTTTCATTTTTTACCGTGGGGATACAAGGGGTTAATAATTCTGGGGAGAGCCAAGTATAAGAGTCATATGTGGACAGGCCCGAGCGTGGAACTGACGTCGAGCTGATGGCCTCGACTGTACCGCCACTAATGTAGCCAATTATATAAAATCCAGGACGTCAATAGGGAAGTTTTAGCCAAACAGGCTTGCGACGCTAAAATAACGCCCATCCGAAAACGCGTATCCTTGACTCTATATTGGAGAATGGCCGATAATATCCTGAATCAGGTGCAGGGGTATGTTTTGTGTCTATGATGACGAGAGGATGTACAACAATTGACCAGTTAGCGCCACCAACAACCCAATTGCGCAGTCAGCCAAGACTCGCGGCCAGAAGTTCGTCAGCGAGAAGATCAGCGGAGAGAACAAGGGTCAGGAGGGCAGTACAGGCGGCGAACAGAGGTCCTCGAACCCGTTGAAGAGGTATGTCTCCGTGCCTTGCTTTGCAGCTTGCACCGTGATATTGACTTGGCATTAGTGCTATAAACAAGGCCAAGGATAAGCTGGGTGGACATGATGGCCCGCATGAATAAGCTATTGATGTTGCACTTGTCTTACTAGGTAGAACTACTCAGTACGGTAAAATAGTAAAATAGTAAAATAGCAAGGTGATCTTGCAGATCAAGTGCCCCCGTAGGAGAAACATTCCTGATTAAGCTGTAGTAGAGCTTTAATTCATCATAACGGCTTCATCCCCTTACATCATCACCCCAATCATGCCATAATCTCTGCAGCTGTATATACCTCCTCTCGTACTTCACTGTCAGAAAAGCAATCAATTGATACTCACCATCCAATATCAACCACAATGAGCTTCACAGCACCCCGTCTCCTCCGCTTCTCACGAGCCGTCAACCCAATCCGCCGCACCTACGCAACAGAGGCAGGACCGGCACCACAGAGAACCAATAATTCAACATGGTACCGCCTCTATCGCGCACATAATTCCCTAGAAACCACTAACAACGCACAGGATGGTCATCACGGCGGCCCTCGGCATCCCAGCCGCCTACTACCTACTACAAGGTAACAGCTCACGCGGCAAGGCGCCATCACAGATGGACCAGCCGGCGACGAGCAAGGCTCCGGCGGGAGTTGGTAGCATTTCGTCAAAGCAGGAGGGGTTGGATAATGCTGATAGCAGCAACCCGTACATCAACGAGCCGGGAAAGAGTGTCAAGGGCGAGGGTGAGACAGATACAGTAAAGCTGCAGGGGACGGTTTCACCGAACAGGGCGCAGAGATAACCATACTAAGAACATTATGGTCAAATCTTGTACACTCATCATTGAAGACACAATCAACTCCTGACTTGGAATATCGTACACGCCTAGAAACCCTAAGAGTCCAACTGCCCGTACCCACAATTATCGCACATCGGCGTTCCCACCCTTGGCTGAGATAGTTATGGCAGTCACTCAGTAGACCCGATGAGCATAGGATATACTAGTCCTACAAAGTAGGTATACTTAACACCAATCTATCTCCTCTTTACTACTAATAAGAAGCATACTCTCTTAAATATCTGCCCTATATCCATGATATCTATAAATCGGTATTAAGTATATCTTAATCTAAATTTATATCTAATTTTTGGGATGTATTTCATCTTCCTTGCCACCCTCCTTGTTCACCGAGCTCTGTGTGACGGAGCAGTAATATTGACATATTGAACCAACAACTGACCAAACCACCAAATTGCTTGGTAGTCTGGCCATCGGGCGATCAACAGTCCAGCTGACAACCCCCTACCTTAACAAACTGGGCAGTCGTTATCATTAAAAGTGGGGGTGGATTCCAGAGAGTCTAGAGGGGTCCCCTGAGTAATCTATAAGAATCCTTTAGAATATGCCAAGCTCTTAAGACTTATAAGCAATTTATTCTGCTTTATCTCTGTTCTAGTTTTTATTGGTTAATTCAGAATACTGCTCAATCGATTGCTTAGTGGTTGTCGGATCTCCGCGATATCCCCAGGATCCCGTAGCTGCCCGGGACGGCGCTACCCGGGGCTGCGGTAATAGGCACGAAAAACTTAGTAAATAGTATTTCATTCTCAAATAACCTTGCTCTTTGGTTTCCAGGGTATATTAATACCCGAGAGGGCGCGTATGTTTGTGCCCTGCTCAATATATTGAGAATGTCATGGTATATCCAGAATTCATAAGCCTCCACCTCTCAGCATCTTAAGTTAGGATCATGAAATGGTGAGCTTGGCTAACTATGCAATTATCAAGAGCAGCATCCTTCTCTACCCTTCTTGGTGGCTACTCCCTTTTCCTCGGCGCCATAGCCGGTGTAATTATTGTTGACTACTAGATCTGCTGCTAGGGATGCCTCTGTTTCCGCTTCCTCTACAAAGCCCGCGGAGCGCACTACTTCACCAAGGATTTTAATATCCCTGTTCGTGTTAGGTAGTACCCTGAATATACCCGGGATTGGCAGCTGTCACATGCTAAAAGGGGGTTCCGGTGGACGCAATGTATATTTATCCGCAGTCTTGGTTGCTTAGGACAGATACTTCGGGGTTTGTGTGCTAGCTGGTGTTTTCGGTGCGGCCATTTAAATAAGATTGATGACAAGGTTGCTAGTCTATAACACTAAGTCTACTATTAATAGTAGGTTACCTATAATCAGAAGACTATCACACAGTTATATCGGGATAACAGCGAAACCGCTCATCCTCCGCATCCCACCCAACTCCATTATGCACGCTTAAAATTCCCCTTGAGTCGACCTCCCTCTTGATCCTCAGCAGCCGGGCATAATTCTCTTCACCCCAGAATGACCCGATTGGATCTGGCTCAAACGTATCCGCCTCATTCTGGTACGCACCTCCGTCCGGCGTGAACGCGCGCAGCGGTTCCATTGTATCATGCGCCGCTTGGAAGATACCACGCACTGCATCCGGGTTGCGGGTCGTTGTGCCGGCAAACAGACGCAGGTGGATGGCGTGCCAGAGTCCTGTACGCCAGGCAGGGGTGACGGAGGACGCGCCTGGGCCGCCTGGCTGGTCGGACTCCGGGAGGTTCTGGGAGTAAATTGTTGGTGCGGTGACGCAGATGAAGAGTGGTGAAACCGCGGGGATTAGGCTGCTGCTATTTTGTGCGGCCAGGAGTATATCCTGCAGGATTGATGAGAGGTTCTGCTGGTTCTCCGTGCCCTGGAAATACTTCTGCGGTATGATTCGCGAGGACATTGCCGTTGCATGACCGTTTGCTATAGACGCGTCTGCAAAGCCGCCAAGGAGGGCTTCCATAACATCGAAGAATGTGGCTAATGTGCTAATGTCGGCGGAAGCGAGTGTGCCTTGGCGGCGAGCAAAGTCCATTATCGGCTTCATGGATATCTCGGCTGCAGACTGGTTGAGTAGCGAAGTAGCCATGAAGAAGTTCGAGACACCATTACCTACTAGGCCTGGCTGGATGTAGCCACCCCAGCCCTCGGATGCCCATCTGTCAGCGTTGGCGACGATAATAGAGATAAATTCCGCTGCGCTGTCGGACCTATAGCTTGTGAGTGATATAGTAACCATCGGCTTGTCTGGGTGGGCAAGTGTGCTCATTTCGGTGATCACTCCGAATGTGCCTCCGCCGCCGCCGCGTAGAGCAAAAAAGAGGTCTTGATTCTGGCATCGGTTGGCTGTCACATAGGTGCCATTTGGCAGAACAGCCTTAAGCTGCTGGACGTTGTCTACTCCCAGACCTTGAGAGCGTTAGGAGCCTATATGATAGCGACATGTATGGGGAGACTCACCAAGCTCGTTGGAGAGGAGACTATGTCCACCTCCAGTAATCCATCCCCCCGCTGCACCTACAGTATTGGAGCTGCCACCAACGACGCGATAGTTATTCTCATGGGCGAACTTGTAGATTTCTGCAAACTGTTGCCCGGCACCAAAGGTGATTACATTCCCAACAGCTTCAGAGCAACCCTGGGGGATGAACTCTTGCTGAATTGTAATTGGTGGTTGGATATGGTGTGTCCTAAAATTAGTAAGTAAAGAATAGTTAGTTAAAGTAGAGAGTGACATACCAAAGCCCTAGCGAGTCGGGCCCGGAGCTACGACCTCTATAGTCATGGCCCGTGTTTTTGACTACCAGGCGGATATTATTCGCCCATGCGAAAGACACGGTCTTCTGGACATCTCCCACACTCCGTGCTTCCACATATTTCCCCGGAACACTACCTTGGTCGCATTGGGTAGTCATCGGCGTGAGGAGGTCCGGGCTTGTTAGCCCAAATGCACAGCTCTCGCCTGTGGCCTGGCATGCACCCCAGTTGGCCTAGAATGACGTTAACGGACAATTAAGCCATTACTCGTATTGTTAATCACAGAGACAAACATTCTGATACCCACCAAAGTGGTCCGAAATAAACTCGCCAGTTGTTCGGTTTTGTTGCAGTGCTGCACATTTCTGGATATCTACTGCTTGGGGATGGCCGTTGTATCTGGTATAGCATGGAGCCAATAGTGGTTCGCCGTCATACAAACGTCCACCAACGCTGGCGCGAAGAGCATCCCATGTGGATTCATTTACAGACGAAAGTGAGAGAGGGGCACGAGGCTGCAGAGCGCTGACTGGCCCGAGGGCAGCTATCAAGGGAAGAAGTAAAAGGGCCATCTTATTTTACAAATGGAGAAAGATGGAAATATGGTTGTTGACCAAATAGCCCTTTTAAGGACCATTAGTCTGGAGTTCATTGTTCAGAAGATTCGCATTCGTGTTTCAGACTGAAACAGCCAGTGTCAAGCACCTGTGAAATCTGTAAAGATTGCGTCCAATCAGACTATTGAGACGCTTTCTTATGACCTCTGCTCTTCCATGTTCTGTCATTTCAAGCTGATGATTCCTCTGTGAATCAAAATTGTGAGGAGTCTTGGGGATAGAGGATATTATTCTTTTCATGTGTTGAAATTAAATGAGAATGGAGCCCCGAGATTCGAGGCAAGCCCCCACATTTCTATCTGGCACTGGTCAAACAGGTCCCGCAATCGGGGTGATCAGTGGGAGATGCACAGATAATGCGGGGTCACATAAGGATTTCCCCGATGAAAGGAATGCCACAGGTTTAATGCCTCGGATCTGAGATGAGGAAAAGAATGTGCAGATGTCTTATGAATAATAGAGCACTTTAAAAAAGGTGCCTTAACTCCAATTGACTCTTAATCTTCTATCTAGCCCTGTAACTTATCCAACAGCTAACACATCCTAGAGCCTAGTGGCCATGTTTTTCTGCACCCACCTCTCTGAACATACACTCTGGAGTTCTTTACTGTCCTGAACTTTGCACAGGATATAACTGGAGAGTTTTCTACCAGAGAACAAAGGAGGAGTGCCCCAAAGTTTTAGAATAATGGCTTCAAACAGCACTGGATGTCACCTTTCTCATCGGCGCAGAGGCATAGAGTGGAGAGTGTTGTGACTCGATGGATCTGATTTTATAACAAAAGGAGTCTGTGGTAAAACTGGCTAGGACATGTGACCGACAAGGCTACAAACCATGCCAACTAGGAACCCTAATCCTGGTCGGTAGATGAAAGATTGGCCAAGGTTACGGACAACATGCGATAGGAGAGGCCGGTATTACAGCCAGGGAGATCAAAGACCCGCTAATTAGTGTACTCTTAAAACCTTTCTACCTTGTATCTCCCGGAAGACTTGCCACAAATTTACTGCCATGAGTTGCATAATATTTCGTTCCTTAGATCAGAGGCTCCCCAAAGCTCCATTGTTGACAGCCGGCACCGTTTCCACTTCAGTGCTCAGGCTGCTATTCGCCCTCCACGGGATAATATTGTACTTCGCGCGCCCCATTGGTACTTTTAGGTCAGATTCCTGGACTGACGTATTTTGCCTTAAGGTGGTCAATGAGGACGTAAGTTTTTAATCTGAAATTAGCGGGCGTGTTCAGACTGATCTTGGGGAAGTTTGCACAAGATCAGGTATCATATGGAGTTACATTACAACAAGTCCACTTTCTGTACTAACAAATATACAAGGCCATATGTACAAGGCCCGTAGTAAAAGGCTTGTTTAATAGGTCTGACATTGTTCCGTGTAGATGTATTCTCGTGCGAGTCATCAACCCTGGTTCAGACAGTATTCATCGCGCTCGCATATGCTACCAAGAATAGAACGCTTAGCACTTCTGTTTGTATTGGAATTCTTTTCATATTCTGCCCGAGATTTCCCACAATTTTCTCACTAGACATAATGAACAAAAAACAGGAATAGCTAATACAAGACCCATGACTAGCATGCAGACAAAATCACTTCACCCATGTTCATTATAGGCTCGGTTGTCCCCACGTCTTCAAAATTACTGTGGGATCAAATTGAGAATCCAAACTGTAAAATAAGTGGTTTATAATTCGATTCAGACCAGACTTCAAGTCCTCGACTGGTTCACCGTCCGCACGGTGGGTAGATTCTGACCCCCCTGGGCCCAAGGGGATGACCGTAGGTTGCGTTCCGTCAAGTGCTGTAACAGGCTCTCAGTCAGGCTTAATAATTTGGGTTAGAGATATGAAGTAGGTGAACAGAGTAGATGGAGCAAATGCAGGAAGAAATGCATCCAGCTAATTGGATACGGAGACTCAGAATTTAGTCATCTCTGCTACTGTGCTGCCCTGCGGTGATTACCGTTATCATATTATCACATTATAGTGCTGTACAATATCATATTTACAACTTCAGAAACATCACCTGCACCAAAGCTAGGTAGGAAAAAGACAAACCCGAACCCCACCCCTCGAACAAAGCGTCAGAGACAACGACTCCTCCCAGTCCCCCAAATCCGCACTCTCCACGCCCTGAAATTCCTGCACCATCCGAACGAGAACATAGCTTGCTTCAGTCAACGCATACCGCAGCCCAATGCAGATCCGCGGCCCACCATGAAAAGGTAGATACCCCCAGCGCGGCTGCAGCTTCCCATCTTCCCAGCGCTCTGGGCGGAACTCCTCTGCATCTGAACCGTAGATATCCGTCCGTCGATGCATTGCGTAGACGTTGTAGCTGACCAGAATGCCCTTTGGTACAAAAACGGGGGAGAGTCCATCCTTGCCGCCTCCTAGGGGGATGACTGTGTCGCGGATCGCTGCGCGTTCGTTGCGTGGGACAACGGGGTGGAGACGGAGAGCTGGGATGGTCAGTTAGGTAGATGCAGTGGGAGCTTTGGATGATTTATACATTCATTCACGCAGCATTGGACATATCTGAGGCCACGAAGCTCCTCATATGTCGGAGGGCGACCCTGCAAAATAGCGACTTCGCTGCGGAGTCTATCCCATATCGCGGGATTCTTAGCCAACATGAAGAACATGTTACTCAGTAGACTAGCAGTTGTATCACGGCCGGCCAGCAGCACATTCATCAGCTCATCCTGAATGCACCGCTTATCGGATGTCCGCGATGCCAGCTCATGTGAGAAGATACGTTTCGCGCGCTTTGTCTCGGACTCCCCTTGTCCTGCATTGTTCCCTATCTCTTCCTTTTTCACTTCGACTGCATGAACAGCCTCCTCCACAAACTGTTGCACGAACTCGCGGCAGATCCGAGTACACTCGTCAGCCTTCCGATCACGATACAACATATTCAACGGGCCCAGCATTCCCCGAGTGAGAACCGCCTTCTGAGCATACTGAAAAGCCTCGGCAAACCCCAGTTCTTCTCGACCTTTCCTCAAAGTACCGACAGACTGTCCAAACAAAAACCCCGTCGCAGAATCAATCGTATACCTGAAAAACAACTCCTGCAAGTCCACAACAGTCGTCCCGTCTCTTGGCAACAATCTAAACAAATCCCCCATCAACTCCTCCAACTCAGTTAAATCCGTTATCTGGTCACGCGCAAAGCTAGGCCTGATAAGCGCGCGCGAGGCAGCCCAGTGCTCGCCGTCCGTGTTGAAGATACCTTCCCCCAATAGAGGTTTAAAAGGCTCGTGGCGGTGGTGGATATCGTAGTCTTTAAAGTTTAGAGATAGAATTGTTTTGATATTTTCAGGCTCGATAGTTAAGATTGACCTTCGACGCAGCTCGTTGATGGTGAATGTATTGCCGTAGGTGCGGAAGAGTTCGCAGCCTTGTTTGAGTATTCTATGCTCTCTGACGGCGCGGACGGTTCCGAGGATTCTATCAAGTCCTAGGAATGGGTCTCTAGAGAAGGATCTTGCGACCGGTTGGCAGCCATGGTGGCGTGCAAATTCACGGTGGGTGAAGAAACGACGAATGCGCAGGCTGGCGACGATCAGTACAGCGAGCAGGAGTAATGCAAGCTTTGGAGACAGCTCCATGGTTATAGCAGCGTCAAGCCGCGAAAGGTGCGTGTCAGATGGGGAGCTTCTAAGATTGCGCTGCAATACAGTAGGCAACGTAATCGGTCACCGAGCGGGTCAACCCTCAACCACGAATCTCAACGGTCAAAGAATTGAAGCTATTCAACCACCAATATGGATTCTAAATTGGTTGAACAAGAAGGCAGAATACTGCTTGCTATTCAAGCTTACAAAAAAGGTTAAATTAAATCAATTTGAGCAGCTGTAAAGATATACAACGTGAGTCGAAGTACGCTAACCTACCGGCTATCGGGACGCGCTCCACGCGTTGATTCAACTCTAAACTCTCGAAAACTCAGCATTACAGAAGAATATATACTTCTAAAGAAGATTATAGATACAGATTAACGTGGCCTGCCCTTCTATATTTGTACTCTAGCCCAGATTCTCCTAGCAGGTCGTGTTGGATCAAGTGCCAATATTGGGGATAAGTGGGTTTACCAATTTATTAACCAATATGACAAAATAAAGATACAAATATACGCGCAGGTATGACTATAAACGGGCTAAATGTGAAGATCCAAAGATAATCAAGGCCTGGTTTACTTTAGTACAGAATACTATAGCAAAACAAGATATCTATAATTTTAATGAAACAGGGTTTTCTATGGGAATTACTTCAACCTGCAAGGTAAGCTACTATTCTAGAACTTCTAGATCTAGCTACTAACTACTTAGGTTATTACATCTCAGGTAGAGAGCCGTGCAAAGGCTCTATAACCTGGTAATCAAGAATGGGTTACTGTAATTAAGACAATTCAAGCGACCGGGCGAGTTTTACCTGCGCTAGTCATTCTAGCGGGCAAACAACACCAGGCTGCTTGGTATACAGATATACCAGGTGATTGGACTTTTAGAGTAAGCAATAAAGGTTGGACAAATAATAAGCTAGCAGAAATATAGCTTAAAAAGGTCTTTGACTGGTATAGCAAGTCTTCTACTATAGACACGCATCGGCTTCTAATTCTAGATAGCCATGGAAGCCATACAACTGCAGAATTTAACCATTTCTGCATGCAGAACAACATTATTCCTCTTTATCTACCATTTGCCATCCCTCTCACAACAGCAGGCCTTGCAACTTCCCTCGCCAGCTCAGCCCCCCAGATCTATCTCATGATCCAGAGCTCCCATGAGGACCTGGGCTTGGAAAACTCAAATATTCTTGGGCTAAGTCTGCAAGTGCTTGCTTTCGCAGCCCTGTCTCGCAAGTCCTGCGACTGGGATGGCCAGCTCGGCTTGGGTTTAGGGACAAGTAGCCCCTGACTCCATTGGCCTGGTGGCTGTGTATTAACGGTACTGGAATCGGGGATGGTGCGCTGGCTATATGTCAGTTGTTTGGTTTGGGAGTTGCGTTGAGAGTTCCAAGGTAGGCAAGGGGCGGCATTTTTTTTTGGTACTAGCTAGGTAGAGTTGTGTCTTGCTTTGCCTTTTTTTTTTTTTTTTTTTTTTTGTTGGCTTCTTTTATTTCTTGCGTTCTTCTGTGTATCGAAACAGATCAAATTTTGATTTATTATGTATGTTATAAACGCGCGAATGGTTGATCGTCCCCTGGCAGTAATAGAGGACCGTCAACCAACCAACGAACAGTATACATGCTAAGGATTTGGGTATGGTGAAGAATATCTAGCTTTAGAAATAGCATTTATTGGAACATAGTCCGCCTCTGTTCCTGTCACATCCGTAATATGGCCGTAGTCCAAGACCATGTTCTGGCTATGCCCAGGCCGCTTGTTTGTTCATCCGGAGACTGTCACAGCGCCAGCTACTGCACAGCAGGTTCACTGACTGACAAAGCGAGGTCCATATTCGGCTGACGGTTCAGCGGGTCTGGTCAAGCGTTACCGATATCTGGAAGTAGCATCAAGTTCTGGTGTTACGGTGCTGTTCCTATCCAGTTCAAAAACACGATGGGTCGCTGATTGCTGCCCCGCCGGTCCATACGTTTGTTGGGAAATTTCCTTGTTTCCTTCTGGGAGGTAGCCATCGTAAGGGGTTGTATGGTGTCCACTTCGAGTCGCTCGTCTCCGAAACAGGAAGAGTAATACTGCCGCCGCTATGAGGATTACGCATGCTCCGACACCAATCCCAATTCCGGCAGCCGCGCCAGCACCAATGCCGTGTGATGAAGAGGAAGAGAGGGAGGAGTCGGTCAAATCGGTCGAATCGGAGGGTGTTGTTGTCGCCGTCGCAGGCGCCGTGGCGTATGTAGGCGTACCCGATCGAGCAGCTGGGAGGTACTGAATTGTTTTAAGCTGTAAGGGGGCGGGTGCCGGGTATATCTCGTTGGAAGGGCTATCGCAGTCGATTTTGTTCGTGTCGGTTCTCCAGCAGCAAGCCCAGTAGCCGGTGGTTTCATTGTAGACTAAATCGGATGCAGGTCGGCCGGCTATTGTTGAGCACTGAGGTATTAGTATTTTGTTTTCTAATAGCAATTGAGGTTCCAATCAGGCCTGCACGTACCGCATCGGGTGCCACATATAGGATCTTCTAACGTTGGATCGGTGCAGTCGGCATTATAGTAGCCTTGAGATCCATCGGACCGGACATGGGTGCATAATGAATTGCTTAAGCAATAGTCGCCGTTGACGCAGCAGGTAACGTGTGGATTGGTGGAGTTTGTGACGCCGCAGGGAAGGTCTAAAGATATCTGGGTTGGCGAGGAACCATGGATTGCATAACAGAGGTTTTCCGACGACATGAGGAGAAATGCTGTAAACAAAGCTGTATCAAAATGCTTGGAGATGGAGGACGTCCAGGAGTGCGTACAAACAAGACGATCGGATTGCGCGGGGGTTTTAATCTACGGAGCAATCGCTCGGCATTCAGCAAACGGAAAGCTCAGGAGCGGGCATTCCCCCTTGATTGGCGTTGTAGGCGCCGTCTTGATTGTAGTGCTTGGTTTCGCACCAGCTGGTGGAGCAAGTATTCTCTCATGGTTGGTCAATCGTGAAAATGGCCCCTGTCTACTCCATAGGGTAGCAAGTGAAGTGAGCACAAAACTCCCCTGATCCACTCGGATAAAAATAACAGTCCCTGTCGCCAAGGGCCCAGACAGCCCTAAAAATGCTCATCGCCAGAGGGAATACAGCTACCTCAGTTGTTTTTTTACAACACATTTCCACGTCTTTCGTCTTATCCGTGATTCCACGAGACAAGGGGCTGGGAAAGGGAGTTCTGAGTCATGTCGCTCAATCCAATCATTAATGAACTCTTCCCACTCTGGAAAAACACTTGCAACAGCGCCGCAGCTGCTAGTGTGCCGATGAGGGCGCTTAACAACTGCACTGTTGTCACCCCAGTTCCTTCAGTTTGCGCACGAGGTATCGCTACTAGCTTCCGCATACAATACTCCGCGTCTTAGCGATCTCGCGTGTCGGTTGGTTGGGATTGGTGAGTAGGTCGGATAGGGTTATGGGCTCACGTGCGTATGTACTGTTGGAGTAATCCCTCCCTTCTTCAATTATGGGTCGTAGTCATACTAATCGGATAGTTAGAAGTAAGCTACTTAGGCATTATTAAATTATCTCTGCGCCGTGTTGCCCGTCCTGGCTTTGAAAATCAAAATCAAAATCACCTACAGTAAATTGATGACCGCCTACCAGGCCGTTCGCTGTCAATGGTGGTTAACAACAAGATACCTAGGTAAGCCTGGGGTATTGCGTGCTAACGGTGGCGGCATCAACCAATGCGCATCGTGGGTCATATCATGCAACCATCACAAGTCAGGCGGCGGCTTCCCGGGTCCTCAACCCCGCTCTTATCTCCCTTGCATTTATGAGCTCGCCATCTCACCAGAACTATCACCAAGAAACGTAAAGCAACACCCGCTCTTGTTGCCACGATGGGTACGAGCTATTCACTGCCCGTGCGCCCAGCGGATGAAAAGTCCGCTCGAGCGAAAGTAACCGCAGACCGTCTATCTTCGAACGATGGCCATACCGAGAAGGAAGATGAGACTACGGAGTCGCGTACGTGATCCTGCTTCTGCTAGCTGAGCGATCATGCGGTCACTTGGGAGAAAAATCGCTGAAGATAGGTATTAGCACCGCCGTACCAAATGGAAGAGCGGCAGCCAACCGTGTCACTACATCGCGTCCAAGATTGGAGCGAGACGCTGTTGGGTGATCCCAAGGTTCGTTGAGACACCAATAGTATGCATCGCAATAAATCAGTTTTAATTCTCTAACCAACCGAACAGAACCGTCTAGCCATCTCAAGCTTGGCTAGTGCCTCCTACACGGACGTCCTGACTAACAGATCAGCTATCAAGTCCGATATTCAGGTCTTTAATGTCAAGGTCCCAATCGAAGGCTTACCGATCACGAATCAACGATCCTCTGGTCGATGTTGGCTCTTTGCCGCGACGAATATATTCCGTGTCCCTATCATAAAGGCGTATGGCCTGGCCGAGTTCGAACTGAGCCAGGCATACCTCTACTACTGGGACAAAATTGAGAAAGCCAATTGGTTCTTCGAGACGATTATCGAGACAGCGAATGAGGATATATCCAGTCGCCTAGTACAGAAGGTCCTCCAAGACCCCGTCACGGATGGCGGCCAGTGGGACATGGTTGCCAATTTGGTGAACAAGTATGGACTGGTACCGCATGACGTCTATCCGGATAACTTCAACGCACAGAATAGTAGCAAGATGAACTGGCTGCTGACTGCGAAGCTACGAGAACATGCCTTCATCTTACGCAGGCTTGCTCGTAGCCCGCGACTTAAAGATAGGGTTCAGTTGGGGAAGCATAAGGAAGCTTTCTTGAAGGAAATTCACTCTCTCGTTACAATCTTGCTAGGCCCACCACCAAACCCTGATGAGCCCTTTGTTTGGCAGTATAACAACCCCGAGGGAAAGGCACGGGAGATTCAGCAAACTCCCCTCGAATTTGGGCGACAGGCATTTTCGCAATCATCGCGCAATAAGGTCTCCCCCAGTAGGCTGATTAGTCTCGTTAACGATCCCAGAAACGAGTATAACCGTCTACTAACAGTAGACAAACTGGGCAACGTGGTAGAGGGCCAGCCGCTAACATACGTCAACGTGGAAATTAAGGTGAGTAACCCCAGTACTACTTGTCTGGTATAAGATATCTTCTGACGCTCCTTCTCCCAGACCCTAAAAAATGCTGCCATCTCAATGCTCAAGGCCGGACACCCCGTATTTTTTGGCTGCGACGTGGGCAAGTTCTCCGACCGCATTTCTGGTATCATGGACCCCGACCTACTGGACCTCTCCCTCGGCTTCAATATCTCCCTTGGATTGAACAAGGCAGAACGCCTTGCTAGTGGAGAATCGGCTATGACGCATGCAATGGTGATTACGGCGGTCCACCTCGACGGGGATACGCCGATCCGGTGGCGCGTAGAGAATTCATGGGGCGAGGGAGTCGGTGATAAGGGTTGGTTTGTCATGACTGACAGGTGGATGGACGAGTATACGTTCCAGGCCGTGGTGGATTTTAATTTGGTCTCTAGTGAGGTGCGAGATATTCTTCGTCAGGAACCCAAGGTACTGCCAAGATGGGATCCACTGGGAGTTCTTGCCTGAGATTTGTTTTGGTGGATTGTGATACTTTACAGGAAGTGTTTCAGCGTATCTGCTTTGGAATTATATTCATTTTCACAGATTGTTGGGCCTGTTGAGCCGGATTTCGAAGACCGATTGGCCTTTCTTGGTCGTGATGGATACCTATGCTGGGCTCAAATGACGCTTTCCGGAGGAGTAAACTGCACCTTCCCGAGTTGGGACTGGTGCTACCGAGCCCCGTGACATCGCTTAAACCGGGTGGGGAAGACGGAATTTATTGACCAATCATTGCTCGTCCACGTATTATCTGATGAAATTTGATCAGATTAGATCCCGGATCACCTGAATCCCCAGCTCCAATTCTTGTTGTGATCAGATAATTCCATCGTGCCCTCCACAACCTCATGAGCCCTATAATTACCTCTCCTCTCCCTTTCCTGTCTCCTACAGGCTTTTTCCCACCATAGTAGAAGACTCTTCCCTAACTCCCTCCCTAGCGCTTCGCTCCTGCGCAATTATTGTCTCTACAACCCCGCCAGCCCGGGCCGTGGAGGTCAGAGACCGCTACCTCAGTCATGCCCCGCAGTCCTCTCAGTCCATTACTATTTCCTTAATTTTTTCGCTCCTGTCGACAGTCCTCGCCATGCGGATTTTTGAACTCCTGTCAGTTGTTGTATATGCCGCGTTTGTATCCGCCAGCAGCATAGTCCCCGTTAACGAGCGGTGTGTCACATCCGTGTTAACAGCCTATGGATATATAACATTCTCCGGTTCCTCATCACGGAAAGGCTTCGGACCACAGTGTCAGAATCCACTCAAGGTCACCTCGATCTACGCTTCTTCAGATGTTTTTTGCAGCCCCGCCGAACGATCGGCTGGCATTTCCCAGCTTGAAACCCTTTGCAAGGAGGAAGGCCTAGACTTAATATCAAGGGACCAGCTTGCGGGAAATCTAACAAGCGATGCTATAAGCCGTATGCGTATCGTTGATTACCTCGAACTACCTCTGTCTCAACCCATCGACTTTCCCGTCCTGCTATCCTCGTCACATTATGGTCGAGTCTTCCAAACAATTGTGAGCTTTCTGCGTTGCACTTTTGGATGCTATCTAATGCGCATATCTGTAGGATACTTGGGCATATGAGAAGTGGACACATTATGCATACGGGTATGGGCACATCCCTTGATCCTCGTGGCGTATCTAAAACGGTACAGTTATCTTGGGTACCTGTACTGGGGTTGCATCTTATTCATAGGAATGCTTCATCAAATGCTGCGATATATTTTCACACTCAGATATGAATACCTGGCGCGGTATCCTTCCTTTCGACGAATCTATCACTGGGTCCAGACGCATTTTCTCGTTCCTAGCGCTATCCCAACCCGTGGGCGCCAATTTCTCTGGTGGACATTCTCAACCCGCAGTGAAGCGGTTATCGCTCTAGGCTTCTGGGTGCTTAGTACCGTCGTCTGCACCGTGAGCTACAGCCTCTTTTCAGAAAATATATAGTATGCTCTTGCTCCTCCTTTCTTCATCCCCGACTAATGTATCGGACAGCTGGCCGGATACCTCGACGCAACTCATCCGCTATATGGCGGATCGGACCGGAATTATATCCTTCGCCAATCTTCCTCTCGTATGGCTCTTTGCAGGTCGTAATAACGTATGTGCCTGGGCAACTGGGTGGAACTTTGCGACTTTCAACGTATTCCATCGTCACATAGCGTGGATAGCTACGATTCAAGCCGTTGCTCACACTCTCCTCTACCTTGTTCTAATCTTCCAAAGTGCGTTTTTCCCTACCCTGCTGTGACGTATTATCTAACCAACCTTTCAGATTCCAATTCCTGGAGGAAGCTTCAAGAGCCATTAATTCTGTGGGGAACTCTTGTAAGAGCGAGATATCAAGATAAAATTATCATTTCTAACTGAGTGCTAGGCTACCGGTCTAATGATTCTCATTCTGCCAGCTGCAATGGATTGGTTCCGTCACAGATCATACGAGACGTTTTTGCTCATTCACATCATCTTTTCCGTGGGATTCCTTGTCGGCTGCTTCTAGTAAGCGTATTCTCTCAACCCTGCCCAGGTCTCTCTAACATCCTTTTAGCCATACCATAATCTTTGAGGGGCAAGAATATTGGTTCTACCTCTGGCTGCCCGTTGGAATATGGGCATTCGACCGGGCTCTCCGCATCGTTCGTCTAGTCTACTGTAACCTGCACGTTCAAATAAATTCAGGACACCGAGTTCAGCGCACCACAAGCACGGCAACATACAACAAAGCCGCCGACTTGATCCGACTAGAGGTCATACCCGGTTCGAACTCACTTGATCCCCGTCCCGGTGAATACTACTTCCTCTATCAACCTTTCCGACTTACAGGCTGGGAAAGCCACCCGTTCACCCTCGGCTGCTGGTCGTATGAAGTAGGCCAGAGTGCCTCCTCACCACCAACCTCCCGATCCCGAAAAAGCGACGAGCGAGTAGATGTCTTACAAATCCCTCTCCTTTCCGGCTCCTCCTCGCGTAGTCGATCTCCAGATGAACATGCATCACCCACAGACTCGCTTAAACTAAAACTTGTCTTCTGGATCCGGCCATACGACGGTTGGACGCGCCATCTCCGACAACGATGCCTGAAGTCCCCTAACCAAACCAGCAACACTACAATCCTCCTCGAAGGCCCCTACGGCCACGAATTTCCACTATGGAGCTACGATTCCGTCCTTCTAATTGCGGGAGGCACCGGGATCGCCTCTGCCGTGCCGTATATCCACGACCATATCACCAGATCTTCTAACCCAACAAACAAGGACAAGGACGCCGCCAATACACGCATCCAAGAGATGAATTTAATTTGGGTTACCCGACAGCCAGCATTCATTCACCAGGTCACCTCTCGAGAACTTAGCACGGCTCTCAACCGGGATGACTTCCGTGCATCATTCCACGCTACTTCCCCCCTTACCCAAGCACAGACGCAGACACAGACACAAACACAGTGGCAGCAGAACACGCAAAACGCCCATCCCCCAGCCGTAGATCTTCCCACAACAACAGATAAAGACATCGACATTGTGGAGGGCCGGCCAAATCTAGAAAGGATCATCTCAGTCTTCGCTGAAGAAGCTCATCTGAGCGATTCGTCTGCTGCGGTTCTGGTTTGCGGGCCGCCGAAAATGGCTGATGAGGCGCGGGTCGCGGTGCACCTTGCTATGCGGCAGGGGTATTCTCTGAGATATGTTGAGGAGTCGTTTACTTGGTGAAACGGTGAGATAGTGTAAGTGCGTGTTACGGACTTGGCCCCCGGTTACTAGTTTTGCTATATTTATTTCGTTTTTTTTTTTTCCCGGTGAACATATGCGAAGACTATTTTGATGATTAGACGTTTGTAAATCACTATAGAAAGTAAATAGCTTACTATATTTGCTCATTATAGAAAGGCCAATCTTGGCTGTCGAAAACACATCCACATATCCAGTTAACATTATTAAAAGTCATCACCACATTTGACGACTCACTAACAACCCTGAACTAGTGGTGTCAATGGTAGAACCTAAGTTATGGTTATTGTGCCGATTACTGCCTCAAAATTACGAAGTTGGCGTTTCTCTCTGAGCATTTCCTCCAAATTCCAGTAGTAGACCAGGTATCTACTCCGTACTAGAGCAACTATTCCAGAGCGTGAAATTTGCTTTACCGTTATTCATCAAAGACTCACAGCATATTATCAATTGCAACTTGCTCACAGTGGACATGTCAAACCCCTTTGTGGCTGAAGCACCAATTCGACTGGTGTGGGTTGATATGTCACATCCACCCCAGACTTTCTCGGCTGCGGCCAAGGAATTTTGTCACGTAGCCAGGCTTGTCACATATAATTAAAATCGTACGTTACTTGTGGATCTGTCTGTGGTAATCCTCATAGTAATAACATGTACTTTGGATCCCGGGTGGGTATACTTGGCTCAGAGCGTATCCAGACTCAATATTCGACCAGATATCACATCCTATGAGCAGCAATATTGACAGCCTCCTGCAAGGGGTTGCCGTCAATGGCGCTCTACGGAGACAATGTCAACCACATCCTCCCTGGCGACAAAAACCTTCCCGCCGCTGGTGAGAAGTATAAATGAAGCCTCAAATCCTACCATCAAGAATACCATCTCGAACAGCATCATCACTCAAACGGTCTCTTCCTCAACTCACCAAGCGTCTTTAAACAACCCAAACCAACCAACAAACCAGCAATCTACCTTCCCTCAAAATGAAGTTCATCACCCTCGCCACCCTCCTCGCCACCGCCATGGCCATGCCCGGCGGCGCTCCCACAAGCATCGACCAGAACCTAAGCCAGGGCACCTGCAACAAAGCCGAGCTGAGCTGCTGCGACTCCATCGATGCCAGCTCCTCCGTGACCGAGGAGGAAAAGGCCAGTCTACTCGACCTTCTCGGCGACAACGCTCTGAGTCTGGACGGTATCCTCGGAAAGTTCAGCGGATGCAGCTCTTGTATGTTCCTCCCATCTTATACTTTTTTGGAATGGCGCTAACTCAATGGTTCAGTGGCTAATGTCAACGCCCTTATCGGCGCCGATGGCAAGGGCCTTCTTGCTGGACAGTGCAATAACCACGTCGCTTGCTGCAATGGGGGGGATAATGACATTGTGAGTTTCGATTCGATACCTTCTATACCATATATATACCGTCAAAGCCATGTGTTATTGCTAACAGTCTATCTCTTATTTAGAATGGCCTCGTCAACGTTGCCATTCCGTGCATTCCCATCAACGTGGCTTAAATCTAAGTGACTCGTCACGGATTATTCCACGGCATGGTTGACACTTGTCCTCGTTGAGAACTGGATATCTGTGCCTGTGTCTGTGCCTTTGAAAGCTCAGGCTAGTCTGTACTCGGGTCTTTATCAAGACGGGTGTGGATAGATATTGTATACCTAATTAATAGACACAGTAATTAATCAGTTTACTGTTTATTTATTCTTTTGTTGGTATTTTCTTGCGAGAGAGTAGAACGGGGTTGCGGTTCTCTTATAGAGGCTTATTGTTCTGTGACAGCTGTATGCTACGGTAGTATATATATCTTCAGTACATCCCTTCAGCACCTCTTAACAGCTAATGGAATTAGTTAATCTTTTGTCAAGGGACCTCGCGTAGAGACATCGTGCGTCCTATGCCAAATAACACCCTGCAGCCTCGGCCCTTTCCAGGGTTGATGAAAAATCCGAAATTCTGCACGTTGATTATTGCACCCTATTCTACCCAAAGGCATCTGTGTCGGTTAAACTGGAATGATTAGTGATCTGTGCCGCCGAGGATGATCACTATTCACCAATTACTGATTAGATTGTCACACAAAGCATAACTTATGCTAGATCTAGCACTTATAAAAGAGCCGCGAGTTCCGCTCCAGACATTCGGTTTGCCTTCGCTCTTAGGGTATATGCCTGGGGCAACGACTTTTCCATTCCCTCTTGAGCTTTATATAACCACTCCTGCCTCCAAATGGCATCTCAACAACCAGTTTCCAAGATCTTCGTTATTGGAGGCACCGGCGCCCAGGGTATACCGGTTATTTCCAGCCTTGTCCGCGATAAGAAATACAAGGTAAGGGTGCTTACTCGAAACAAGGAATCGGCACGAGCAAAGCAGCTGGAAGCTCTGGGAAACGTCGAATTCTTCGAAGGCACATACGCCAGCGAGTCCGATCTCCGGGATGGTTACAGTGGCTGCGACGGCGCGGCCGTCAACATCGACGGGTTCAACTGCGGCGAGAAGACCGAGACGTACTGGGCACTCCGCGCGTATGAGCTTGCGATCGAAGAAGGCATCAAGTTCTTCGTCTATGGGAATCTGGACTACGGATACAAGAAAAGTGGATATCGGCCTGAGTATCGGTGTGGGCATTATGATGGGAAGGGACGGATTGGCGAGTGGATTCTGCTGCAGAATAAGGAGAACCAGGCCGGGAGGATGAGGGCGGCTGTTTTTACGACGGGTCCTTACATGGAGATGGCGATTGGACTGGGGACGCCGATGTCTCCGACTGTTGAAGATGGCGTTGTCACCTGGCGCGTGCCGCTGGGGTCGGGTGCTGTACCGCATGTGGCCCTGGACGATTGTGGGTACTACGTTCGGTGGATGTTCGACAACATCGAAGAAGCAAATGGCCTCGACCTAGAGGTGGCGATTGAACACGTACACTACGACGACTTGGCTCGTGCCTTTGAGGCCGTCACGGGGCACCCGGCGCGGTTTGTCGAGGTGGATCTGGACACGTACTGGACGAGCGGATCTCTGAGTAGGGCTGCCGAAGGGGGTTCTGCGTACAACTCGGACCCCAATGACCCGGCCTTCATGACTATGCGACAGAACTTCACCGGGTTCTGGAATCTGTGGAAGGCCTCTGGTCGGAATCAGGGGATTATCAGAAGAGATTACGAGTTTCTTGATAAAATCCATCCAGACAGGATCAGAACTGTGGAGCAGTGGCTGCGGAAGACAAATGACCAAGGCATCAGAGATGGTAGAGGCTCGCTCTGGGAAAGAGTTCAGCCCGCGAATATAAGGCCTGTCTTGAAGATAGCAGAGGATGGACGGAACGGGCGGCTTTAGGTGCTACATGAAGTGTGTGAGACAGCAAAATGTCCAGACAGATACATGAACAGAACTTATTTATCCAATGCCGATGAACAATAGTCATATTTAGAGCGCTACCTACATTCCACCAGGTCACGCCACGCCCACCCATCTACAGGCGAATACGTCCCTCCCCCGCCCCAAGCCCCAGCGCTACACACGGAACCAGCAGCTGGCAAACCGCCAGTGCTACCCACCCGACTGCCAGTCCAGCAAAGGGAAAAAAAAGCTCGCCCACCATTCCGAGCTCCAGAGCTGCAGGTCGCCACATCCCACGCTCCGGGCCGAGCGTCAGGCCCCGGCGGCAGCGGTCTCATCCTCTAGCCCTGCGAAGCACCCAAGGCAATAAACGCCACGACTTGTTGGCCGAGGCCAAGCAGATTTAGGCTGCCTTGGTCAAAAGTATTACCGTTGGCACGGTAGCGAGTAACCATGACATGGATCTGCGGGATTGCCGCCGTGAGGATGTCCAGTAAAGCGGAGGATGACGCCATAGAGAAAATTGTTAAAAAGGAGGGGTGTGGTGGGCAGTACAGATGGATAGTTGTGGCAAGAGGGGTCTGGACTTGAGTGACGCAGAGGCTGGGAGACATGGTGAGGAGAACGGTAGTGAAAATGTCCTGTTGGGCGGCAGCGGCGGTTTATATCGGTTAGAAAGATTAGTGCTGTTAGGCTTGACCAGGTTTTGGCTCGCGTTCGTCTTCGCTGGCTGGCTGTAGGGCTTGCGATGTAACCTCCTAGATTATGGATCGCAGGCCGTCCAATGCGCTCTGCTTCCAGAGCGATTCCAACAGACAACGGTTGTTGGTTGGCTTGGTTTTCATGTCGTGGGAATCGATGAGCGACGTACAGGGTTTTGGCCCGATTTGATATCTGATCCGGGTCCGGCCTCGATATTACGGCGAGCTGTCATGGGAGAGAAACTCGCGAAACACCATATACATCTTCCTCGTCGTCGTGGGTGTCATTTCTATTGCGGTTCCAAAAGTGGACAGCAGTCTACTCCGCCGGCTGGAGTTTCTGGACGGTTGAGTTTGCAAGGCCAGGATCGGGGTAACAATGAAGACGAAGATAATGAATCCACGCAGGATATCGAGGAGATCTGGTTTCCCGGATGCCATGCTGACATCGGGGGTGGTTTCAACCTGGGCAAGGACGAGGAAGGTCTACTGAGTTATGTGCCTTTACTGTGGATGATGCATTGTCACCACGCAGCACATTATTTTCCGTCTCAGTTTCCGGTTTTGCCTTGATATTGATATTCGAGATGAAGAGTGCGAATGCCAGCGAGAGGACGTTCGCCGGGACACCAATGATATAAACGGTTGAGAGCGACTTGCTGCAGGCACACGTTAGATCATCATCATCTAGAGCCACGAGCGCGAGCAGACTCACACATAGGCGCGTACAAAATTAGGGACCAGTGCGTCCGGAACCACGCTGTAGATCGACAGCGGCGACTGCTGTATGGCCTCGAAAGGGGCATCCGGCGCGTACGTGCGCACTAGTTCGGATGAGAAGGTGGTTTCGGCGATGGCGAGTCCGATCGTTCCACCGAGGAACTACAAGAGAGGAATAAATTAAATTATTTATCAGCAGCGAGGCGGGCGTGAGCTTTATAAGTGTTGATGGGCGTGGGCGTACCTGGCAGAAGTTCACCATACCAGTCGCCTGGCTGATCAGCTTTGGTGTGTCGTTAAACTCAGCCTGCATGGCGATCAGGATGTTCTGCAGAGTTGTGCCGATACAGATCTGTCATCATCGCTCATATCAGAGGGACTATAGTACGAAATAAGCAGACGGGGAAGTGCTTACGCCGACGAGAATCTGGTAGCCGATCACAGCTCCATTCGAGGTGGACGCGGTCACAGTGTACATGAGTCCAGCGCCAACAGCACCAACAACCGGTCCGCCGACGAGGTACGGCCAGTAGCGACCATAGCGACCTGTTTGTCAAGAAAGCCTGTCAGTCGTCCGCTACCAACAGCAAGCATAACACATACCGACGAGTTAGCCAGACACCACAATCGAGATAACGACGGACAGCATGAGCGGGAGCAAGTCCACACCACTCTTCATGGCGGAGTGGTGGCGGCCTGCCTGGTAGTAGATGGCTGTATGCTATGGTCAGTCGAAGGTGTTCAGGGTCCGTGTAGCTGGAACACGACGCACGAATATACTATAGAAGGACGTCAGTGGCCGCTCCACAAGCACGACCGGCAAAGCATACGTAGGTGAAGATCAGGTAGATGAAGCGGTTAAAGATCGCAAAGGAGCAGATCGAGTAAATGGAGAGGCCCCTCTTGAAGATGGCCAACGGAACCATTGCAGCGCAGAAGTAGGGACAAGCTCCTCACACCATGCAATGGACCCTCCTCGGCTAACGATACATGAAACTAGCTATATCGCTAGCCTGGAGAGTCGAATCAAGCACTTGAAAGATCCGGGTAATATTCCAGGTCATGTGGAGCTCAATGACTTCCAGAAATCGGGCGTTGCATCTGTAAGTTATCAAGCCATACCTCGTTCCCTGAGCGAAAGTCAAGCTGATCAATTTAACGTTCTGGTAGCAAGAAACACCATCTAATAAGCTATCCTCTTCTGCGGGGACTCCAATCTCCTTGCCTTTCACATCTCAGCTATCACCCGTTCGGCATCAGCCGCAATATAGGACCAGCCTGTCATTTGGGTCTGCTGCAGGCCTCTCTCCAGTATGTAGTGTCTGCCAAGGTACGCCAGGGGCCAATAATAACTGCATACATAATCGAGCAACACCTCCTACTCGCTGACCCTCCAAAGCGAATGAAAATGACACCAATGGTGTTAATACCATGATGGTTGTCATGGAAGAGGAGCGTCCATCTCAAGGATTCTTTGGAAGCTCGAGCGCAGCAAGCTTTATGCGCCAGATCAAAACTGCAGTAGACAAAAGGATTTTGTCCCTGAATAAACATACTTCAGAGTCTGTCTTGGGAATAGGCCCACCATCGAGTCCGATGTCATATCAAAAGGAAAGGCAGGGCGCCATTCATGACTATGTACTGCCGCCTCGGAAGACAGCGGATAACCTCATGAACGTGTATTGGCAATACGTCTTTCCTCTGTACCCGCTTTTTGACAGTATCCCTCTCCGGGAAGAGTACGCTCGCACCTGGACGGGCGACGCTGTGCAATCCGACGAGACTATGCTGATGTGTACCTTTAACGTTATCTTTGCCCTATCTTGCTAACTCGCGGATTTCATTGCCCCCGAGGAGCGTGAAGGTTTAGCGGCTGCATTCTTCTCCCGTGCTAAGGATCTTTTACACTTCAACCTTTGGGACTCTGGATCAGCTGCTTTGATTCAGTGTCTGCTCTTGATGGCGCAGTATCTACAAAGCAGCAATTCGGCTCATCAGTGCTGGATTGCAACTGGACTGGCCATCCGAAATGCACAGAGCATCAATTGCGCGTCTCCACCGCCCATAGGAGCAGCAGCTGGCGCGAAAGCTCTGGCATGGTTGTGTTCTTATAGACCGGTACGTATCGGAGACCTTCTACGTTATTACTAGCTGACCCCTACACAGAGTTATATCAATGACTTTTGGCCGTCCCGCTATGATTTCGGAAGCAACGTGCGCATCAGTTCCCTTACCAGCACCTGTTGATGAGGAGTATATTGTATCGGCTTCTGGGACGGAGGTAACACAGCCCGCCGGCCATCCATCAATAATGGCATTTTATGCCAACTCACTAGAACTGTACGAAATTCTGAACGACATCCTACTCAGTCTATATAGGCCCGTCGCCGAGGAGAGTCCGAATGATATCTACGACTTCTACTTCAGCAGAGACGCGAGTGATAGCAAGTTGACTATTTTCGCACTTGATCGCGCCCTTACAAAATGGACCCGCAGCCTCCCCCCTCATCTGTGCGGAGAGCCTGCTCTGGGGCCTAACAGCATGATCTTCCACCGCCAGACTGTTGTGTTGCGAGCAAGGTACGTCTTCACATCATTGTCAGCGCCTTCACTAATGGAATCTTTGGGATAGAGTCTTGCATGTAAGGATACTTCTCTTCCGACCAATACTATCCAAGTACTGTACAGCTCGCGATGTAGTCTCCGATCCACTTATATCACTTACCGATTCTTTCCCTCAACAAGTTGCTCTGCAATGCTCGATCATATGCGTCAAAGTTGCTGGAGAGATAATCGAACTGATATACAGAAACATACCCACTGATGGAACTTCTGGTCCGCTTCCAGCGTGGTGGTATAATATTCTCTGTAAGCTCCCGATCACCCCTAACTCGAAACCTGTATTCAAACCTAACATCAACCCCATCAGACGTTGATACCGCAGCAACAGTCATAATAGCCAGTCAGCTATGTCCCGCAATCCTAGAAGAAATGCCAGAAGCAGCCATCACGCGGTCCTGGAACTGTGCATTGGAGATTCTAAGGAAGTACCAGAGTTACAGTACTTCTGCGCGACGATGCATGGCAGCGCTAGAGATACTCTACGAACAGGCTGTTTCTGGATCTTCCATTGGGACCAGTCAGTCGCAATCTCAAGGCATCTTACCTATGGCCAACCCAATAGAGGATATGTCGTTGGGGGAGGGCATGAATGCTACTCTGCTGAATGGCTTTGACTTGCCCGATTTCCAGGATATGCTGTGGCTGAACAGCGTGCCCAGTCACCTATACTGATTCCGCTTTCGAATTTTCCGCTCTGAATATGAGCCCTAGTCCAATACAACCCGTACCCGTTGAAGCAAGGATAAAGCAAGGATGAAGCAAACGTGCAGAGTTCGCCAGCAGTCATACTTGAACCTAGGCATCATAGAGTGGGGATCGAGAAACAAGACTTGACCTCTGCCGCACTTCCAAAGCCTAATCAAGTCCCCTCGAGAGATCCCAAATCCTTCAGATCATGTTGGGTGAACAGAGGCCGAATAACTTTTCCAACCCTAAGGGGTTTCGCTCACTTGGCAGGGGGATTCCCCACATTCCCCCGGACAACTAGCATCCAACTTGCTATCTCACTGAAGTTATGGAGCAATTTCCTGCAGGCTTGTTCCACAATTCGGCTGGCTTTACCGCGGATCTAGGGACTTTTTTGGAGAAGCTCATGTCACTGAGTATAAAGGCAGACTCCGCCTGAGACGCGCCATCCCCCAAGATGGATGTCAACAGCACACGTCAGTCATCGCAGATAGGGACGAATATGCGTGCCGGTGTTTCCCTGGGTCTACCTGGGTCTAGCTGCGGTGTGGGCCGGTGTGGTCCACACAACGCTCACTACGACAGAGGACAACAGTTCAATTACCCACGAAATCAATCGACTGAAGGCCGTTTTTGACAAAGCCCAAGGTAGTGTGATTGACTTGTACCTCGACGGTCAAGACCTCCTCGGTTTACGAGATGGATCTACCGGTATCGGTCAGTACCTCGACTACTACTGCATTCCCTCTGGCTTCTACATTGCCGGATCAACAAGCCCGTTGACGCAGTTGGTTCAGGGTACAGACTCGACAGGGACCAAATACGCAGGAATTGTTTTGAACGATACGTACACACCAACAGACAAGAATTCGAGCAGTACTGGTTTTTTCGAGATGGGGAGACCGGTTTTCACATGTTCAGTCGACTAACATACTACAATGAAACCACCCCGTTTCTGCAGGTTGCTGCAAGAGTTCCACACCCTGTTTCACCCAGATACAGATCTTTGGACACACCTGAGCTCGAGCGATTTTCAAACGGTGCCTCTGCCTAGTGAAGAAGCCACTGCAGAGCAGGTTGACGTTCAGGACACGACCTAGAGGTTCAATAATACACTAACCGACGCCTACTACGAGCAATTTTCCGAGTACTTTACCAAGTATACTTTCTCCAACCGTATGTTTCAATGTTTCTAGCATTCCCTTCGGCAACTAATGGCTTAGAATGGTGTCACAACGACGTTCATAGGCTTTACACTGACGGGTCTACCTCTAATGGGGCCACATACGGAGTGTGGCTAGTAATGAACACAAAGGTTAGCCTCACTTCGCCGCGGGAAATCGAAATTGAATATTGATATTGCTCGCTTAGGATACCTACTACGGCGTATGCTACCTTCGCTCCTCGATCTGAGGTGTGGCGTCATGGAACTTCCTCAGGAGAGTTCCGTCATGGATCAGCCCGTGATACTACACATCCGCTGCAGCCGCCCGAGTATTTAATCCACTGGGGAGCATACGACTGGCGATCTGACTTCCCGCACCGCGTGGACTTCACCATCGGCGAGAACGACCCAGCCGTTGATTTCAATACCGTCCGCTGGGCCGTTGACAATCCGGTCGGCGAATACCACACCACGCACGACTGGAAAATCCGCTTCCCTTAACGGCGACACAGCTGTACGAGCGTAAAACCGCCACATTGATTATCCAGCTTGCTGCTTCAAAGGCTGCGTCTGGGAATACGGACGGATACAATGCGCCGGAGCCTTACGCCAATCTCCCGGCGACATCAACGACAATGAGGAGTCTTCGAATTGGACTTGTACCGAGGTTGTATAGAATGACCTTGTGATTGGCAGCAGCAGCAGCTATTCCACTCCAATCCCACGTTCAATTTGGCTTCAATGTAAAACAAATAGGTTATTCTCAAGGAGTCTCGGGGGATCATCTGCGAATGCCACTTCATTAGTATTGTGTACACTGGTGTAGTACCCAGCCTGTGGTGGGGATGTTTGACCTATAGCCGATCAAAGCCGAGTATGACTTCACTCGGTCTGGACCAAACAGGAAAAAACCTCGGCTCCCCGCCTCGGGATTTCAATTCACAATCGTTAATTGGTCAGTGGATATAATCTGGACCCCAAGGGGTAGGGTAGGGTAGCATTTTGTGCAGTGAAGAACCAGCACTGTTAACTAGTAAGTTGTTTAAGTGTCATAAAGTTCTCGCGGGAAAGCAACTCTTCCCTCTTCCCTCCACCTTGACCTCCATCCAACTACCATCATGTCCGCATCCAAAACCTTCACCCGCGACGAAGTCGCCAAACACACCACAGAAGACTCCCTCTGGTGCATAATCGACCACCGCGTCTACGACCTAACCGACTTCCTCGACGCCCACCCAGGCGGCAGCGTGGTCCTCGCCCAAATCGCCGGAAAGGACGCTACAACCGACTTCTATAACCTGCACCGCCATGACATCCTCACGAAATACCGCTCGCAGCTCTGCATCGGCACAGTAGCCAACGAGACCCCCGAAGTCCTCGAGCCCACAAGCACCTCGCTCAGTCCCGTCCCCTACGCCGAGCCCCTCTGGCTGCGCCCGGCGTTCAAGAACCCTTATTACAAGGACAGTCACCGCAGACTTCAGAAGGCGATTAGGGAGTTCACGGCGGAGCATGTCACTCCCGAGGCGCAGGAGAAGGAGAAAGACGGGTCGTATATTAGCCAGGGGCTGATTGATAAGATGGCCGAGGCGAATGTTCTAGCGATGAGATTGGGACCTGGCAAGCATTTGCATGGGAAGAAGTTGCTCGGCGGTGTCGTTGATGGGAAGGAGTTTGACTATTTGCATGATTTGATCATCGCACAGGAGATGGCTAGGGTTAATGCTAGGGGTATGTTTCCCTTCTTTGTTTCTTTGTTTCTTGTTCCTTCCCTCCCTCCCTCTTGTGTATTTTGTCTACTTACTAACTATGTGCTTCCTTCCATACATGCAGGCTTCCAGGATGGTAACATGGCTGGTATGGTGATCAGTTTGACGGCTGTGCAAAACTGGCTCCGGAATGAACCGCTTCGCGCCAGAGTCACAGAGGAGGTCCTCTCAGGGAAGAAGAAGATGTGTCTTGCCGTCACAGAGGCGTTCGCTGGTAGCGATGTTGCCGGGCTACGAACTACAGCTGAGAAGACGCCTGATGGGAAACACTACATCGTCAACGGAACCAAGTAGCTCTCCCCCTCAACTCCCCCCAATCCACTTCCCCAACCTAATTCAAAAAAAAAAAAAAAAAAATTGCATACGATGCTAACTCTCCCAGAAAATGGATCACCAACGGCATGTGGGCCGACTACTTCGTAACAGCCTGCCGGACCGAAAAGGGCTTCTCGGTCCTTCTGATCCCGCGCGACGAAAACGTCGAAACGAAGCAGATCAAGACCTCGTACAGCACCGTCGCAGGAACCGCCTTTGTCGAGTTCAACAACGTCAAAGTCCCCGTCGAGAACCTGCTAGGCGACGAACACAAGGGATTTATCGTTGTGATGTCGAACTTCAACCACGAGCGATTCATGATGGTTTGCGCGGTGATCAGGCTTTCCATGACTGTTGTCGAGGAGTGCATGAAGTGGTGTAATCAGCGCATTGTCTTTGGGAAGAGGCTGGTTGAGCAGCCTGTTATGAGGCAGAAGTATGTCCTGTTCCCCTCATCCCTCTCTCCCCATTATCCAGAGTGCGGTGCAATGCAGTGCTAACCATGAAATAAATAGACTCGCCCGCATGATCTCCCTAACCGAATCAAACCAAGCCTGGCTCGAATCCATCGCTTACCAAATGTGCAACATGAGCTATGCCGAACAATCCAAGAACCTTGGCGGTCCCATCGGTCTCCTCAAGTCCCATGTCACCCGGTGCGCGGGCGAAATTGCCGAACAGGCAACGAACATCTTTGGAGGTCGTGGGTTGACGCAGACTGGTATGGGACGCGTCATTGAGATGTTTAACCGAACGTATAAGTTCGATGCGATCCTGGGTGGTACAGAGGAGATTTTGGCCGATTTGGGAGTCAGGCAGGCTTTCAAGGGGTTTCCCAAGGCGATGTTGTAAGGTGGTTGGTCTCGGTCTCGGTCTCGGTCTCGGTCGAGTTGGTCGTTCTTGTTAGATAGATATATGGTTTTAGTTTTTTGTGTTCGTATATAGGGTTGTGTCATAATTCAGGAGTACAGTGAGCATCGTTGCATTGCTGTTGTATTAACCCGACGCTCATGTATCTTGATTCCTAATGAATGGGAGTAGATATTTGAACAACAGAATTCTCTATTCTGATGGCAATACTCGACCAAGCTCTAGGCAGGCTATGCACTCTTCATCTGTCTAACATGATACGATCCATAAACCAGAATTTCTACCTGCGTTTACCTGCCTCACGGGCATCTCAAACCGCAGTCCTAGACGCCTCTTAAGACCCGCGCCGGATCCATACTCGTCTCAATCTTTCGAATAACCCTTGCCGGATTCCCAGCAACGAAATGGAACGGGGGCACATCCTATAGCTAGTTAGCAGTCGCAACAAACAAACTCCAAGAAAACCATACCTTGGTCACAACCGACCCCGCACCAACCGTACTCCCCCGCCCAATCGTAACACCAGCAAGAATAATTGCACTCCCCCCAATCCACACATCATCCTCGATATGGACTTCCTTCCCAGCCTCAGGACCCTCTAGGCCCCGTCGCACGGCCGGATCCATGGGGTGCGTGGCGCCATAAATCCGAATATGAGGGCCAAAGAGGACCCGTTCCCCGATTGTAACGAGGCACGTGTCGAGGATTGTAGTGTCGAAGTTGATGAAAGTGCCCTTTCCGACTTTGAAGTTTAGCCCGTGGTCGACGGAGATCGGGGGATCGACGACCGGGTCAGTATCCTCGAAGAGCTTTTCGTCGGCTTGCGGGTCTGCGTTGACGGGGGGCATAGGGCGGGTGTCGCAGATTATACTGTTTAAAAAAAAAAATTAAAAATTAAACATTATATGTTATAAAGTTGGTAAATTGAAAAAGGGCGGCGGCGGCACTCTAGGGACTCACTCTCTCCATAGTTCTACGCGCCGCCGTCGAGATACCGGACCGGCTTCGTTGAATTTCTTACAGGCTTCTCTGCATCGATCGCGGTTAGCCTGGAGGTCTGCGTCCCAGGCCCAGTAGGGCTCTCCGTTGAGCATCTTCTGCCATTCTTTGGAGGTGGCCATGGTGGTTGGGAGGTGGGTAAGTTTGGGGTAGATTTTAAGTGGGAAGAGGGTGTCTTTATATAGCTGAATGTTGAACCAGCTGTCCTTGTTATTCGCTCGCTGGCTGACGCTATAGCCTCACGGTTTGGAGGTATCGTCACATTGTCCCCACCAAGTTGGTGATACTTCCCGATCAGGCAGGTGGCGGCACTCCCGACCCGATTCAGGGTTGCTTTACCGGTTCAAGGTTACGAGAGACCATGCAAATCTATTGCAGCCACTAATATCGACACGGAAGGTAACTTGTTGAGTAGAGATACCTCTAGGCATAATTTCAGATTATGAGGTAATCGTGCTGTCGAGTCAGTTCCGGGAAGCAGGTCTATACATGTCAGCCAAGCACACGAATAAGATCAGCAGACTTACATAGTCTCGCCAGGAGATGTTTTCTTCATGCCCTGGCTCCTGCACAGACCGGGCTGCCCAGACTCGCTTCAAGATATCGGCCGGTACTGGGTTGCGCATCTCAGATCGACGCTCGATCTCCCGGAACCTCGCAAGGACGTAGTATTGAGAATGCGGAGAAAGTGAGTCAGCGCCTGCCATAAACAACGGGAAAATCAGAAGCTCGATCAAGGTACAGTCGGCGGGAATATCAGCTGTCGCATCCAAAGTCTTCGCCACGGCCGCTTGTATCTCCGGGCTACTCGCCGGCCGCGATGGGTCCAGCAAACGTTGTACGTGCAGTATACAAGCGAATTTAAACGCCACAGCTACACTCAGCCAACGAGGATCTACACTCGGGTAGGTCTTGTTTTTTGGGTCCCAAGAGTATAGCTCCCGGTTTGCGAGTAGTAGCGTGGAGCGGAAATCGTCGTCTGTCGTCCAGCCAAGTTTGTACTCTTTTGCTTTATCCAGCACACGCCCGATAACAAGGAAGATCTCCCGAGGACATCCATTAACCAGTTCAAATCTATGACCACCGGCGCTGGCAACCATCTCACGGATATCTTGCGTGAAGCAGAGTCGTCTCGTTCCAGCAAATGCTCGGATGATATCTAGCCTACTATTGTTAGCTTGGAAACGTGAATACCCCAAAAAGCTCTTACCAAGCCAGGTTTCCTATAAAGAACACTGCTCTCTGGCGTCGGCCATTGAATCCCTCTGCCATGAGAATGCTTCTACACACCGACATTGCACCTGTGATGTGAACCCCATGCTCGGATATCCCGGTTTCCGCGATCTACCATCGATTAATCGTCTGGCATCTCCATCTCTATCTGCGTGAACTTACATCATGCAGTAGCAAAATCTGGATTGTAGCAAAAACTGCGTCCTGCTCTTCGTCTGACAAGGACGTAGTCTGGCTTTTATAGATTTGTTCGCCCAGTGCACGTATCGCCTTCATTCTGTACTCGACAGCAGTCGTTTTATGCAGGGTGGTGTTTTCTGTTAGCCTTCCAAGGTGCACAGCGGAGAACCCAAGAAGCGCATACAGCAAACCAATCTGCTTTTTGGCTAGCGGCAGTATATATGCCCTGTACGGGTTATCATCACCATCCCCAATCTCCGCGAGTTGATGGGGGCAAATAAATCCATCGTCTAGACTACCTTAGTAAGGGATAGATATCCTAGCCTCCAGCGCTTACAGTGGTTCAGAAGAGTTTTCGTTTGGTCCAATTTAAGAAGAGTGGTAATATCATCCTCAGGCTCTGCAGTAGGGTTCACGAGGAGAGTATCGATTGCCAGGCGCTTAGACCTTTGCCGTTCTAGAGCAGTAGATCCGCCGCTCGACCCTGTGGTTTGCCGCTTCTCAATTGGGCTCGATTGAGCTGGGACGTCCTTGTCGACGGCTGGAATGCGTGCGTTTTTCCATTTCCCGCGACTGGCAATGCCACAGAATCGAAATTGGTCTGGATAGCCGCGACATACTAAGCCTTTCGAGATGCATCGTTGACAGCTGGGCCGAGCACGATCGCATTTTCGACATTTTTCCCGGCAGGTCATACAGGCGGGGCCTGGGGATTGATTAGCCTGAGGTCGTACAAAGCAGTTAAGCTTGCATACCGGCGCGTGGCATTGTGCCAATAGTAGTTCGTTGCACAGTCAGATTGGACAAGGCAGAGAGTGCACTTAAGGCGAATTCTCTAGATCTCCATCAATCGAATTTTGGCATTAGCGATTTTCAGCTCATATTATTGCTGGTGTTGTGGTAAAAGTAGCTAGCAGCGGCAGGATCCACTTCTAAATGTGGCGACATGCCACTTTCCTGTGTTCCTAGGTTGTGCCCAAATCACGTCCAATCAAACATCGATAAATTAATAAGAAGAAACACCAATTGTAGCCTTCGTGTGTGGATATAAAAGCAGTTGAAACTCCCCGTCTGCGTCTAGAGAGCTCATCATACTACCAGTCTCAACCGCAGCAAACCCATAACTCCACATCAACAATCTCCCCCGGACAGTCTAAGGTTGTATTGTGTTGAAGATTTCCCACAATATGTCCGACAATACCTATAACCTTGTTCAGTCCCGCTACGGTGACATCGCTAAGCAGAGTAATGACACCCAGCAGCATAACAACGAAGAGGACATTGCCAGGGCGTTTGGCTACAGTGCAGAGGACCTTAGTTCGCTACCAGAGAAGACTAATCTCGGCTTGAGCTGTGGAAATCCAGTGGGCTTTGCTAATATGAAAGAGGTCTATTTCCTTGACTGGACTGTTTCCCAAGCCCGTGATGAATGAACGTTTAACTCTCTAATAGGGTGAGACAGTTCTAGACCTTGGCCAGTCCAGATTAGGACCTGGGATTTCGTTAGTATCGTCCAGTACAACAATATATTGTTTTGTGTAGATTGCCATGGCGATGCATCGTGCTAGTCCGACCAAGATAAGCCCCTGACGTAGCTCGAGCTCGTCTGGGAGAAAAGCCCAGGCTCGCGCTAACTATATATAATATTCCATGTCAGTGACTGACTGATGAGTTGGAAGGGGAGGTAGTAAAAGGCTTACCATAAAAAATGGAGCAATAATCCAATTAACGACAATACTGAATGCAATCTGGATCCATATCTGACGAGTTTTGAAGACATGATGTAAGCTCTCATAGCGCACTTTGCAGAGAATGGGGTACATCATGGCAAGCAAGCCAACAGCTATCAATTCGCTATTAGCATATAGAAGAAAATCGTCCAACGCATCAGTGGTAACCCTTACCAATAGGAACTGAAACACCCACAAACTTCCCTTTTTGCAACGCAGGACCAGTGCTGGGAACAAAGTTTCCCAGAATAATGCCTATTGCCATAGCTAGGAAGATCCATACCGCGAGAAATCGGTCCAATAGACCAAGAGTTTTAAAAACGGATTTTTTGTTCTGCGGTGACTCTAGTGTATTTGTATCTGCTTGTTTTTCCACGTCGTTCGGCGTGGAAGGCGTTGGCGCTGCAGCGCTGACCGGAGACGCGTTTTTATTCATCTTATGGCTAGAAGGTACCGGGTATTGAAACTGCCTTGATTGAGGATTATTTAGAGGGAAGTTGTCTAGGGCACTGGTGATAGGAGGTTTTATACCCAGCGAACGTCCTGCTGCATTGGATGACCTAGGGTTTGCACCTGGATGTCACTGGCCAATGCTGATTGGCCAACAGCGCACTCTGATCGCCTCTCCACCGGCTTCCAACTACCATGTGGACCTTTCTTGGCTTCACCGAAACAGGCCTAGCGTGCAGCTGAGAAATAACTTACACTTTAAGCAGCTCAACAATATCTCCAGGAGCCTATAACAATGCGCGAGTGACACACTGGAAACTACTCAGCTCCAGAGTACCACCTCCTAATCATTCATGGCTCCCTACCTTACCTGCCAAATTGGTCCACCATCGTGGTCTGCAGGAAGACTTTTTATACACATAGTACCTGTCGGCCAGAATAGAAGCTCTCTAAGGAGGGTTAGCCCTTTTTAGTTGAGTGGTAAAATTCTGATAGTACTTTCTCGTAACAATTATTGATTCAATAACTGTAATTGAGCCAAGATGCTTGTACTGTTTTCCGGAGTGTGGCAGCCCGGCATCCGTCGCAAGAAGCTATTGGATCGCTTGAATGAAGGCTAAGGATAATTGACATGTACACCCAGGCACTATCCAAGTATCTGAGAGTCTTCCAGCTCAGACTCTATACCCTACGATCCCAGCAAACTACGCTATTTCCGTCCAAAGCCCCGTCCAACAGGTTGGTTAGTTTATAGTAGATCTACTGGCCGACCATGTCCGTGTTCTCTGACACAAAGGTGCCCGACGCTGTCAACAGCCTAGGGTTACAGCTTGCCACGTGCAGCTCGGATGGCTAAAACTGGGCCTTGTTATTTCAAAAATGGCGCCATCCTATACTCCATCTCCGTACACCCAAACATAATTAAGGCAACACATGTAACTAGAAAACCGATGGCGTTGGCGCGGCTGGGGCACACAGATGAGCCCCGGCCCAATATCTTTCAGCTGATCGATGTGTCGAGCAAAATGGTCCAGATACAATAACTATTGGCTAGGAAACAGAGCGCCACATCCATTAATACAGAGGCTATAAAGCTGTCACCGCAGGAATTTAATTAGTTGTTTGTAGATTTAGCCTGCCTAGTGATCAAAGACACTGTTCTGTATGGTACTTTCAGGCGTAGTGCGCCGAACTCTAAAATCCTATATTGTTGGTGAGATTTAAGGATTCGTGGAGCTAGGAAGATGAGACCTCCGCCTATGTCTATATTGCTTGGAAAGGGGCTCGGCGCTGAAAGTACCCTATGCTAACTGGCAGCAAAGACTGACAGCCTTGTCGTGGCCAGGGCACAAGGATCCCCGAATTAGGCTCTTCGCATGAAACTATAAGAGCTGCAAGCATCCAATTTCTTTTATTTGTCTGTATTCATACAGATTCCTTTGGATTCAAGTACTTGTGGAAACTACAGATTCCTAAGCCCGCCTGTGAAGGCTTCGTGAGACTTATTTATAAGACCTTAATTGGCGGCCCAGTCAAGAGGGCTCACTTAATTTGACCGACTACTTCTCACAATGGCCACTGCTCACCAGACCCGGGACGAAATAGGTCTGCACATTGAGATCTTTGAGTGCGAAGCTTGTGGACATGACCCTGGTAACTGGGGTTTCCTCCGGCCTGGCAACCGTTGGAAGGTCAAATAAGCATCTCAACAAAAACGAGGCTACAATTCAAAAGCCTTAGGGCCATGTTTCAAGGTTCGTCAAACTGCGAGTTCATCTAACTTAAGCGGCAGCTAAAGGTGTGGATAGGGTTTGAGTCCACCCGTGATTTTACTTCACAGCTGAACGGCAACAATACCAACCTATTTCCAGTAGTATATCGGGATCTCTTCCCTATTGAAGCTCGGAAGCTGGTAAGCAACAATAGTGGCTAGATTGAGAGAAGCCCTCACTGATCAGCCCTAGTTTCTGAATGTCGAATACCAAGCACCTCTTGAATCAATCCAAGAAAGTGAAGACCCGAATGCTCTAAAGTTATATACCTTCCCATTCTTTCTCATTGTCCCCTCAGCAGCCCCACGCCCTGATGACGAAATACAGCCACTATGCCAGACACTGCCACCCTCTTTTGAGGCCAACAATTCCCACTTAGCACCCGTTCGGTCAGTAACATACCTGGTCCATGCCAGTATCTGCTGTGTAAGCGAGGGCACGCAAGCTGATTCGGTGGCTACCATTGTTAGAGACTTTAGGAAGATAAACTTTCTTCCTTTTACTAAGATTCAGCCACCAGTGCAGACTATTTACGTCCCAAACGAGTTTGTTTCAACAGCCAGCCTTCCGTTACGGAGGCACTTTTTTGATCGTCGCCGTGGATCTCTTACAATGGCTGCTAGTGAGCCTTTTCCTCTACTTTATTTATCACTTTATGATTCCCCATCTACAGATTGTGCGCTTACCATCACCGTGTCAACTATCGTATCCACTTTCAATCACATCCGAAATATGTCATCGGAAATTCACCCAGCAATCAAAGTACAGACATTTTACTCTACGAAACGGATTACTTGTGTTCCAGGAAAGAACTCTCGGAGGCAGAATAACAGCCTCCATCTTGATACCAACATAATAAAGCTTGAAACCCAACAATATGAGCAATTAGGCTGGGCCTCTAAATCTCCAATACTCGCGGAAGGTAACGGATCAGGTACTTCAGCAAACAATATCAAGCCATAAAACCCGATGCTAACTTCATCAGATACCCTAAGAGGGGATGTGAGAGGAATTTGGGAGACACTTATCCAGATTCCGATCAAGCCGTTAGAGGCTCTGTTACCAACATTCTGCAGCACCCTGATTGCAAGATCTTACTCATTGCTCCTCCGTGTCCGTCGATTGGGGGCTTGCACTCGAAGCGCTTACTTGGAGATTCCTCTCCAGGTGGTCTATTTGGCACTATCCCAAAAGGACATCGCCTTGGGCTCTGCGAGACCCGGTCCTTGTATAGGACCGATTACCCTCCTCACGCAGGAAAATGTACGTGCTCCTAGAGTCTACATGGAACTCTCTAATTGGCATCTGCAGACCTCTCCACCACAATACAGCTGACAATCATGAGTCTTATGTCCGGGATGATATTGGCTATCAGTGAAGTGAAAAGTCGCCGGCATACTCGCCGATGGGTTCCGAAGGTCCGAACTACAGCGCCAGTGGTCAAACGTTTTAATTGTCATATTTTTTTTTTTTGTTTTTTTTTCCTTTTATTGACTAAGATTTTTTCTGGATTTATGCAGCTAGTTGAATTATAATAACCAGGGCACTCGTTCTTACCAAACTTGCTATAGGCATAGTAGAGCCTCGGTTTACAACACAGGGATCAACAGGTTAAACGTCCGCTAAATGTAGGGATTCCGTGACAGGCGAGGAATGCTGCAGAGATATTGCAACATGACTTGGGCTTGAAGGTATTTATTTACCTATCAAACTATAGTAGTAACCTACCACTCACCTCTCATGCAGGACCGATAATCAAAGAAAAATCATTCACATCCATGACAACTCTCCAGCTTTTATCTCATACTGGTCAGCTTGCTCTGTATCTTCCTAATATACACGACTACCGCCTCTACCGTTGCGGCCCTGTTCGCATGCTGTTCCTTAGAGAAGGAAATCTCATCAATCCGCTCCCCGCCGATAACGCCCCTGATGCTAGCCCTAGTCTCACTATTCGTAATCAGTGCTGAGAGCGCCTGTAGCGCTCGCTTCAGCCAATCTCTGCAATCCTTTTCTGCATGCTTAAACAGAATTGATTGTTAATGTGCTTTTAGCGAGATTCTGTGTGTTGATGGAATGCCAGAGGCAAGAGCAAGAGGGGTGGTCTATTGTTCTGAGTGTGAGGCGTGCATCAGCAATGTAGGACTGTCTTCCTCGCGCGAGATTTATTTCTAAACGAGAAACCACTATTTCTAAGCCAGAATTTCCGACGGGATACAACTAGGTTTGGATGTGACCTGTTGACAGCGAATAATACTCCAACAGTGACATCCTTCGGCGGGAAGGAATTTGGAGGAAACCACAGCCCAGCCCATATATGGATATTCGCTGCTTGGCTACACGGTTGAGAGAAGCTTCAAAGTAGAACTCCATAATCCATGTGTGTGGTGGTAATAAGGGACTTGCTGCGTTCTCGACTGCTCTGATTTCAAATATCATAAGCCTGGTCATCTCCATGTATGATTGGAGGATCTCTGTATTCTGGCCATTGGAACTCGGGACCCAACGCACGTATTTGTAAGACTTCTTCTGCTTTGCCTATTCTAGGCCCCATTGTGATGAAACAGTGGTCGTGGCAATATAGGACACCAAGGACTGCCGTATAATTGATGCATGTGGGCAAACAGCAGGCTGGCATCGATGCAGCGGAGACGGTCGCTATTAAAGAGTAAGACGATGGTAAGGCAAGGGAAGCCGGTCTGGAGGGCAGAAGTACCATGGCGGCTAAGAAGACCTGAGACTACTCTAAGAACTAGTAGCCGTTAGGTGTCCATTCTCCAATGGTCTCTAGATAAGTCTGTTGAAATTGTGCTTTTATTTGCCAGCAGTTCCTTTCATTGGTGTATGTCTGAAAGTCAACCTTCGTCAACAGTAAGTGCTGGATCAGCCGCTATGCTCTCAGACTAGATTTATGGACTAAAGACACCAAAGAGCTTCAGAGTATCTGATTTCCTACCTAGGATAAGACAAAACAGCCTTGAATTCCACTTGCAAATTTGACATCCACCATACGTCTGCTAATTTTAACATTTGTTACCGAAATCGAAAAGACAACAACCTAACATTTCCTTGCTTGGCTATACACAGTGAGACATATATAAAGAGCGCCCTGGTCCATTGAGGTCATAGCTCCATTGTTTCAGTCAACCATATTTGCCACATAACAGGGGTAATAATCCTGCTTTAGAACGAATGTTAAACATAAGTGTATAACATCCTGCAGCGGCTTAGCCAGAGAGCTGAAGTTCTCTAATGAGCTCCTCGACGCGGCGACGGACTTCATCCCGGACAAGACGCACAGCGTCAAGCTCTTGGCCGGCAGGATCGTTCAGCTGCCAATCAAGGTACCGTTTGCCGGGGTAAAAAGGGCAGGCGTCGCCACAGCCCATGGTGACGACAACATCACTGTTTTGGACAGCATCGGCGGTAAGGACTTTTGGGTTCTGGTCGGTGAGGTTGATGCCTTCTTCAAGCATCGCTTCAACAACCTTGGAATTAATAGAGTTGGCTGGAGCAGACCCCTGCGGAACGAACTTCGATTGTGTTGCCGGCGAGGTGGGTGAGGTAGCCGGCAGCCATTTGGGAGCGACCAGCGTTATGAACGCAGACAAACAGGACGCTCGGTTTGTCAGCCATTGATATCCTTTTTTTTTTGGCGGTCGTTCGGGCGCTTGTTGCGAAACTGCTATTAAGTGAGAGGCAAAAAGGCTTCTGGAAGGTTGGTGTTGATGGGGCTGGGGGATAATGGCAGAGAATTTAGGGCATAGGCAGCCTGCGGCAAAATAACGAAATGCACACAGTCCCTTGAGAGCTTCCGGATACAAGAGAGGAATCTTTTGAAAGTCGAGTTCAAGAATCTGCGCAGCTAGATTATCCCTCCCCAGGCTCGCAAGGGGCGCTATTTATTGCTCTCTCCTGCTTCCAGAGGGCTTCATATGTCACTGCAGCACTATGATTGGTCGAGACTCAGCTAGCATCCCGAAAATTATACTACTGTATTAGTCTTCCATTCTAAGGAGTTTCATGTTCCACCAAGCCTTACGGGGTCAGCTATCTGCAGTACGGAGCTTTTCTTGTCTCTTGATAGAATAAGGGTGGAGAAATCGAGCTATGGATTGGTTGAGGGCGGTTTGGCGTCCCGCAGCCCGTATAGCCCACTTCCTCTGGCCATGAAGCTCATGGACTGCATGCTCTCGAAATGTGCTGGTGTGCTGAAGTTGTTCGCAATTACCGGACCCCATGAGCGGTCATGGAGTGCGAGTCCAGTTCAAAAAAACACATCCAAAGACATCACTGGCCAGCCAATCGTCTCGATTTCTAGCTTTTAATTAACCTTGAATAAGAAGCTGGTGAGTAATGGTGGTGAGATCTCCGGTGGCGAAAGCCGTTCACCATTTTTCTTTCGGCCCAACACTGCAATCAACCCTTGGAGCAATCCAGTGCGCACTGAGGATAATCAGAGTCAGACCCGCAATGCCGATGCTATTTACCAGCCGCGGGATGAACTGGTGGGGGTTCACCTCCAAGTCCCGCGCCAACCACTACCACATCGAGGTTATTCCCGTCCCGTGGTGCAGACTTTGACTAGCTTGGGAAGGGAAGTACACGGGAGTAGATAAGACAAAATGGGAATTGACGACAGATTCAGAGCGGCTTACAAAGAGAATGGATGTAAATCCTGTAGGCATTGATAATGCCATCTCTAGATCTTAAATAAGTACCGTGGCACTCATACTGCTGCCGTATGGCATCTTTTCCGTCCAGTTTTTTAGGGTGGCGACATTCCAGATACAGTAGCGCTGGCCAGTGAACTATAAGCAGTATCGGTAGCAAAAACTCCCAGGGCTCCCAACGGAGTTCAGGCGCAATAATTATCAGCTTGCCATGAATCACCAGAACCTACGGAGGAATAGAAGTCTGGTCATCCGAACCAACATGGCAAAAGCCCTATTAACTAGTTTGTGGACACCGCGATATTATTCGACTGCAAGCAGCATATTTCAACAGTCCTGACTTCAAACAAGCTCAGCAAGCACAGCTAAGAGGCTCTTGTTGTCGGCCCAGCATCCATCCCCAGGAATAGCTGGTATCCTGTATCCATATCGCAACTTAGTCTCTAACTGAAGCATGTCCTTTCCTTTGCGGTTGCATCGGATGATAAGCTGAAAGGCAACACTGCATAATGTTGTCTCGCTGTCTACTGAGATTGCCGCAGTTAGGTTCTCTCCACCCAAGTTAAGAATCATACCCGCCAAATCTTCTGTTATAGTGGACCCGGCAGCCCAGTAAGGCCACCACCCTGGAGATGCCGCTCCAGCAATACTCTGTCATGCCCAACAGAGTCTAATAACCCCTTTAGTACGCGGTTTTCATACACTAGACCTGGCACGGGTGCTTGTATCATAGCCGCCTCGAGCTGGTGGACTCTCTGCTCCAGTTCTATGACACGTTGCTTTTTCCGCTCTCGTGATCTGCGCTGGTTATTTCGAACCCTGGCGAGATCCTCAGCCTGTTATATCCGTCATCGGGTCTCTCGGGGCGCTGTAAGTCTCGAAAGACTTGCCTTAATTTCCTGTTTGGGGCGTGGCATGATGCTTTATATACAAATAATAAGTGATTGGTAACCGATAATGAATTGTTGCTGCAAGCAACCAGTATCAAAGTCTAGCAATGAGCAAGTACAGAGCGGCCTCCTTTGTAAGAAGAATATTAACCACAAGTCAAGCGGTGATGTCACAGGCTGAAAAGATAGAAGAAGATATAAAAGAGGAGTTGGATAAAGAGTTAGACGCCAACAGCTGACACACCCGAGTACACCAGGTGTCGAATACTGTATTAGTCAACATTTAGATACCCCATAAGTTCGAGCTTGCTGAACCAGTTGCTGTCATTGTTGGGAAGGAACGGACGGTATTTCTAACGCAGTTCGATATCGTCTTCTCTCTCGGGCAGCGCCATCGATCGACATGCAAGAACCCACAGCTCTTTTTCCACATCATGGGATCCAGACGGCCCTGCTAGACCGTTGGGGTCAGTCGTCGTCCTTGTATACATGTACCGTAGAATTGCAACCAGGCGTAATAAGACAATGAACTAGCATAAGACTTCTCTGTCATCGAAAATTAACTCTACCGGCACGTAGCTATACTGCCCGTGTGGAGTCGGGGAGAAACGCAAGCCTGATAACTCAGGCAGCTCTTTAACTTAGGAGTTATCTCTAGCTAGCTGAATCACGTGGGTTGGACGATAAGCAATGGGGCAACGCAACTGTCTTTGGCGCCTGGAGTAATTCAACCATCAACGAGGCCGATTTGCGCCCATCTTTTATACGCTCTTCTGTATAAACCTTTTGAAATATTTGCTCTCTTATCGCCTTTCCCCATCCTGCCTCACTTTACTCCCAAAGAACCATCATGGTTGGAAATACAGACTCTCTAAGCTTGGATAATGTGGTGGGGCTCGCAGCTCAAGCTCTCCGTCCTGACACCAGCTCCGACTTCAGCCTCAAAACTCCCTACGACGCTGTTGCTCTCATCGGCCACGCTTCCCTAGTGGCTGTCGGTTTCAGATTAGTTGGCCTCGATGAAGATCATACGTTAGGTAAGTATAAAAAATCTCGCTTTGGTTCCTACTAACGGTTGATGCTCCTCAGAAACCTCGTCCGAAAGTCCCTCCCTCCCGGCAGAATGGAATGCCAGTTCCACCACCTCTTTTCGATACACTCATTCTCAGTCATCTATGCAATATCTGCTTAAGGTTAGTCGTCTTGGGAATAACGCCGTTGTTTTTGCCTTGGCTTTGGGCGACGACAGGACAACTTCATTCGATATTCCTGTCAGGGACTATATCTCCGGATCGGCTCTACCTCTTTCTTCCTCTGCAGACTTGACAACCTCTCTGAGGGAAGTATTCATATCGGGCGCTCGCCTAACCGATCTAATTTCATTGTTCAAAATCAACGTGATCCAGAGACTCGCGCCCGGTCTTTACAAGCAGGGACAGGAAACTTCTACGCAAGTTTCTGACAGGCAGCCAGAGAGAGAGCCGCAGCCGGAAAGAGCTCCCAGATATGACCCGCTGAGAGATGACCCATACCGGCCTGCACGACCATATCCGTTTGATGATCCCCTTGCGATACCCCCTCGTAGACCGGGCCCGCCTGGAGATTTTCCACCACCGGGCTTCGAAGATGAATTCGAGATTCTACAGCCCCCTCGAGGATTTCCCCAGGGCGGCAGACATCCGTTAAACATCGGGGATCGGGATTTGTATCCTCCTGGCTTGGGGCCGCACGACCCTATTCGGGGAGGCATTGGCCCTGGTATCACTGGTGGAGGTGGTGGCATGCATCCTACTTTCGATGATCCCCTTTTCGGGGGTCCAAGAAGCGGCGGGTTCGACCCTCGGGCGCCCCCGGGAGCACGATATGATCCTGTAGGACCTGGAGACGGGCCACCATTTGGTCGAGGCCTCGGTCGAGGCCGTGGTGGTCCTCCAGGTGGTCCTGGAGGACCAGGCTTGGGAGGATTTGGAGGATTTGGTGGTGGCTTTGGCGGTGACATCATCTAATGATGGGCACCAGGAGTAACGAATTGGGCAATGAAGCCAACTGACTCTACGAGGTCCCCCTGTAATTAATTACTAAATTCATGTATAACGGGTTATGAATGAATATGAAATTGACTACTGCCAATATTATTATTTCGCGTGTCGAGTGTAGAGTCTAGAGATTCCCCACCATATAGCCCAGTTCTCCAGCTTGGGAGTGTGGCTTTGCGGTGTGGCGCACGGGCGGCCAAACCTCGTCCACTCTGGCTGCCAGCAAACCTGCTCCCCTTTGGTCCTCGACAACTTTCCATCGCCATCCCATCGTTCAGCAGGACGAGCTCTTTTCCTCCAATAGACTTCTACCTCGCCTTAATTTTTCTTTTCGGTTTCCCTCACACTTCCCCCTTTACGCCCACAACACCACCGATCGCCTTCCTCACGAGACCCTTTTTTCGCCTAGCTATCCCACCCCTCACCGGCGGCCGGTTCCCTTATTCTCTCCCGCCTTTCAGCTGCCTCGTCTCTCACCACAATGGATAATAACATGGAAATTGATGCGGCGCGTTCGCCAGAGCCACACCACCTTTCTCCGACGACCGACTCTGGGTCCATCCCCACTCTCGATGGCTGGATCGAGAGTTTGATGACTTGCAAACAACTCGCTGAGGAGGATGTGCGGAGGCTGTGTGATAGGGTGTGTTTCCTTGCGGGCGGATTCTATTCAGTACCTTGGAGTTCTAATCCAGTGTCTGCTGTAGGCGCGAGAGGTGTTGCAAGACGAGTCAAACGTCCAACCTGTGGTATGTGCTATGTTTTGATTATCTTTGATGCATTGTGGGCCACCTCACACCAGGAGAGCCACATGATCGACTTCAGTGATTGATATAAGTTTGCAGAAATGTCCAGTAACCGTGTGCGGTGATATCCACGGTCAATTCCACGATCTCATGGAGCTTTTCCGCATTGGGGGGCCCAACCCAGATACGAATTACCTGTTCATGGGTGTGTTCCCCACACCCCTCGCTTTTGGCCCCTCAAGCTGACCGATTCAAGGTGACTATGTCGACCGCGGATATTACTCCGTAGAGACCGTCACACTCCTCGTTTGTCTGAAAATCCGTTATCCTCAGCGTATCACCATCCTCCGAGGAAACCACGAGTCCCGCCAGATCACACAGGTGTATGGGTTCTATGATGAATGTCTGCGGAAATATGGCAACGCCAATGTTTGGAAATACTTCACCGACCTCTTCGACTACCTTCCCCTCACTGCCCTCATCGAGAACCAGATCTTCTGTCTCCACGGCGGTCTGAGTCCCTCTATCGACACTTTGGATAACATCCGATCCCTGGACCGAATCCAGGAGGTCCCCCACGAAGGTCCCATGTGTGATCTACTTTGGAGTGACCCCGACGATCGTTGCGGATGGGGAATTTCTCCCCGTGGTGCTGGATACACCTTTGGGCAGGATATCTCAGAGGCGTTTAATCACAATAATGGCTTGACTCTGGTCGCAAGAGCCCACCAGCTGGTTATGGAGGGATATAACTGGTCACAGGACCGGAACGTTGTTACGATCTTCTCAGGTAAAAAGTTCTCTCATATTGTTTAGCGGACCGCAGCTAACAGCGTGCCAGCCCCTAATTACTGCTACCGTTGCGGTAACCAAGCCGCTATTATGGAAATTGACGAGCATCTGAAGTATACTTTGTATGTGATGACTGGAGTATCCCTTAAATTGGGATTTACACTGACTCTCTTTAGCTTACAATTTGATCCTTGCCCGCGCGCTGGAGAGCCGATGGTCTCGAGACGCACCCCAGACTACTTCCTGTGATTTTATAGTGATAGATTTTCTTTCTCACCTTGCGAAGCTGAGGCTCTTGGCCTTTCGAGAGGGCTCGTGGGAGGTTGGATCGAGCAGACGCCGGCATGCTCTGCCTCCATAATCACATGTCCGCCCGTCGCCGTGTTGATACCATTCATGAAAATAAGACATGTTCAGATTCAAGATCAATGGGAATTTTCTGCATGATATAGACAGTTGTAAATTAGTGGCGCCGAATATTGCCTTCCTGGAGCTGTCTATTCTGCATGTGGATCTCGGGTCTTGTAGCACACCACCTTCAAGCTTCGCGAACAAAACAACAATGTAAAAGCTCCATCCGAAATCCGCCCTCAACCGGGGCCCAACCCAACATCCCACCAACAAAACGATCTCAATGTTCCAAACATTGTTGCCCATTTTGTCTATTCAGAGCTCTCTTGGGCGTAAACAACCACTACGTTCGTTAGTATACACCAAACGAATCTGCCCAATATCACGCCGAACGCCCCATGTACCCAGACATGCATGTATTCACGTAAGTTCTATGATGGGCCATCATAGGGCTGAGAAGTAGAGCTGTTGTAAACGGTTACTTCCCCATTTTGAAGGCGATACTTCTAGGTCTGAGCTCGTGGGGGCAGCCGTGGTATTTGCTGTAGATGTATGTGGCCTATTAGTTCTGAGGCGGTGGTGCGGTGGTAGTATGGTGGGCATCCCAGCGCGGGGAGAAGATAAGGATTCCAGTGAGAGGAGATGTACGACTGCAATATTTTGCTACGAGGACATAGAAAATGGAGGGGTTTGATGTGATTGACGGAAATGGAGTCGACGTTGACGACCTTGGTGAGATCCTATTTTAGTTGTCAGTTACAAAAGAGTCCAATGGACTACAGATTAGAGAGTCTCACATGGTTACCATGGCTGGCAACCTGGATAGCCAGAGGAAAGTATTGCAAGGGCTGTTCTGGCTGTGTCAAATGGTTCCAGGAATGGTCTCGGACTCGGATCTATTGACTCTGGGTTAACCGGTTGGATCGTTACGCAGGAACTTGTGTTCAACATACAAAGTTGTCAAATTTAGCTTGATACGACAATAACTATTTAGCGTACAGTTTGAATCCAGAAAGATAACACAGACCTCATAAGGGTCACTTCTCCTGTCTTGTCTTGAAGGGAGGAGTCGTAGCATACTTCTGCGTTTCAACCCAGTAGAATATGTTCTGATATGCCGTTGGGTCAGTAAGAGGGCTGGTTGAACCTATTTTGACGGTAGAACTTTTGAAACTGATACAAAGGAAGCAAAAGCAGAGTCTCCAAGTCTGTTAACAGAATCATAGAGTCCGGATTTAACCGTCGATGTGATACAAATCCCTGGTATACTTCTGTTGGTGGCGTCGAGTCCTCGTCAATTGAGCAACTGAAACGAGCTTCCCAGTTTGATATTGGTATTCATCGGTGCCACAGGCTTTCTCCCTCTCAGTCTCATCCCTCGGAAAACTCACCAAGCACCTTCCGGCACCTCATGGAGGAGCTTCAATGCCGGTGCTGATGTAGATCCGGGAAAAGCATTCTGGATAAAAGTGAAGTCGTTTAATCGAACTTGGTGTGGTTGGAGGAGCGCTCTGGTCTCTCAGCCTCTGGCTGCTTGAAGGCTGCTGCTATTTTGACCGTACATGAGTTAGGTCTGAGTGATATTACGTAGGGCTTAGAAGGGGTCGAAACTTACTTGACTTTGAAAACTGACGAAGCTATCTGATGCGGGGAGCTCATTAGCCAAGGGTTGGTAAGATGGAAGTTTGAGGTTTGTTGACCTTGCCTGGAGATGTCACATGGCAACCACATTTTATAGCATAACTTAAGTTGGAAATTAATTTTATAATCTGGAGTCACCTCTTTTTTGCCTTCGTCTAGTTCAACTGTCAAGGCAAAGACAATGGACAAATACGCCCCAGCGCCAACGAGCGTCTCTCAAAGTATTCAGATGCGCAACCCAGCGTCGTGCAGCAAACTGGGTCTCAGAAACCCCCTTACTTTCGCTTACGGGTCGGCCCGTATGCAAATCGCTGCTCAATTGGCCGTAATGCTTAAGTAGTACTCCGAGTGTTTTATGCGTCTGTTGAAGTTTCAGGCCGATTTATTTGTCTTGCAGGTATCAAGACATGCACGTCTACTAGTTATATGCATCCATGTGCTAATAATTACAGCCCGCGCAATAAACAGTCAATGCCCCACAGACTGCTATAACGGCTCTACTTTTCTCTTGAAAAGAAACCCGCCCAAAAACAGCAAAACAGGCACACCCGAGACACCCATGATCAAGGCTATAACCCACGACATAGTCCCCCAACCAGCACTCTCACGTATGAACCCAGCAAGAAACGGACCGACCAGAGTCCCAGCAGCAAAGGCGGAATTTAAAACGCCATATGCCAGCGCCATCGCTCCGCCCTTTCCCCAAACCTCCGGCGTCTTTTCCTGTTTCTCCTTGACGACGTACGAGACTTCGACCATGATTATCGCTAACATGCAGGCGAGACAGAGCCCTAACAGAGCTAGTAATGCACATAACAGCGCTATATGTTGTACCGAGTTGTCCCGGACGAAGCGAAGGAGAACGAGGACTGGAACGGCAGCGAAGAACGCACCGCCAGCGAGATAGCGTCGGCACCAAGGGTATCGGTCGTTGATATAACCAATTACTGGGTCTATGATGTGAGGGATCGTCAAAGGGATGAATATGAGTCCCTGCGCGGTCTGTTGCCAGTGAAATGTTTCTTCGACGAAGAGTGGTAGAACACTGTCGAACGAAGTGAGAAGGAGGGAGACGATGAAATAGGCCCACAGGGAGACAAGGATGCGAGACGAGAATAGAAGAGTATGCAGTGCACTCCTCTTCTTTTTCCCGGGTAGTGCTGCGTTCAACGGACCAGGGACCACGGCGTTTTCGCAAGACGATGCTTGTGGCGACGGCTTTTCCGACTGACATGGGAAATCTCTCTGACGCTCGATATCAAGATCGGTAGTGGAAACAGCTTGCGGAGAACCTCCCGGCACCCTGCATCCCTCGGTTTCCTCCAGGACTTGCGATTCCTCGACAGCAAGCCATTGCACTGCGTGTTTCCGTTCAATCATAACGACCCGAAGAACAATATCGAGTGCAATCACCGCAAACGCTAACACAAATACAGAGTAATATCCGCCATGCTCATAGAGGGCACCTCCGATTAACGGACCACCCATGGCTCCAAAAGTCATACCCATTCCGATAAAGCCTAGAGCTTGTCCAAGACCATCTTTATCGACAGTGTCAATTATAAGCGCAGAGCCGACTGTCCAAACAACCGCGGCAGACGCTCCCTGGCATAAACGGCCCGTAATCCATAGCCCAATATGGGTTCCGACGCAGAGAAGAGCCGTCGAGGCGCCTAGGGCGACTAGACCTAGAATCAGTGGCCATCGGCGAGACTCAATTCTATCGGCTAGATAACCTGCGGGGGCTGCGACAGGTTCAGTTAGTAATTGAGTCTTACGGTCCGTCTGTGGTCAAACGAGCTACATACGTGAGCATGTTAGGAGGGCTCCACCGTAAAGACCTAACAAGATCGATGTCCATTTTTGTTCTTTTTGGTGTCAGCAGTCTAGACTTCATGGCTATGGGGAAGGCGAACATACCATCACCCTCCTCCAACCCAGCTCTTTCAACCAGTGCAGTTGGGGCCACAGGCACAATCTGGGACCGTCAGTTTGGAGACCAAGGTAATCAACTGCAGTCCGCGGTTACATACAATCCCATATAAGAGAATATCCTGTTGACCTAGCATTAGCCTAGCTCAATATTCCAAATACAGAGGATAACATACAGTAAAGACAGCAAAAACCACCACGAAGATGATGAACGTTTTCGAGGCTCTCCATTCAACAAGGAACGGCCGTTTCGGCGGATCGTTGCCCGCCACCAAGGTTGTCAGCATCGCAAAACAAAAAAAGCAATAATCACCTGCAAAATCTTAACAAAAAGATGTATTTGCAGATTTAGGCGATTGTGTAACGTAGACAACATAGATGGGTGTGTCAACAGTAAATTTATAATCTTTTCGTGATGGACAGCGCATGGGGAGTCCGCGGGCCCCGAACTCAGTAGCTTGCTTTCCTCGTGTGAGATAGTGGATATCAGCCTCCTGCTTGGTGGAGATAGCTTACATGATAGCGTTCTGATGTTTTTACTTCACTTGCCTTGCGAAGTTCTCTATGACCAATGGGGCTGCTGCGATATCGGTCCGTTTGCTCATCATTTGAGGTTATTCCGATGAAATCATGGATCATAGCACGCCATCACGAACACCAAAAGCAACATCACCGCGGAGTATACAGAGTACTTCACTTATACTACTGGTTCCACGGGCAGAAATATGATAACCAAACTCAAAACAGCAAGCTCTGGCCTTTCTAGTTCCGGCCATACACTGCATTCATGATACGTTTGAAGGTTCCTGGTGGCAGGTGTCAAATCAAGCTGATACTCACATGCAATTGGCTCTGTGAGTCCAGTATGTTTTTTTTTAAAAAAAAAAAATTTCTTTTTGCGGTCTAGACTGCAATGGATGTGTTAATCCTGAATGCTTTTTTTTTTATCTTTTCGAAATCTCTCAGATAGACAGCTGTACTAAGACCCATATCATACCTAGATCCGTGATATCACTAATCTGCCCGTATCTCCCACAAAACCACTCACGTCTTTATATCCAATTGCCACAGCGGCAGATACTCAGAAGCGTCCTTATTGGCTCCGTCTTACCCAATCCCGAGGGCAGGATATACATCATGCCAGCAACTACGAACAAGGCAACAGCCACCGAGTCGCGCAACCAGCGTTATCTGGCTCGCCGTTTGCATTGGGAACAGAAGACATTGGATGTTTTCTGTTTCATTTGCGTGGTTTGTGGTTTTTGTCATTCTTTAAAGCGGAGCTTTCATATGTGGCGAGAAGGGGTGAGTCTATTGAGAAAGATGCGCTTTACCTCCGTCTCTAAATAAAACCAACACAGGAAATGATATCTATAGTACATAAGATGGAGACCCAACAGCAGCCTAAAACCGATGGATCCTGTTCTTCGAGTAGCCCAGCTGCTGGAGAATGCCCTTCTCGCCCTTGAAACCCCCAACTAAAGACGCTTCCATCGCAGGCGGTCCACAAACAAATACCTTTGTATCCTGCTCAGCTGACCCCTGCATGAGCGCCGCCAGAACATCCTTGGTCACATACCCCGACTGCACACCTTCGCCCGGAGAGAACTCCTTCCCTGGCCGACTAACCGTATAGTGGATGTCTAGTCTATCCGGGTACTGCTGTTTATATGCGTCAAATTCAGAGCGGAATAGCAGGTCCTCTTCGGTATTGACACCAAAGATTACAGTCACTTTTGTTTTGTCGGCAGGGTTGTCGAGGATCCCCTGTGTGAGTTGGTAAATGGGTGTTACGCCGGCGCCGCCAGCGATGAGGTAGATGTGGGAGAATTTGTTCGGCGTCCAGGCGAATCCGGGGAGATTTGCAAGGATGAAGAGGTTGTCTCCTGGTTTGAGGCTATGGAGATGTGTGCTTGCTTTGCCGTTGGGGTATTTTTTGACCAGCAGGTCGATGAAGCCGGGTTCGCCTGGGGTTTGTTAGATTTGGAAATTAAGTACTTGAATGACTGTAAGGCCCGCAGAATATGCGCTTGCTTGCTTACCTAGCTTGCTGACGGGCGTATAGGGTCTTACAACAGGTAGCCAGCTACCGCTTGGTTTGGAGAAGGTGAGAAGAGCAGCTAGATAAGTTCGCGATTAGCCCTCCTGCGTCTCATCTCGGTTGCAAAATAAAGAATAGTAAAAGGAACACTCACAAGTAAGACCGAGCCCACTTTGCGAATTTTGTCCACCGGGCAGCTCAAACCGAAGGCGCTTTGTGTTGTGGTTGACGTTCTCTTCGCTGTGAAGTCTGAGAGACTTGAACGCCGGTCCTCGACCGAAGACCTTCTGCGGCTCAGAATTTGCGGATTCTGCAAACGCGTTCTTGTTGAAATAAGTGGAAGCTGTGTAGCCTCCGGTTCCTCCAACAGCGAGGACAGTGAGAGTATTGGCGGCCAGACGCCGGTTCAGTAGGGCTGCCATCACTGGTCTATTTTGAATTACGCCGCACTCAAACGTTGACTGTCAGCGATGAGCTTTTGAAGAGCTTACGGGAGAAACTCACCTTGCTCCTGGCGCATCCTGGTTGATTTAAATTGCGGCAGATGGTGAGATGATGTCGGGGTGTCGGCGCTTGTCGCACCGTGACCTTCCTGCTGTGAATCGCTCATCGGTCAACCACATCACCGAGAGCTGTGATAGTGTACGGCACTGGATTTTTATTGGCTCATTTCTTTCGTTCTGGGCCCGTTTATAGTAGACATGGGGAGGGAAGGTGAATATTAATACCATTTGTATGTTTCACTCGCACTGTGATATTAGCACTACGGAGTACGAGTTAGCGGTAAAAATCTTCACTAATGTCTTCATCTCTTGTACCACAGTCGTATCCAGGTCCGGTCTCTGGGAATTCTATTCCTCGCTTCGAAAATATATAAGCACGCTACATTGTACTAGCTTCAACGCAAAGAGACACAACTCGCTTCCTTTAATTAAAGCAACATGAAAATATTTGAGACCTTCCCCATCTCATCAAGCGAGACTCCCTTCGCGTAGTGATAGAAGTTTGCGGCGACTTTGGCCCCAATATGCCTGTGTGAAGGGGCAAAGGCTGGCTTGGGAAATAGGTTCCGCTCCTTGAAATGGCGCGCCTAAAGAGTGCCTCGTCAGATTGCTTTATATCCAGTGTTTCGCAGCTCCTCAGAGGTCAAGAATCTGAAGGTTCCCAGCCGATAACTAAATGCTTGTTCTCAGTCGTCCCAAAGGGGGATTTCTTGCAATACATCGAAGGAGAATCTGGCGCCGACGAAAAATCTTAACAGACACTACCCCCAGGGAATCTGCAAGCATACTCTCATAGTCCAATAGTTGAGCTTCATGAGTGCGCCGAGATTTTTGTTTTCAACTCCCGGGAATCCCCAATGCAATCGTCGCGTTGCGGCAGAAGCTTTGAGGCTAAGAAACGGAAGAATCGAGATCGGCGTCGGTAAGTCGGTGCAGATAGTCTACCTAACCGTAGGGTCAGAGATCATGGCTGTGGAATTTATGTGGGCCCCGTGGGGAAGAAGTAGAAGGATTGGACCTAAGAATGTGCGAGATCAGCTTGAGGGATCGAATGAGAATCATACGATCGGAAGTATACACAAACTAAGCGATCCGAGCGTTCTAAAGGCAAATCAGGTTCCGTGGAGATGGGAAGAGGTTGAATCTCTCAGGAGCGAAAAGATTGATCTGGAGAAATGGAGGTTGGGTGTTGGTGTTGGTGTTGGATGTCAGCTGCGAATGTCGTCTGCAACTTCCACCTGACTTCAACCTGCTCCTCTATCCAACCCATCTTGGCAAATACGATTGGCAAGACCATCGCCTCTACCCTTGAAATACGCAACTCTATACTTACAGCTGAATACAGTTGCTGTCAGCCCAACTTGGAGGCACGCGGCCCTCTTGATGCCCTTCCATCATTGCTGTACAGTGCAAAAGGAGACAGATGCCTGAGCTTCCCCATCGTCAAGCAATTATCATTGATCTATTTTTGTCGATCTCTTACTCTTCTCTTTTGCTAGACAGACAAAAGGTCGATGCTCATCTGGTCTCAGATTTGGCCTTGGCACAAGATGCTGTCGCCGTAAGCAGTGAAAGACGATCCTGTGTTGATCCCTATGTTATGTTCTACAAAGACCAGGCGCTAATTCTGAAGTCGTGACTCGGCAAGCCCTTGTCCCACGGGCTTCTCCCCGATGCATCCCATATCCACTATGGATGCAGGTTCAGGTGGATAGGTCTTGAGGTTACAACGCCTAGTTTTTTGTGTCGAAATATGATAGAAAGGGTCCAACGGATATACATTTACATATTGCTCACATGAATCAGTGCTGACAGGGGACACAATCATCCAACGAATCAATCCCGAATGACGCCCCATGACTAGGATCATTCTTTCATGCCCCGGCGCTAAGAGGAACCCTAAGGAAGTCCCCTGGCCTAGACTCCCACTAAAGCATTCACAACATGTAACATCACTCTAATTGAGCAAGTGTGACTGGGTGGTGCCAAACAAGTCAAACCAGATGAGGGGTGTTTAAATAGCACCTTGCGCTCTTCAGCAGCTGGCCATGTTCGTCGCTCATGCCACTATCCATGTCCTGACCAACTCTCATTTCAATTCAAATCCCCATAATGAAGCTGAATTTTGTTTTAGCGTGGCTGGCTGGAGCCTCGGGCCTCCATCTAGTCTATGCCGCATCCATCTCGGTCCCCAATCAAGCCGTCGGCGCGAGTAGAATTGAGGGGCGTGACTCTTTAGCTGAGGCGGCGGCTGGTACATGCAGTCCAAATGATGGCACTTACAGTTCGGAAAATATGCCAGTGGGAACCTACACGGACTGGGGTAGCCTAGGCCTCGATAACCTCACCTCCGGCCGACAATTTATCACGATTGTCAACCTAACCCCTCATCGGTTCAAGCTGGACAGCGCCCACTCCTATCAGATGGATACCTTTGACTGGGGAGACATCCCACCTGGCCGTTCCCGACAGAATATCGCCCACTATACGGAGCGCGTGGGAGCAAACCAGGTGGACACGAACGGCGAAGCCTATTACTCAATCGTGGGAACAAATAAGCGATTTGTCATTCGAGCAACGACCCATATCCCTGATCGCTACTCGCGTCGCACCATTATTGACCTTAGTGGTATGGGGCTAGGTCAGCGCGAATATCTCGATCCTAGACCAGAGGTGCCCGTTACGTTGGTCATTACCGGGAGTGACCATCATGGGTTCATGGCGTCTCTCACTCACGGCCGTGGGAATTGGATGAAACAACTCTACGATGTCATTAAGGACAGGCCGCTCCAACATATTGTCATGCCGGGTACGCACGACTCTGGCATGAGCACCATCAGCAGGCAGATAGTTTCCATAGGCAGCAAGGCGAACACGCAAACTCAAGCACTCAATATCTACGATCAGCTCCGCGTGGGCGCGAGATGGTTTGACATGCGCATTGCGAGCATCCACCAATCCGACACAGACGATTACGCCTTCTGGGCGGCACACGTCAACGATGAAACGGCCAATGTCCCTATTGGAAATACCGGCGAAAGCTTAAGCGATATCATCAGCGAAATCAACCGATTCACCTCGGAAAATCCAGGAGAGATCATATTCATAAAGTTCAGATACCTTATTGGTATCCGAAGAGTCCCTAGCGGGCCCATTCGTTGGGACAACGACATTGTGAACAATTTCTTCAGCGAGGTCAAGAAGATCAACAACCGTTGCGGCAACCTCGACACCAACACGGAATTTCAGCATCAGAAAGCGTCATATTTCATGGACCAAAATAACGGTGCAGGATGCGTTATCTTTCTCTTAAACGGCGACAACCTGCAAGACGGCGTCACACGCTCGTCAGTCCCCGACGGTCTCTATCCAGCATCGCAGATGGCCGTTCACGACAACTGGTCAAACCTCCCAACCACACAACCAGTCGCCGAGAACCAAATCTCCGTATGGTCAGCCATCAACCGCGTTTCGCCATTTACCAACGACGAGTTTCTCATCGGCCAATGGCTCGTATCTGCCGATGCAATCCAAACAACTGCACTGACAATCCAAAACATCGCCATCATGCCTACAAACCCAGCCCTATACTGGGCAGGCGTCAACGCTATGAGCCCTACAAAATGGCCGAATGTGCTGCTGGTCGACTACATCGGCATCGTTGTCACGGATCAGTTTTCGTGGAATCAGCTCAGCGCTGAACTATACACCCTAGCGATTGGCTTGAACCTCTACATGCTCAGTGAGAACTGCGATGTCAGCAGCCAGCGGTCGCCTCTTCTTCCATCCGTAGCATCGGACACAAAGGACGTACTCCAGAGAGTGATGCCGGCATGGAACGGCATTATCTTTGCGAACGGGACTGTCGATGATCACCCCCCACGGAACTTGCACCTTGGACGTGTCGAGGTGTTGAGGAATGGGACGGTTTTTGATAATGGTACAGTGTTGGAGCAGGACTTGGCCAACCCGTATTGAAATTCTGTTCTACTTTAACCTTCTTACCATATCTAACGCTTGTTCACGTCTCACAAATTTTATTCCCAAGCTCAGAGGTTCACCTATTGTTATACTAAGCTTATCATCACCGTAGCATCGCACCAACAACACCAGCCAGATACCTAGTGAAAAGCAGCTTCCATTCCCTCTCTCACAACCCAATAGACACATAAACCTCAAACGCCCCTTTCCTCCCTCGACTTAGTATTCTCCACCACAACCTCCGCCTCCGATTCCAAAGCCGGACTTCTCAATACCACAGAATCAGAATCAGAATCCGACCCCGCCTCCACCAACCCCTGCCCAAAGAAAGAAATATAACACAAATGTCACCGGCCACCCCTTTCTCCAGCGCGGGGCCCCCATCCCACCCGGCCGTGGGGAAGAGGAGGAGCAGGACCCAGATGTTGAATGAGTAGCCAAATGTCATCATGGCACCCTGGGTTGGTTAGTATATATTCACTAACGTAAGGAGAGAAGGGTATAGAGGTGGTGGTAGTAGTACAAGAATAAGCGCCCTCTCCTCCGAGTCATTCTTGACTATGGTGTTGGCGGTAGAATAGAGGATTGGATTTGAGCAGCCGGCGACACTGAAGAGGAACTAGGCGAAGAATCTAGGTATTTCAAGAGCATTAATAGGTTTAGCCATGAATCCTTCCAATCCCATTTCTCTGAATTTTTTTTTTTAGGTGTGAGGGGGGATATTATGTATGAGAATATGAACGTACTTCAAGCCCGTTGGAATCCCCCAAATGCACATGCAAAGGGCCAAGAGTAGAGAAGCATGCTGGTACAACCGTGCATATTATCCATACGGAATATATATTGCTGCCAGGGTAGTTCGGTGCCACGAGGCAACGATCGTAATTACCTGAACGACGGTTGGCAGCTGGTTTGATATGAGCAACCGAGTAGCCCTCGGCTTTCAACCAGGGACTCATATACCTATTTGGATACGAGGAAATAATCATGCATTTAGTCTTTCTTATTAGCCAGTGTTGACGTCTTCCAAGTTCCCTAAAACCGCTTCTTCTTCAACACCCTTCTCCTAGAGTTAGAGTATGATAGAGCAAAGGAAACATACGCATGAGAAAATAGAAAAACATATATACGCTACCGTCTCGCTGCCCTCTTAAACGCATTCAGCCCCAACTTCCCCGGTCTACGAATATTTGCCCTTCGGATCCTCTCCTTCGCGATTTCAATATCCCACCTAGAGAGAAAGAACGACGGCGGCGAGTCCGGAATACCAGGGCATACTACAAACCCAATTAGCGCCACAGAAATGGTAAAGATGCCATCGATAACAAAAAGTCACCTCCAGCCAGGCATGCCCGCAAAACACCAGATAGGTTGGTGTATGCTGCTGCTTGGATATATCCGCTGACCATTGTTGCTAGCGGGTTTCAGATGAACCAGTTTCCTGCGCGTTGAAGAGGTCGGGGCCGGAATTTCATGAGCCTGGTTGATACTTGTTAGAATTGTTACGTGAATTCAGAATGGAGTGGTAGACGCTCACCTAGGATAAAATGTGTTTCTTCGAACATGCCGACTAGGAAGTGAAGGGCGTAGAGCTGGTGGACATTTGCAACTCTGCTCTGCGCGAACGTGCATATTCCCCAGAAGATTTTAAGGCCAGGTCAAAGACCAACGAGCTCTATTTGATATTGGACTGCGGGTTTTGAAAGGAGTTGGACGGGAAATCCGTACAATTTTAGCCGCGACATCAAAAGCAGCCTCGGCACCTGAAACACCACATATGCAGTATAGTAGCAAATGTTGAAGGAATTGAGCTCATTCCCGTACAGACCGAAGTCCTCCTTGAGACCACTCACGTAGGCATTGGTGGTATTGGTCTGGCCCAGAAACTTGACGAAAACTAACAGAGTTGGTTCATTTATACACGAAGGGGGGATATGAAGTTGAGGACGTACAGCAGAGGCAGACAAACCCCAAGATGGAGACGTCGAGCTTGAATAGCAGCTTCCTCTCCTCCAACGGATAGGCAGATGAATACCAGTTGAAAACCTCCTTGATGATACCTAAAAGCGAGCGTCTAGGTTTTTTTTACTTAACTGCGTCGTTTTTATTTGGGTATGCCTCATCTCAAACCACATACCTACATATCATCACTTATATGCTGTTTCACCAAGCGGTTGCAAAACAGTGGTTTTGACGCAATTCAACCCCACATCCTTTTGACACGGTCTATCATCTTTATTCTCTACTATCCACTGGAGCTGCAGATCGTTGACTCAGTCTATTTTGTAATGGATCTTCCGGCGCTGATGGCATGTCTAACCCTAGCTGTGAACAATTGGAGATTCCTGTTATCGCGCCAACCAATAACAAGCTTGAGCCCAAGACAGCTTGGTCGGATGCTAGCGAGTCAGGTCGAGACAATGGGAGGGCTACTCCAATCTTCATATTGAGTAGGGACTGAAGCTATGCTAATACTTTGCCCGGATTGCGTGCTCGATTGAGAATCAATCAGATATCATGAATGAGTACTGAGCAGGGTCTGATGGCGCAGATATAGACCATGGACTGGATGACCTTATTGAAGTCTTTATTTTCATTTCATTGAGCTGAATTCCTAGGAAAAGTAGGGAGCACTACAGGTAGCCATGACCGATTCGAAACCCCGCGCTATGAACAGGTCCCCGAGACCAAAGAGGACTGTGAGTCTCCTATACTGTAAATCATCTTCAATAATGCTAACAGAAGCAGTTGACTAGGCCTAACTTGTAACGATCGAACTCAGCCTGTTCGATCAACCAGGTGGCAAGGAAGAACTAGTCCAGCAACTGGATCATGCTGTGCAACATGTGGGTAAGTAGTTACTACTCGCCCCATACCCATTAGGGCACAACGGGCAGATATTGATGCCGTGTAGGCTTCTTTTACGCAAGAACTTCAATACCACCCAGGAAGAAATCGACCGCCAGTTCGCTCTTGAACGTGAATTCTACGCCCTACCTCGAGGGGAAACCCAAGTATCAGAACGCGAAGGATCTGGAGAGGGGCGAGAACAATGAATATCGTCCGGCCGGACGCCGCATGTAAGAATACTTGTAACCCTAAAGTACCAGTATAATCATAGTCTCGTTGCTTGCTAAGAAGTAACTTACAGCCTGGGCAACGACATCAAAGATAATGTGTAAGTTTACAACATCCCCAAATTCGACGGCCACCACCACTGCCAACAACCAGCCATCTTAGCCTCGCACATCTACTAAATAGAGGCCTTCAGTCGAAAATGCCACATGGAGGTCGTAGAGAAGCTCCTCCGCCTCTTCGCCATCCTGCTCGAACTCCCTGACGAAAACCAGCTCGTCCGCAACCACCAATACAACACCGAAGGCGAAGACCACCTCCGCTACATGCACTACGCCGCGCGGGGCACCGAGAAAAACAAACTCGTCGGCGAACTATACACCCTCGGGCACACGGACCTAGGCACCGTCACGCTACTCTTCCGGCAGCCCGTCGCGGCGCTGCAGATCCTCAATTCGGAGGGGTAGTGGAAGTGCGTTCGTCCGCAGAATGGAACCATCACGATCAACACTTGTGATGCACTTACGGGGGGCACTGGTCAAGTCGAGTGTTCATCGGGTTCATGCGCCACCGAAGGACCAGGTGGGGATTGATTGGCTGGGGGTGTTTTATTTTGCTCAGCCGAATAATCATGTTGTTTTGGATCTGACTCAGAATAGTTTTTTGTTTAGTAGGCTTGGGTCGACAAGGAATGTGTTTACGGAGGTTGAGAAGCATTTGACGACGAAGGAGTGGGTGCAAGTGAGGCGAAGGATTTGGAGATTATTCCGGGGTTGTTGGCGAAGGTTTATAATTAGCCTTTGTGGAATTAGAATCCTGGCAGTGAGAGCTAGGTGTACATTAACTCTCACCGGGAAGCTCCATTACATCCATTATAACGGCCGAACTAAGCCCTGCGGCCCTAATACATGCCAGGACTTGATGCTATGAAGAGAAATTGACGCTATATCCGCCCGTTTTAGGATCTTGAACAAAGTTGAAGTTGTCCGTCGATAGCCCAAATGGTTTGAGAATACCATTCCCCAACTGGAACCTGGTTATTAGCTCGACCCTTTAAACAACTAGCGGTCAACTCACATCTTTCAGCTTGCCCATCATCTCCCCCATTTCGGCCTCCCGTGCCTTGGTTATTCTCGCAGGGAGCTCCCGTAACTCCCTCTGGACTATCCGCTTGTCATCGACTGAAAGGTTCTCCATAGCAGTGAGGGTCTTGTAATCTTCCTCCGCGCCCTGGAGATTCCCCCAACCAGCTAACTCGGTCTTTGCCCTTGCTCGCCGCATTAGGGCTTTACCTCGAATACGCATGACATCGCGCTTCCTCTCGTCGTTTTCTTTGATATTCCGCAGCTGTTCTTGCTCTGCTGCTTCGTCTTCACCGGATATTTCCACAACAGCTGCATCTGAACCCTCTGCCGGCGTATCCGGATTCTCCTCAGCCTTCGTAGACGGAGGAACCACACGATCTAGACCCTCAATACATGCGCTTGCACTATCAACGGCCGCTTTCCAATCTTCCAGCTTCAAGTAACAGGCGGCCATATTACTCCGGACAACGGCGACATCGTAGTCGAGGTAACTAGGACACGAGGCGAGGGCTCGGTCATATGCGGAAATGGCTTGGTCGTAGGAAGCGACAGAGTAAAGTTTGTTAGCTTCTGCTTTTATCGACTGGGATTCCTGGAGGAGGCGCTGTAGGAGGGTTTTGCGTCAGTTTGGAGTGCACTGCAAGTGGGGTAGGTATGCTGTTCGCTCACTGCTTCTTCTTCGGCGGGGAAACGGGCATCGTGGAAGATGTCTTCTTCCTCAGTGTCACTCCCGTCATGATTGCTTGGGTCTTTGCCCTTGTCGGCGTTGTGCGTTGCCATTATTCCTGCAATTCTTAGAGATTGTTTGATGCTGCGGGGAGTGGCCGATTTGGCGTCGGAGTTGGCCGGGTATTAATGCCTGAGGCAGCTATCGGCGATAAGCTAAGTTAAGTATTGGGCCTGGACATCATTGAGAGGAAAGAATTGGAGTGACTCAATTCTTCCAACTCCGCTTGTTTCTCTCCTGTCTCTCACTTGAAACATCCATCATTTAATTAAAAATGGCCGACGGTATCCAAAAGTAAGTATATTTTGGCCCCTCTCTGCAGTTCTCGACTGACAATCGCATCCAGCCTGCCCCCCATCCGGGCGTGCCTGTTCGACATGGACGGCCTCCTAATCGATTCCGAAGACCTATACACGGAAATCACAAATACAATCCTCCATTCATTTGGCAAACCTACGCTACCATGGAGTATCAAAGCCCAACTCCAGGGTCGTCCTCAACCAGATGTATGTTTCGTCAGGGGTGCCATTGCCCCTCCTATTACCCCGCCCCCTCAAAAACAACATATCCTAACAACCATCCCCAGGCCGCGAAGATCTTCCATCACTGGGCCCAGCTTCCAATCTCGCCGGAGGAATACACCAAACGGATATTCGAGCTCCAAGCCCAGCTCTTCCCTTCGTCCAAGCCCCTACCGGGCGTGGAAACGCTGCTAGCAAAGCTCGTCTCGACGCAGAAAACATCCAACCCGGTGCACATCGCCTTGGCTACCTCGTCGCATACCAGGAACTACCAATTGAAGACCGGCAATATGCAGGATCTGTTCTCTCTTTTCCCGGACTCGCAACGCGTCCTCGGGGATGACCCTCGGATCGGGAAAGGGCGCGGCAAACCGTTGCCGGATATTTATCTGCTTGCACTGGAGACTATCAATACTGGTTTGCGGGAGAAAGGAGAGATAGAGATTACCCCTGAGGAGTGTCTTGTGTTTGAGGATGCTGTTCCCGGTGTCGAGGCTGGGAGGAGGGCGGGCATGAGAGTTATCTGGTGTCCTCACCCTGGTTTGTTGGGGGCGTATGAGGGTCGGGAGGCGGAGGTGCTGGCTGGTCTTACTGGGGAGCATAAGGAGGAGGAGAAGTCGGCAGCGGAGAGGGAGGCCGACGAACTGGCTACGGAGAGGCTGCAGAGTGCCGGGAAACCGGGTCAGCTGAATGATGGGTTTGCAGAGTTGCTAACAACGTTGCAAGACTTTCCCTATGAGAGGTATGGTATTCGGCCTGCGGACGCTTGATTACTGAAAGGATACCCTACACCATAGATAGCATAGAGTTCCACAAGATAGACCTTCGAGGATTAAACAGACAAGCTACGAGAACATATATGAGTTGATAAACAAAGCAAAGACGACAACCTTAATATATTATGGGATCAATTATATTTAACCATCACTCATCACCTATACAACCGCATTTTTATCATTAAAAGTTCATTCCTCACTTCGTCTTCCTCTTCCCATCCACCCCCTCCGCAACAACAAACGCCTTCTTCACCTCCTTCCCAGCCTCCCAAAGCACCCAAAGCGGAATCCAAACCCAAAGCGTATTAAAGAAAAACAAATAAAACCAAAGATAAACCGCATTCCCCGTCTCCAACTGCACACTACCCGTTAACCACTCCGGCGCAAACGTCATAAACCCACCATACAGCTCGGCAGTCGCCAACGCCGTAGCAACAAGCCACAACTTCCCCTTTGCAGCCCCCTTCCCCTCAACAGCACCACCATCGCGACTCGACGCCCAGAGCAAATAACAAACATATACAGCCGCCGGCCCACCCAGGAAAACAGTCAAAAGCTCTAGCGAAATCACAGTCGGGTCAGCAGCCGCCCAGCGGTGATCGGCCTTTGCGTATTCCTGCCACAGGCGCGCGCTGGGGGTGGACCCGCCATATGCGGCGCCGTAGACGCGGTCCTTGTAGCCTAGGAAGACGGGTTCTGTGTTGAAGCCTGCTGGGAGGGTTGCGTAGCTGGTGAAGCATTCGTAGAGGAAGGAGCCCTCGATGAAGACGTGGGTGAGGGCGTCGTAGGCGTGCCAGAAGAAGAGGATGCGGTTGCGGGTTTGAGAGGATGGAATTAGGGATATGCCGAAGAGGTAGGCGATTGGCATGAAGGAGAGGGCGAAGGCGATGCAGAGCGTTGTTGGCGTGTCAAGCTCGAATGGAGCTATAGCAGTGGTGGTGGACATTTTGGTATTCGGAGCCTGGTAGGCTGGGCATATAGTTTGTGATTGTTTGCTCCGAATTCGATTGCCCTGCGATGGGTTGTGATTATTCTTTTGGAGATCTCGCGCGTTCGAGAAGGATTATTTAGGGAAGTTGAGGTTGGACCCCTGAAATTTTACTGTTTATAATGATCTGTGGCCTAAGGCCGAAACGGGCCGTGATCGACTTTCCTCCTTCCTCGTTGTCTCTTCCTCCAGGACTGATTTTTGACCTTCTAACCTGGATCAGGCTCTAGTTTTCTTCAAATGAGAGCTTGATTCGTACCATTAAAATCAGGCTCGATACATTGCTTGGATAAATTAGCCAGTCCTCCGCCCCCACTTCCAAGCTTCTCATTTGACTGTCCCAGTGCCTAGCTGGATCTTTCCAAGGCGTGGAGTTAGCGCTGAGTCCCACAGAGCGACAGACATCGGCCTGGGGACTTGCGGGGCGCTCGGCCAACCAACCACACTTCCGGGATACTTGGGTCACAGGGGACCGCCCCAGGGCCTATTCTACTTCCATCCTCGTCCGATGCCATATCCACCTATTGCTGTATAACAGGAATCGGAATGCCTGCAAATCTGTTACCTCTTGTTCACTTGCACAAGCTTCCATCTCCGGCCCTGACTTTTGAGTTAAGATCTGCCTTTTGTCGGTATGGAGCTTTCCGCCTAGCGGCCCCTCAAACTACCCAGTACCATCGCGACGATATATTCCAAAATGTAAGCCAAACATTACTCCCAGTAAATGGAAAGACTTACCACTAACCGCACTGAATAGGCTTGGACGTTTTTCAACCAATCGACTGATGTCAAGAAGAATCTAAAAATATACTCTCCATTTGCTTCGGAAAGGGTTCGAGGCAGGACTGCGTTTCCTAAAGAGAGTATCTATTTCTTTCGTGAAGGCGCAGAACCTGAAGGTATCAAATACCTTAGGCCAGAATTATATCGTTCAGTCAAAGCCCTACATGAGGTAAGCATCAGTTGCCTTATTCCTTTTTTTAAAAGAAAAAAATTGATATTAATGTCCCAGCTGTACTGAACTGCTTCCCATAGGAATAGGCACCCATACGACAGCACTTATTAGAGACTATATCTCAGATGCTAAACTCGAGCACTCCGCTAACGGGCACTGCGCTTCTTGACTCTGCTAAAATGGGGGTACACTATTACAATTCTAGAAACCTCGATGGTAGCACTCATTTCAGCCCCTCACATATGTATAGCGGGACATTAACAATCTTATTCCGGTCTTATAATGAGAACGATGGTCTGGAAATTGCTGATCTCCAAACCACAGAAAAACAAGACAGTGAGGGGATAGGGTCGGAGGCATCTTTCATACCTGTCCCTACTCCACGCGATGAAACTCCTGGGGTAATCGTCTTTGCAGGCACCAGACTCCAGCGCTTGCTTAGAAGTAACCGGGTTCGGGCTTACGTACATATAGTACATGCTTCTGGCCCAGGAGGTTATAACAATGATGGAGTACAGCGGTTGAGCATCGCAATGTTTTGCGCCCCTTCTGTGCCATCTATACAGCGCTCTCCACCCTTAGCTTCCTCCTAAAAAAACTGGGAGGCAGTAACCTGAGCTTTGGAGTGATTACTCCATTGGTTAGAGTACTTGAAATTCGGTAGCAGGTCGAGGTCTAGCAGCACGTAGTTAACGCTACTCCGCCTCGAACTCCGCGATAAACTGAGGGCTTCGGAAAGAAGACAAAAGTACAAACGGTTGCGCCTTTTTTTTTTAATCATCTGTATTACATCCTCCACATGACTGAAACGATAATAACCCTTTGTCAGTTATATTTACAAAGCTTACATGACTAGAGTCCAGTCGCCCCCACCCTGAGTTTGTTCTCATTTTACCGGATGCGTTCCAAGTCAGCTCCTTCGGACAAAGAAAGTCTCTTATTATGCCACCCAACCTCACCATGGTGGACATCCCCGCCTCACGACGCTGGCCTGATACTTATATAACTCCTGTTACTTTGTTTTTGGGAGCGTGCCCGATGGCTTTCAACTGTTTGTCGCAGAACTAGCCTCCTCGTAAGGCATACTGTGAGCCTTCCGCGATCACATAACTTCCAACCTTCTTTCTTCGAGGACCTGGTGGAGGATCGCAAGTGCGCTTTACAACGTCGTTTACACAGCTCCCATAATACGCTGTAGCGGCTAGAGAAGCTGGCTGGGAAGGGTTGAAATTTTGGTATTGGTGGGCAGAAAGTTGAATGGGACACCAGCAAGAAGAAATTGAAAAAGTCCAGGATTAAGGCATGCTCCACGGATCTTCATCTATACATGATGTCCATTGATAAGTAGGTACCGCAATCCTCCCCTTCGCTGGACACTTTCTCATGTATTCAGTCCGTCTCAGACAGAACTTGAAAGTCTAATACTTGACGCATTGGGGACAGGCGCCTGGTGGGAACCCGAGCCTCAAGCGACGTCCTCTAGCTCTCTAGCTCCGACCATGAGTACAGATCCTGTTGAAATTTATGTCGCAACTGGAGTTGAAACGCCGAGTTCAGTAAAACCAGGAGGTGTTGTTCACCGCGAGTCTACCCACAGGACTCATTCTTATGACTCCGTCTCCTCCTACTCTCGGCTGTCCAGATACTCCAACGGATCGATCTCCACCCTTTTTACAAACGACCTGATTGTTATTTCACCTCTACGGACCTCGACGCTGAACAGTCCCACGAACTTCTTAGCCAATCTAGCCGAGCGAAGTCCCATCTCCATAAGTCCGTGTCACTCTGAGAGAATATACCAAGACTATGACCCGCGACCGAGAAACGAAACTCTGTCTGAAAAACATGGATCTATTACGCAGAGTCTGTCCACGAAATCTCCGATAACACCAGCAGCTACAAGTGCTTTGCAACGGCTCCACGAGTTTCAGTTCCGTGACCAGCACCTGCGACCACTCCGTTACGAGCCACGATATCCCAGACCCGACAACTATTAGCTTGCACAACCTTGATATTTGGGAATCGATCCAGCAGCATCAATACTCTCCTTAGCTTGGAGAATGTCCGCTATACCACTGTGGAGTTGGAGGATGCTGGTGCTGAAGAAGAGCGAGTCTTCCTACGTACCTTTGTGAATGCCGGCATCGGTGGTAAGAAGCTCAGGATGCGCACCAAGATTGCTCCATATATGCTTCTTCTGTCCACAGTCGAGGGTGAGAGCGAACCCAAGGTCACTATCTGCAACCAGAGCGGCACTCTTTGTCTACAACAAGACTGTGAGGGCACCCTTCTCACATAAGTTGATAAGACAGTGCTAACCAGACCTCCAGTCACAACCGATGACTTAGCCCAGCTGATACGAGTGTCGGATGCTTCACTCAGTGGTGTGCCTGGCGCAAAAATTTCCGAACCCATAACATTTAAGTTTAACTTGATTCCCGTCTCCATCTCATTCCAATATGCGTCGGACCTTGACCAATTCATCAATATACCCAAGTCATATTTTGATGCCGTCTGGCAGCGCGACCCGGTGGATTCGGTGCAGTTTTCCTAGAGCGTCATATTCAAAAGCTCAGTGGAGGTGATTGAGCAACTGAGAGCACCGATTATGAAGTCTATGAATCCTCCCATCATCACTCAATCATGTCAAGTGCGCATCATAGAGCGAGCGTTTGGAGAAGTATGGAGATCTGTTCGACGTATGGTTGTTAGTTCGTCCATGGCTGAAAAGACCCCCAAAAGTCTCGAGTTCTTCATGCCAGTGAGCCGAGTCCAAGTCAAGCACAGCGAAGATTCGCAGTCAGTACAGCTAAAATGGTCCGACAGTGGCCAGGAAAGGTCCGACAAGACGGACGGAAGCTACAATCCGGTTTTTCCCTACGTCTACGATGCCAATAGTCACAATATCGGGCTAGATATACAGTTCAAGACTCAGCAACGAGCTGCAGATTTTGAAAGAACGATCCTCAACCTTACCCAAACCCCAACGTTCTCCTGGTCACAGCCCAGCAGTTCAGGCCGCGTATATGATGCTGCAGACGTTGCGCTCGACCAGAAGCAGTATAAGGCAATATCACTGCTAGAAAGCCGCTTGTCCTTCAGATATTGCAGTCTCTACTACCTTTACCGTGACACGGACTTTATCTACGACTCTTTCAATATGCATGTCAAGTTCCTCAAGACCTCCTACTTCGACTATATCTCTTCCCACGTGGAGCAGTTATACCGCGCAGCTAACAATACGAAGGTATTCTTTTCCCACTGCAAAAAGAAAATCGGAAACATGGAAGTGTTCTTCACCGAGGAGACCGTCCTCCACACGTTCATGAGCTCACTCGCATCTGGCTACAAGCTGTGCTTTTCATGACTCGCGGACTCAATTACCACAAAGAAACAGACCTTCCTCAGCTCCAACAAGTCCAAAAAAGGGTCGACAGAGGTGCAACTATGGCGCAAAGGAAACTCTACCCAATTAGCATCCCGATGGACGAACAACGTCACAGACAGGCGGCTCACAATGTCCATTCCATCGGGGAGCTGGAGTGGTCACAGCACTTCCAGGGATAGTAACCGCATCGAGTTCCCAGTGACAACCTACACCCGAGGGACTATTCTCAATCTAGCTGTCATAGCATCGGGGCCTCCGAAAGACGCCAAAATGGCTCGACGGAGTGGGCAGATCACGATTTCTTTTTCGAAGATCAAGGGTAAGTTATGTTGTACTATAGTCGGGATACTTACTTGATTTTGTGGCTGATGTTTTCTATCACTACGGATCGCGATGATCTCGTCACTGCCCTCGATGGTCGTCGCAACTCCCACTCCTCATGGAAATATGGAAATACGGACATAGCTATGACTTACTTGACTCTTAGCCCTTAGCTCTTCGCCACCGAAGCGACCATTTAGTATAAATAACGTTTAGGTTAATCATCAACCATGCAAAGTATCTACCATCTACCCATGGTTGGATGAACTCAATCTAATCAATCCATCAACAAAAAAAAAAAAATAAAAAAAAAAAGCCTCCATTCCATCCATATATATCCTCCAACTAAATAATTAAATAAACACCAAACGATTCGCTCGCTACTAAGATCTACATTCCTCAAACAACCCAAGGATCCCCGCAATCACAAGTCGCATCCCATGACCTATTCCACCTAACTACTAGTAGAGGCTAGAGTTACACCCATGACTCGCCCGACTGACAAGAATAGACGGCTGAGTAGTCCCTGTGGCGTTATCGCATCGGCCCGGTGCGACTCTACCCAGTCTCAATTTAACAAGTTACATTTTTACTAGGGTCCTATTGTTTGGAGTTTAGACTGGATAGGCGAAAATAGTAGGTCAGGTTATGAGGCGAGGCGGGGCGGATCGAGCAGGCAACTACGGAACTCTCTACGTCAATATCCTCGTTAACTAGTTTCCCACTAGAGAAACTTACGTGATAATGCTTTTTATAACTAACTAACTAGTTACATATTTGTGAGATTATGGAATTAGAAAAATAGGATGGTTAAGCTTTGCGGGGTGATGTTGGGAATGAGAGACTGGGGTCTGGAGACATAGCGGGTTGTAGTACATTAGCGTGCAAGGTAGCAGAGCGGATATCCCGCTGACCACCGTATCGTATCCCGTCTGCAATCAGAATCAGGGGGCTTAGATATTCAGAGCCCAGTAGGTCCAAGAGGGTGAGATCCGATTGACGAAAGGCGGAGCATACGGAGGGAGCTAGCTCCCAAACCTGCTAGTCAGCAGTGAAACGGACGGGCATGCCTATCGAGTTCATGACTCATGCTCAACTACCTTTACCTAATGAGCAACGCAATAAACCCGCTTGTTTGTGCTCAAGCCCAAATCATGACTATTCGTCTTGTCTTACATGGTGCCCGGGACTGTCACCTGGGTGAGGATGCTGCGCGCTATTTACGGTGCGCGTGCGCCCTTCACGTGTAGTCCGCCTGACGCAGGCTGGGAGGCTGAATGCTTTATAAAGCGCCCTGTACCTACCTTTTCAAGGGCCTTGGGAGGAGGGAATACGACGCTTTGCCCCGAAAGTTATGCGAAGGGTGATGCAAAACGGGGCTATTTCTTGCCGCTGACCTTTCTGCAGGTGCCTGGAGCTCTTCTCCTTTTTGAACCCGGGTGACATGCATATCCTTTAAATACACCTTTACCCACGCTTATAGGGTAGATCTGGAACAGTTTATTCTACTTACTGTATTCATCATGCCACATTTTCACCATAAGAGACGTCACTCCTGGCCGTACTGCAGCTCACGCATGCGTCTTCGCGAACGACGCAACCTGCCCATCATCACCTTGACGGGGCCTCCGGATGAGGTTGAGGTTGAGTTTGAAGGCCAGTTCTTGACACCTGTCGACACCGAAGATCTGCTAGAGGACGACGCAGCATCAGCTGGGATCATTCGCTCACAGCCAACGCATTCACACCGGCTTTGGCATCACTCTAAAGAGGTGGGCCATGCCCAACCCAACACTGGGGCCCTGTCACTGCGGAAGATGATCCAGCCACCACTGGACAGAGCGCGGTCACTGTTCGTTTTGCCCACGACAATGTCAGCAGCGGAAATGGTGTTGCTTCCATACTGGGTACATCGGCTCTCGGCACATCCCATAGCTACCAAAGAGAGGGCGAGGACTCAAGATGGTAGTGAGCGAGGCCGTCTGATAAATGAAAAGAATCATCGGCGCTGTCACTCGGAGCGGCCGCGTTCATGGAAGCAGCCAAGCGAGAAATTGTGGACGCTGAAGGAGGAATAATCTCGGGTCGCTATTTCATTTCTTTGCATTCTGTTGGTTCTAGTTCTTCGCTCTGCATTGGTTTTCCATCGGGGTGTTCATAGAGCATAATTCTGGCGTATGGACTAAAAAGCGCATACAGGGGTCAGAGGTTGAGTTGCTCATCTGTTTTTTTTTTTTTTTTTTTTTTATATGTTCGAAGCATTGAGATTGCATATTCCGGCGAAATTAGGACAATCAATGAAAATGATTCCTTTCCATAAGTAGTATCCTAGTCATCCCCCCGCATATGTTGACGCCTTGAGGCCAAGATCTATGGAATGATAGGAGAGCATCCATGTGTTCCCAGGATAATCCACTGGGACCAAGAAACCTGCTGCCTTACAATGGAGTACCTAGAGCATGGGAATCTCAAAGACTATGTCCAAGAGAACATGCAAAATATCGCACTTCAACTTCGCATCCAATGGAGCAGACAGGCTGCTGAAGCGCTTAGTGTTCTCCATGATCTTCAAGCTGTACACTGTGATCTCTCACCAAGGAGCCTCCTTCTTGACTCGGACCTTAATATCAAAATCACTGGTTTCGGCGGCGCTTCACTATGCGGTTCGGATCCTTCAGCTACTCCAGCACCAAGGTTTCGGTGCGCTAGCTATGATTGGAATGCCCCTCCAATATTTGGGGACGATATCTTTAGTCTTGGGTCTATTATTTACTTTATAATGACAGGCTCTTATCCCTACAAGGACATTGGCCCCGAGACCGCACTAAATCAAGGGGCCATCCAAGGCAATGGGCGAGTTGAAATGCACAAATGTAGGGGGTTGCACAGGCTTCCCGGTTCTCACGCAGATTGTAAGAGCAGGCTAATATTAGCTGGAAGTTCCAAGGATTCTCGGTGGTTTCCGAGGAATAAGAATGCTCAATTCTCCACCGACCAATGATATTAATAAGTTAGGTACTTGATGACCGATGACTCAGGTCAGTGCGGTCCGACCGAAGAGTTGCCCAGTTAGCGTCTTGTCCCTCTCATTCTCTCATTTCTATCCGCCGGTCCAGGCTCAGTTTTCGCTTCACCGAGTTCCATTATGTGGGTGCATGATGGATCACAGGGGTCCAGGACTCTGGAGTTCACCGACAGAAAAGCCACAACAAGCGGCTGAAACGGCTACATTCCTTGTAAAGGCCTCCACGCCGAAGCGGTCAAACTGCCGTCATCATGGGGCCAAAACTCCAGACGACAGTTTAGCGTGAGTACCGTGAGCCCGGCGATATGGGGCACAATCCTGACGATGCCATTATTATTGGCTGCTGCCGGCCCAGCGTCCACGAGAACGCGCACTAGGCCCTAATAATGGACCACCGGCACTCGCTGGCATCGTCCGATTCGTCTGTCGCTGACCGTCTCTGTTGCCTTGTCTCATTCCAATGCACGCCCTGATAGCCCATCGAGCCAATGATAATGCGAGCGCCTGCCCTACGAGGTCAATCCCCCCGTTACATGAGGGTCTAGCGAGCCGATTGCCCGGGATGTCTCTCGGCCCTCGACGTCAATTCCAAAGAAACGCGGTCTAGCAGGCTTGCAAAGGCAGCATAAATAACGGGTTGAATCCCTTTGTCTTCACGATGTTTTCCTCTTACCCAATATCCAGTCTATCCTACGCATTATCCAATTCTTATACCATCCTCAGGCAGAGTACTACTTCCACTCTTCCTCTACTGACCACCAATCAATCCACTGTCGAACAACGCAGTACCTCTCTCCCAATCCACTACATCCTCTACAAGTAAACCTCAAATCAAAAGACTTGTCTACCTGAACACCTACAACTCCAACCTCTTCAAAAATGTCTCACTCAAGCACATCCCACTCCTACCCACGCGACTCATTCTCCTCCAACGAGGACCGCACCGAGAGCCCGAGCCCCTTCCAGATGCGTCGAGCAGGCACCAGTAACTCTCGCAGAAGCACCGATGATCGCCGCCGCTACGACAACACCGTCTACCACTACGGCCGACACTCAAACTACTGGCTCTTCGGCGGATTCAGCGTCCGAGACACAGTCCGAGATGGTGTCGACTGGCTGCGTCACCAGAAGAAGGGCTGAATCTTCCGATTCTTTTCAACCAACTGAAACACTCATCAGTCAATCAATTAAGAATCTGAGACACCGTCACCCCGATAGCTTGCGTTGAGGAATGCGCTGTCATGCGAATGAGAGATTATCAGCATTGGACATCCCACCGCCCACCCACCCCCGGGGGCCCGCCAGAGGGCTTCCGGCTTCTCGGTCGATAGAATCGATCAATCAATCAACCAATCGCTGAAGAAGGATGCGAAAGTCGATGCGCCTGTGACTTTCCCCAGGTTCGGGAAGCGCTTCCGTGGAGGAATGAGCATCATGTCACACAATCACAGTCACAGTCACTGCAGTCCTAACATGGCCCTCGGTGTCTTGAGGAACGCGCTAATTTTTTTTTTTATTTTTCTCTGCGTTTTTTCTTAGCTTCCAGATAACTAAGAAATGACAAACTCGCTCTTCAACATACTTACTCCAAGTCTTTCCAGTTTAATCTCAACAAGTAAGAGCACGGTGCACATGGAAGTAACCCAAAAAAAAAAAAGAAAAAAAGAAAAAGGCGCATCCAGACACTAAACTTCACCAATGTACTCTTGGAATTATATATATAGATATCATCATAGACCGAACAAACTCTTAATGCCTAGACCTCCAAAGCCATAGGACAAAAAGTTTAAGTCGCTCCACATTTAAGGACCAATGAGATTGTCAAAAGCATGCTCACTAAACTTGATATCGCAGGCGGTCACTCCAGCAGCGGCGCAACCTTTTGTCATACCACTGTAGATATATTCCAAATCAGTGATTATCCAGTCAGACAACCTACACGAATATCCTAATTCTATGCGCCTGATTTGAGAGGTTCTTGTTTTATTTGCCTTTTCTTACTGCCCGACTTGACTTGCTTGCTTTTTTAGTTTTCTTATTTTTTTTTCAAATCGTCCTAGAATACGAGTCAGGCTGATATTGTGACTTTCTACTACTGCTATTTAGGTTTTTCTGGGTTTGGAGCTTAAGTAGGTGTTGCCTAATTCATTAAGGACTCTTTTCCTCTTGTTAGGATACAGATGCTTCAGGAGCATATCGTTAAGAATTGGGGGTCTCATATAATGTATGGAAGATTGATGTTATAGTATCCCTGAGTGTAACTGAAAGAAAATATCTCAAGAAAAAACGGCAGGTAAGATAGGAATATAGGTGGAAACTAAAGCAGCAGTTTGACAGGATAATAGGTATTACGAGCCATAAACAACCTCGACAGTGGGAACTAGTTAGTCCTCGTTTGTATTAACAAGATTCGGTGGTTCGTGCAGACGTCAAGCTGATGCCGCCCTTGCCGCCCAGAGACTAAAGGAAATCCAACTTTGAAAGTGATCAAGAACCGAGCGAAACGAGACTCCGTCTTTCTCTTTAATACCTGAAGATGAAAGTAATATGCCAGCGGAGTCAACTGAATGAGAGACATTTCGCATGAGTTTGAAACGACCTAATGACGGCGAGAAGGGCGAGCACCCAAGCGGATAATCGGTAAGGGAATGATAGTCGGCGAAGGGAATCGAGGAGAGTCAAGAGACATTAAATGAAATCGAACCAGCAATCTCGGGGGGGAAACATGTTTTAGGCTTGTTGCCAGCCAGCAATATCGGCCTGCGATATGCCGATATTCTCGGGGATCAGCGCCTGCAGCTTCGAGATTTGGGTTGGAGCTAATCCAGGTTAGTTATTAGGTTGCGGAAATAAAGTCCGAGATGTACCAATGCAAGGTACTTTTGTTCCTTCGTAGAAGGTGCTTTTACATACTTGGGCGCTGTGCCACGGCTGCCTCCGAATGGACTTGGACTATTCTTGAGTCGATGAACCCTCTCACCGGTACACCACTAGATGTATTCGCCACCAACATAACTCGCAGTTTGTATCTTCCCGGGTTCGCAATGGTGAGCGAATCGAAGCGAGCGTGTCCGCTTGTGGTATTTCCCATCCGGCTGCGTACGCTGGACGAACTAACCCCTCTCAGTCCGACGGCCGAGCTGGTTCCAGTTTCATCTCGAAGAGATATACCTGCACCTAGCTGTTGTAAGGGATCGCTGCTCGCAGCGCCAACAGGCCGGACCGCCACGATGACAGGGAGGGAAAAGGCGACTCCCGCGCGGACAGATGTAGGAGGGTCGATCGCGAATGTGAGGTTATATTGTGCGCTTGAACTACCGTTCACGATACCCGAGCTTGTCTTGTCCATTGTGATTCGGAGGGGTTGATGTTTGCAATGACCACGAGGAAATTGAACTGCTTGATGGAGAGAGAGAAGATGGTTGATGATAATTTGGGGTTTGGGGAATGGCGCTTGACTCTATTGCTTAGAAGCAAGGCACGAACAAAGAGGGATTGCCGTGTTTTTATAGACCAGGCAAGATGGTGTGATAGAGAGTGCCAGCCATGATTCAGCATTTGCACCTTGGTGAAGGTTCTGGCTGGATACGCTTTCCCCAATTCTTCAACATCTCACGAACTCCGCTCGATCAAGGAATCAGTAAAATGGACACTCGGTATGGGAGATCGGCAAGAAGGGGTAGATGAAGCACAGTAAATCGGTTGGCCAGCGGGTGTTGGGACGATAAAGCTGCAGGATCGTTCGTCAGGGATTGTGGGCAACAATCCGCATGGGAATAGTGGACTATGGAACTCGCAACAACGTTCAGATCAGGAAGTCCAGTTGCCACATGCTGAAGCTTAGTCGCTCAACCTGGTAGTGGGCACTGGGCAACAATCCGATATTATTCAGTCGCCTAAATGATAGTCGAGTTTGGTGGTACAAACCACAGCGGAACGTCAATGGTGTGTAGACTTGCTTTTTTTCTTGCCATAGTTTTCTTCATTATTAGTCCAAACTTCGGCGAATCTGTCCTGTTTCCCCGAACCCCTCAGTCCAGCGGGCCTCCTTGGTCCATCAACTGGCGCTTGGAGATGGATTGTGCAAGTCGCTTAGTTCGGCTGCGTGGATCGCAGGCTGCATTTGCCAAGGACCCCAAGATCTGGTATCCAGCACGCACCAATCCGCGGATATTTGATCCATCAACCGCGACAGGGGATCTCCGGGCGAATGACATGGCCCCGGAGCGTTTATCCAGACTACGATAACCAGGTTGTTTGGAAAATGCTTTCCGTTCCTCATTTGCCCATGGTAGAGTGGTAGACTGGGCTCCAGCGAATTGTCCTCCTTTACAGAAGAGCAAGTGAAAAACCTAGTGGATTCCAAATTCACCACTTAGGTTTGACGTTGACGCATGGGATCTTCTGAATCCGGCCCATTCGCATTGATTACCTGGTTCATCAGATGGTTCAGAGGGATTAAACTTTGAAATGGGCCTGCATGTTCTACCGCAGAGCTACTGACAGAGCTCGAATAGTAGCAGGGGAATAAGTGACGGAAAGTTGGAGAATGAAGATTCTTGGTCTTGGAAAGTTGGAAGAAGCACGAGGTCCGCAGAGGAACAGACAAACGGTGGATCGTTGGAGCGCAGATCATGGCGAGTTGTAGACCAATGTGATTGTGACCAATGTGGCCAATGTGACCAGTGGACAGGGCCATCTTGCTTTACGCCACACTCCTGTAGCCACATCAATATGGTGCATGACTCTAGCCCGTTCTTCTTTCCTCGCATTCCATGCCCTGGGAGGTAATAGTTGTCGACATTGACGGCGGTAGTGAAGGATCCCGTCTTCACCACCAATGTCAATATCAAAGTGGCAAGGCGAGCGACTTCACCGTTTGTACAGTGAAGCAAGCAATCGCTATAGGAGTTACATGAACTCTCACGCTAATTGCTAGCGTGTCAATGTAGCAATATAAATAGGCCTTAGATGTCGATACTGAATCTGAATATCATGCATTTTTTCATAAAGAGTTGAATCGTACTTGTCGATAATAGTCGCTCATGTGGAATGTATATACCTCTTCAGTGATGGGGTAATGGTTGCTGTGCTAGAATCTAGAACTTCAATGTCATCATCAGGTGCAATAGTTAACGTAATTCACTTAAGTAGTACTCAGTTGGGAATTACGTTATTGCCCACCTAGGCAATAGAATTAGCCGTACTGAGCCCGAAGAAGAAAGCCTGATTGGGTAGACTTTGCTAGCCACACTTATGTGGCGGTGTAATCTACAGAGTACTGAGCCATGAGGCCTGTGAGCACTAACGCTAACATTCATCAGAGCCCATCAATAATGATTAACCCCGTGAAAATTGGTTGGCAATCATCTGTTGAGTTGTTGACAGTCACAACTCGTGAGGCAGGCCACCAAACCTAAAACCCCTGCAAAACATTTCCTCTCAGCCTCTTTCCATCTTGGGTATCCCAGTATCCCAAATCAGCACATGTCCCAAGCCATTGGTGCCTCTGCCCCTCATGTTCAAGATCACGAAGATCACCCCTTGTGCGACCCTGGAATCCGGCACAAGTTGTGAATCCACTTGATCGAGGATTCCCAATCTCGCATGATGCATCTTTCGCGCACGATCGGCCTGAACGTGGGAAGAATATTATCCTGGATCTGGAGTAGTCTTAGTAACTGAGTACGAGTTTGATGATCTCCAGTGCTCCACCAAAACGACACATGGTCGTCTGAGTGGTTTGAAACTTGAACTAGTTGGTCAGCCTCGCCCTGTCGCCCACATCCATGAGGTTCTTCGGGCTTGGCCAAAGCCCTAGCACTCAACACTTCTTGATTTCGGTTCATCCATTGAGACAGTGCCAGAAATTGCCCAGAATATTTCCCTTTTTAGCGAGATATCGACCAAAATATTCTCGCATACGACACTGAGGCAAAGTCATAATGCCTTTGAGTCTAATGTACGCAGGGAACGCGTCGCTCCAGTTGGCGTCCAAATTTGAAACCTACTTTTGTAAAGCCTCCACTGCATCATTCCTAGCACTCAACGGCACCATGCTCAGGCCCACATCTCCTCAGACTGTATCGAGGTTCGAGCCTAACTAGACTGCTGTAACTTCTGCGAAGATAAGCAAACGAGGAATGGGCACGGGGATCGGCAAGTACCTAAAGCAACGGCTGCGAATCTAAATCAGTTCAATCAGTCGAGAGGATCCAACAACGAAATATTCGCTAATAGTTTTCTTTATTTCGGGTATGATGTATAGTGCCTGACCATGGGCGAGGGAATCTCCCTAGAATCAAGTATATGCAACAATACCAGTGAAAATAAGCCAAGGCTTAGGACGCGATTTGAGTGACAAATCGAATAACGTTGAGCAACCCCAAAAGGCTTTCCTGATTCATCAAGGGTAGAGAGTACGAATAATGCAGATCAGCGCTCTTTCTGATGATTCCGTGCCTCACGAGGGTCACGGCTTGCCTGAGTGAATAATGAGGCACTCGCGGGTCGAGGAAGAGGAAGAAGTGAGGCGGGATGGTGAGGCAAGAGAGCCAAATCACCCATTATGATCACCTGATATGGAAGCATTCACTTGCACACCAGATCCGGATCTTGAATTGCAGCAATCCTGTGCTTCTAGCAAAGATATCGACAACTTGGAACTTGGAGTGATCGAGTCATGTCGGTCCGTCTGATTGGCAAGGGGATATACTCCGTACCTACATCGTGGGGTAAGGCCCAGATCCTGGTTGTCAGGAGTTAAGATAACAGCAGACGAGGAAACTACCGTTATTCTTTTGGCAGAGGCGGAGGTAGGTCGGACATAAGGGCCGCTATCTATGAGACTCCGAGGTATTGTGCAGAAATGTTGGGATTGGCGCGCGAGGAAAGGCCCTCCTGCCCTCTGAGTCTCGCCTCCAAAGCGATGGCACTTACACATCAACACAATAGAGGCCACCAACGAACAGCTCTACCACCAGCCTCCTTATTGTTATCAGAATGCCTACCTTATTGTGTGATTTGATACGCATCAGATGGCACCTGTCCCTTACCGACCTCCAACTACGCCTCTGATCCAACCATCGCTGATTCCATCCCCAATTACGCATGCTGAGGTCACTTCGTTTATTCCTCGCAAGCTTTTTCTCCAGCTTCTTGCCGGAACCATCTGCATCTTTATCCTTACCGTTCTTATCTGGAAAATTCCTCAATTCCTTCGCTCTTTCACGAAGGCCAGAATTCTGAGAGAGGGAAATACCACATCGGCTCGCTACGCGAAAACCTGGTACGGTTGGGTGCCCTCTCAGCGGCACAAGACCAATAAGAGAGTTCTCCAAAACTGCATGGCAAAGTTACGCAGTTGGACCGCCTGGAGGTCATCGAGGGCTGACTTGGAATCGGCGTGGTGGGACCCAGAACAATGGGAATCTGGTACATATCAAAAGAGGGGAAAGCAGCGGATGCTCAAGTGGACCAGATGCTATAACCTTGCTGATACCATGTGGAACCATATGAGTCCTTTCAGCCCCAGCGTCAAGACAAATAGCGCAATAGAGGCAACATCTCCCCCTTTTGCGACTGGTGCACTTTCACCCCCTGACGCCCCTGGACCCATGGCTACCCCCATTCGAAGGCCTACAAGCATGAATATATCTTTACAGGAAGGTTTCGCGGGCAGACCTTCAACCGAATACTCGACAGGTCCTCGGTTGCGGCGCGCTAAGATTTCCGAAGGTTTCGGATCAGATACAAGCTCACATGTCGTACCTGATATCAGCAAGACCCCTACATCTTTCCCGCAGTTGCCTTTTCCCCGGAGCTCGAGTCGCGTCCCGTTGAGTCTCATGCATGATACCAAATCATCTCCACACAGTTTTTCCATGCCCTGCCTTTCGCAGCCTAAACCCTCCCCGATATACCCACATCTACGCGCAAGCGTAACCCCCAAATCCAGGGATGTTGGAAGTGAAAGTTTTATGTCCAATATATCTCCAGTATTTCGTGTCTCACGCAGGTACCAAGTTTGGTCTGCTCGTATGGGGCTGCAGACACTCAAATGCATTGGATACGGCACTCACACTCTCCCAGCAGGCCCTCCTGGGAGCCCAAAGTCTGCGGTTCTCGGAAGCCTATCGCTCGATAGTACTGTGTTCGAGCGTGCGCGTCAATATCGACAGTGTCCAAATCGGACATCTTCAGATATCAGCGATCTTATTTTCTGCGGTGGTGAGCAGCAGTACAATACCAGGCGACCCATGTCTGTGAATGAACACAAAAGCAACGTTAATACACCAAGGGAGTGGCACTCTTTACCACTATCACGCAGTCACTTGACCCCGTTCCGTCGTCCGACGCTGGTAACGTGGCACGAAGACTCATCGAGGTATCAACAGGCTTCCCCTGCAAAAGCTAAAACACAGGACAATAAACCAGATAATCAGATACGAAAACGTTCCAGTACAGAGCGAACAGCGCATTTTGTAATTCGGGCCAATGACTGGAGCAACTGGGAGGTACGGTTAATATATGAGTTAGATCGAAGACTGGAATGGACCTCAAGCCAATTGACTCCAGGGCAACGGCCCTTTCATTTCGCCCTGCTTGCGAACCATTGGTTGAATAGAGAAACTTGGATCGTTTACGATCCAGTCTCCCGCATCCCTGCTGACAAACGACGACGCTGGGGGGATCCGCGATTTAATGTCCCATATCCTGCGCCAACATCGACCGCCACCCCGAAGTTTCTCAAGTCGAACCGGCGGCCAGCTCACACGCCTAAGATCAATTCGTGGAGACTTGCGGTTAATCGACATCGGATGGCATCCGGGCTGAACCCATTTATAAAGGGGATCGAACTCTATGACAGCTCAGCCGAGGATCCGCCAGATGGGAAAATCGATCCAGCCAGCTGGGTTCTCCGAAAGCCACCGCAGGGATTTAGTCTGTCTGCCCGACAACGAGAAAAATACTACGAGGGTGGAGCGGGCTGGCAGGAAACATTGAGTGATTGGCAGAAAATCAGACGCGGGTATCGGATTCGCAAGGCAATATATGAAGGCCGGGTAAACAGGACAAGAGCGAAGGAGATCGCGTATGGCATAATCCGATATTACCAACAAGCTACTTCGAAATTCGTTCAGTCTGACGCGATTCCCTGCAGTGGGGAAAGTGCAGAGCTTCTGACGGATGAGCCGTCCTAAGAATATATATATGTTGGAGATAAATAAATCCACAGACTTTATTGAATATGCAGTTATGCACTTCAGCTTGTAAATCAAAAACCTGCGCATCCCCCGTATAACTGGCGTTGTTGTTTCTGATACGTTGGTTGTAAAGCTATAGATATATAGCACTGACTTTCTGACGTTCTGGTTGCTTCCTCTGTCTGCACAATAGTGGTGTAGTGTCTCCGAATCATTTCTCCGAGTTGATATCATCAAAGGTCTGTCTACAACTTGCGAGCCAACCCCATTTCCCTAGATTGAAGCATGTTAAAGAATTTACATCGTTGTTCTACCCTAAAGTTAATTATGTCTCGATGCTTCTGTGTCATCGGGAGTTACAGGTGGGAGTGCGGACGGCTCAACACTCTATGTGAAACGTAGGTAAATATATGGCATAGGTGGCGGTTTTTGAGGCAATTCTGTACTCGTTCTTAGAGCTATGCTTTCTGAAATGGTGAGATTGATATAGTATACCCCAGACTTTCATCTCGCAGTGACTTCAAACAAGCTCACTTTAGAGATAGATGGGAGCGTTCAATGCTTGAAATATTTAAATAGGGAACATCGTAGAAACCAGGTTACATAATGCAGACAGGGAGTGACTCCTTGTTTCCAGAACTCCATAAAAACCCCATATGTTCCTTCGCACCCCGTTACTCTCTTCTGGGAGCATGTGGCGGTACAAGGAGAGGTGTATAATACAGTGATATCGCAAGACCGATTATAGGTATCTGGTAGTAGTAATTGGGTAGAAGGTGAGGCAGACTGCTGTTTCGCGTTTCCAAAAAAGCAGATCGCAATGCCGTTTAGAAACCTGGGGGGTTAACTCGCTGGCTGACTCTCGTCCATTTTGGTAACTCTGGTTGGAAAAACTCGTTAGATTCAATTCAATTCACGCGCTAGAATCCCTGAAGGAACCCCGCGAGGATTGGACCGCAGAATGACTTACTATGGATACCCTTCCGGTACGTCTTCTCCTTCTTGTCAAAAAGAGTGTACTTGTCTCGTGGCAGCATCTCTTCCTCCCGAGGCATTTCCTTGTACCATCTCTCGACTGCTTTTGTGGTCTCGCCGTTTCGGCGGAGAGCTGCGTTGACGGTGTCAACTACCCTGTCAACAGCGCGAAGACGCTTTCGTTGGCGGGCCTTTTGCGGCTGCGAGATGCGCCATGGAATTTTCCTATAAGAGGAAGAGTGTTAAAGTCGGATATTATGGTGTTGGAGTGCAATGGTGGTTGGGTGTTCAATAGGAGTGTCGGGATAGGGATGGAGAAATCCATGGGGATAGACAGGAATACAAAAGATAAACGTACCAGAGGAGACCCGAGAATAACGGCGATGAAGGCTTGAACATCTCTGCTCTACGATGCGAAAGCAAAGAGGTTGTGAATATGTCTGTGACGATGAAGTGTTGACCGAGGAGCAGACGGAAAATCCCGTCAAGGTTGCGGTTGGTCCGTGCGCAGTCGACCTCCGCGGCGCAACAAAATCCACAAGGCCAATGATGTTAATTGCCCTCACGCTGTCCTGATTCAATTGTGTTCCATTTCACTCATTCCTCCATGCGCGTCCTGTACATATATTCTCTGGTTGCGCCATTTGTTTCTTAATACTTTTTTTTCGATCTTCATATGGATACTCAATAGCACCGGCACCATGTCGCAGCCTACAGAATCTGGTGCAACGGGCGAAAGACCCTCGGTCTTCTGGAGGTCGCTCTCCTCCACCACGATATTGGGCGTCACTTCACTATGTCGGTCTTTCTTGTATGTGTGCAGTCGTCCCGAGACCCATGGCTTGGAGCCATTCCTGGAGCTTCTTGAGTCGAGGAAGGACCCATCGCAACGGAAGAAAGGTTTACTCACAGGTACAGTCGAGCCCCTCCTTCAACTGTTATGTTAAGTGATTTTGTCTAACACAGTAATCATGATGATAGTTTCCAACCACATTAGCGTGTACGTACATGCAATGCGTCTCAACTACCGAGGCCATTCGATTCCCATACCCCTACGACTACGACAGCGCTGACCGACTCGCGACAGGATGGATGATCCACTTATGTGGGGATTTCTCCCCTTGAAGTACAACTTTGGGCTAGATTCGTCAAACAGAAGATGGGGACTCGCCAGCCATGATATATGCTATCAGACTCGGTATGCCCTGATGGTAACCCGTCGATAACACTTCGATCGCCCCTACTGACTCTACGTGTTTGCAGACCGTTGGCTTTGTTCTTCACAATGGGCCAACTACTACCTACTCATAGATCCGCGCATTCGCAATACGGAGGTATTGCACAACCAGCTATAACCCAGGCAATTCGACTTCTATCGAAGGGGCCTTTCCCTGCCGATCCGCACCTCGCTTTACCCGAGCGTCAGAGCTGGAGCTTACAGAATGTCTGTGTTGACCCCTTCTCCGATCTCCCTACGGCTTATACGACGGATGGTCACGATTCCCATCTCGCGCCATCCGCATACTCCTGCAACTCTTTCTCATGGGTCCACATCTTTCCTGAGGGGAAGATTCACCAAGCCCCAAGCAAAACCATGCGATACTTCAAGTGGGGTGTTGCGAGGATGATACTGGAGGCTAGTGAGTGTCCCGACGTTGTTCCAATCTGGTTAGAGGGGTTCGATCAGGTCATGCATGAGAGCCGTGAGTTCCCGCGCTTTCTTCCGCGCCCTGGAAAGGAAGTAAGTGTGACATTCGGTCAGAAGGTGGATACTGAAGCATTATTTGGAGAGATGCGAAGTCAATGGCAGAAGCTAAAGGCGAAAGCCGAGCTAGTGTCTCCAGAATCTCGCGATCTTCCGTTTGGTGCTTTGAGTGATGAACTTCTGTATGGGGCTGAGGCCGTCAAGTTGCGAAAAGAAGTAACGAAGAAGGTCAGAGATCTCGTTCTCGACGTCCGAAGGTCTAGAGGTCTATCCGATGAGGATCCTAAGGCAAGTCTCGTAGAAACGTGGATTGAAGAGGGCGGCAAACGTGAGGGGAAGATGGAGGATGAATCCTGGGTTCGGGATGTCTGAGCCCCGATCTACTGTAAATTAAGATGGAACGAAATAGACAGCATGTACAAAATCAACTTAAAGTCAAACAGGTTGGAACTGTTATGCTGGTAACATGGGAGGAAATTGCGCGATGACCAGCTAGGTATGACTCCGCCTCAACCTAACATTTTTACCCCTCATCGTCATCTTCGCTTCACGCTCCACGCTCCTTTTTCCTTTTCCTCCTTCCACCTCCTCAAGCACCTATGCCCAAGAAACACCACAAGAATACGTTTGCAAAGCCCGTCAGTACCCCTCACCATACCTTAGCCACTTCGGGCCCCCGCAGCAGTCGGAATGATCGATTCCGTTCGCCAGCCCTGCCGAGCGGAGAACAATCCTCAGTCAACGACCTGATCAACCATCTGCGTCAGACACAGCTATCCCCATCACTCTCTGGCAGCAACCGCGGCACATCTCGACATATCGCACTTCGGTCCGTCCATCCGTCTTTGCGGAACCTTCTCGAGCTCCCTGAGACTCCACCACCCCGTCCCCGTCTAGATGCTCGGCGGACCGGCATCGGCGGACGGCGTCTGAGGAGGACGCCTGGCCCGCCGCCACCTGAGAGCTGGCTCTCGGGGAATACCTCTGCAGATGAAGCTGAAGATGCTGAGCTGGACGCTGATGAGACGGCAAAGGCCATCCATCGTCTTGAGCGCCTTCCGGGGAGGGAGTTTCCGGCGAGGAATAGCTTCCAGCATGCGCTGTTGAAGTCAATGGCCATACACTGGGCGTGGCATGTCGCATATGACGGAAAATTCCTTAGTGTGTTACCTACGCATATTAAGATGTTATTGCTGAGCTATGTGGCATACTATGCTAGGGGCCAGCCTCTGGGGGTTCCGATGCGCGGCCTCAAACCTGTGTTTGACAATTCAAGTGCCTTTGACAACGAGGGGCATGACAAATCGAGTAACGGCGATTCTGAGGTTACACATCTTGATCTCAGCGGGGCAATAGGACGATGGATATCCTTGAAGCAACTCTCTACGGAATTATTCCTTCCGAAGAAGACTCCCGCCCATACTGACACGACTAAATCGGTTCCCTCGTCTTGGGAGGATGAGTATGAGGACAGGACTGAACCCGACTCTAGCAGCACTATCCCTAAATCACTACAACACCTCCGTTTTGAAAACCTACAGTATCTCTCTTTGGCACATCCACACCCGGCGTCGGTCAACTGGAACTCGCTGATCAGCTTGCTTTCCCGACTCTCAACAATCACACATCTATCATTAGCACACTGGCCGGTCCCAACGGTCACACCGAACGCCCTCGACGCCAGAATCAGACATCCCACGCTTAGATCGCTCACCTTCTCCTATGGCGGCACCGACTCGTACTCCGCGATGGAGAACAACTGGGCCGAATCCGCCGGGATCCTCCGCAAACTGTCACGCGTTACATATTGTCTTAAGTGGTTAGACCTCGAAGGCTGCGGTGACTGGTTGCCCGCCCTCAACTGGGAAGATGTCGGGCCCGCTGGCGAGGCATACTCAACAGGGCCCGAATGGAGCGGGTCTTGGAGAGATATTGAGTGGATCCGTCTCGGTCCGGGATGGCTCCCTAATCTTGACGACGGCGACGTTGTCACAAATAGCGCAGCAGGACCCATAGTGGAAAGGAACGACGCCAACTCTCGAACCCTAGCCTCATCCGTCCACGCTCCTACACCGTCCACCGAAACATGGGACGTCGAGGTTGAACGCCAAAGGTATCGACTGGCAAAGGAACTAGAGCGGTTCCGGAAGAGGATGCGCGCCGCAAAGGAGGTTCAGCGGCGGGTTTTGCAGGCAAGGAAAGAAGGACGTGGGAAATGGGTCCATTTCTCGTTCGGTCTGGAGGGGTTGGCGGAGGATTTTCGAGAGAAACTGCTGGGAGAGGAGTTGAGGAATACTTCTCTCTAGGTGGTGGATGGATTGCCATCGCTTATATATGCTTGTAGGGGATGACGGGATATCTATTCTCGCGGTTGGTGCTCGCTTGGTATATATAGTGTGGTCTTATTTTTTTTTTATAGTATTAGTCTTTCAAAAATAAGCTCAAAAGTTAATCTATCAATTTCTTTTTTTTTTAAAATCAATCCCCATATGCATAAAATGATATCATGTGCAGGTTTTCCGCTTGTACAAAATCACACTCCATATCCTACTCTCAAAACACATAGCCCAAATAGATCATTCACTTCCTCCCCCGATTAAACGTCTTCAACGGATCAACCTTCCTCCCTCCTTTCCCCCTCCCCCGATTCTTATCCCTAGCCTTCCGAATCCGATTCTCACTGGTCTTCCTAAGCCCCACGTAGCCAACATCCTCATTCGAGATCCCCTTCTTCCCCCTCGCCGGCATCAGATACTCCGGGATGTGCTTAAGATGCGGCTGAATGCGCGCAGAGCGTAGCTCGCCATCATGACGAAGCTGTCTCAGTTCGTTCGGATTCTCCTCAAAATGGCGCTTCAGTTTCTCGCTCTTAACTAGTTCCTGGCGGATTTCGCGCGCGCGGGCTTCCTGGATAGCGAGGCGAGTGATGGCACGTAGGGCATCGGACATTCGGTACCGGAAGGCGTCGACCTGGGTCATATCGAAATGGTAAGGCTTGACCTCGTGGCCGAGTTTGGATTGGCGTTTGACGATTTTGGAGAGGACGGATTCGTCGTGCTTGGCTGTTGGGATGGAGGTGGGTTTGTGTTTGCCGAAGTGCTCTGCGGGGATGACGAAGGAGAGGGCCATTCCTGTTTTGCCGCCGCGGCCTGTGCGTCCGATGCGGTGGGTGTAGGATTTGGAGGAGGTGGGGAGGTCGAAGTTGAGGACGCAGGCGACGTTTTGGAAGTCAATTCCGCGGGAGATTCCGTAGTCTTTCTCTTTTGAGGAGAATTTGCGGCGCTTGTCGGGGCGGTTGGAGGTGGCTGGCGCTCCTTGCGCTTCTTCGTCGCTTGAGGCGTGGGCATCATCTTCGGTGGCGTCTTTTGATTTCCTTGATGACTTTGACGTTCCCATAACCTCTTGTTCGTCGGCGGCGATGATAATGTCGTAGACACCCTTGTTAAATTCTTCAACGACGTGGATGCGAGAATTTACAGGTAATTCGGAGTTCAGGACACAGTTTTTGATACCGAATTGTTCCAGAAACAGTTTTAGACGGTAACTTCGATCAATGCCGCCGACAAATATGATGACCTTGCCCTTGATCAGCTGCAGTTTGAAGATGACATAAGTGAGAAGGAATTTCTCGTCCTCCGCACATCTAGGGTTTTCACGTCAGTTCATGCCAACATATGCAAAGTCAACCCAGGATTCACTGACCTAACAACAAACTGGCTAACATCAGCACCTTTATCATCCTTATCCTCCAACTTCAAAACCATAGGATTGCGACAGAATAGGCCCTTCAGAGTGTCCACCTCCGCGGTGAGGGTGGCACTCATGAGGAACGTTTGCACGCCCCGTGGAATCGCCTTTGACAACGCATTGATATCGTCCTCATACCCGTACGAAAGCACCAAGTCGGCCTCATCGATTACAAAATGCGTAAGGCTCTCCAAAGATAGTGCCGAAGTTCCAAGGTTGGCTATGACACGAGCTGGGGTCGATACGACAATGTCGGGGTAATCAGCGAGCATTGATCGCTGAACTGCATCCGAAACCTTCTGCGTCAAGTTTACGGAGCGGACATCCTTTCCGCAAAATGTAGCGAATGTAGCGACGACTTTCTGGACTTGCTCCGCGAGTTCTCGAGTAGGGACAAGGATGAGGCCGGTAGTTGCCTTTAGGGAAGGATCGGTCTATAAGATCCAGCAATTAGTATACATGCTTCCAGATCTTCTGCAGATCGATCAAATAGAGTTACAAACCGCTTTTTTCTGAAGAATGGTTTGCAGGATGGGAAGGACATAAGCAGCCGTCTTGCCGGAACCGGTTTTTGCGCGGGCTGCTCTTGTCAGTACATTTGTCAAAGATATTGCAGAAACTACATAACCTACCCAATATATCCTTTCCTTCAAGAGCTAGAGGGATAGCCTTTGCTTGAACCGGAGTGGGCTTGCTGAACTTCACTTTGACCAGGGCTTGGCGCAGTCGGGGATCAAGACTGAGGCTTTCGAAGCCTTGTGTGTTATCGGAATCCTCCACCTCCTTTACCCCGGTAGCCTCCGTAGAGGGCACATCGTTTGCGTCTAGCTTTCGTTTCATTTTCGTAATTGCGGAAGAAATGGAATCAGGATGTTTCTGGAAGCAAACTTTCAGGTCGAGTGAAGTTTGCGTCTAGAAAATCTGTAGGGCGGTGAATTATCCCGCGGCAATATTCTTTAGTGTCTCCACTAACCCAGCGTTACTTTATTAGGTTTAGCGGAAGACGATGGAGTAACTATATCAACTTCTTCTGACATAAACAACGAAATTCATTTAGACGACTGGGTCATTCTGGGTCATACTAGAAAACATGATTGTACTATCTGGAAGGCCAGACAATGAAATAAGTAGCGCAAATCTCAGAAACAAATAACAGCGTATCATGTAGCTTCGCGCAAGAAATGGGCCAGTTGTGCGCAGTCTGTAACTAACTGGTTCCAAACGTATTTTGGTGGACGGGGCTGAACATATAGAGTCATGGATCCCAACGCTCCTCTGCGTATTAATAAATGACAGAATCCTTGGAGAGGTCATGGTGATTAAATCTCGAGTTCACCCCGGGCGTATTGGAGAAACTTTGTCATCGATCTAGCTGCGACTCTACCAATCGGAAGCACTTTGACATTATGCTCCACGGTATAGATCTTGCCGAAATTCAACCTTGACATGGGATTGAGCTCTTCCTCCGGTCTTTCCGAGACAACTTCCAAAGGCTCCTTTATCATGCGCGGCTCACTGGAACCACTAGTTGGGAATGTGCCACTCAAGTATACTACCGCATGCTTGTTTTCATCCACATGTCGTTTTGCGACGCCACGGCCACCATAGGTACTTATCGCACTGAAGCATACAATTATTATTTAATAAAAACAAAGAAGAATAGAGATACTGAGCACTCACAAACACCATGAACATTGGTCCAACACCTTGATAACCACCATGCGGCGGATAGTGCTATAGATCGGCTCGCCGAATCGACCTCGAAACAGTGGGCCCATGCTAACAAGGGTTCCGTTTCCGCGCCCATCGTTTTCATGCCACAGGATGGAAAAAACCTAGCCGTGTTTAGATATAGTGAAAGAAAGCGGAAAACAAAAGTATAAGATGCCATATAGACATACCTTTCCAGGGCGGTACCAGCCGGTTGGTTGCACAGCGTATCCTAAGATAATTAGCTATAATTCTGTTCTCCACAGAAGACTCTAGGAAAGGACTCACGTGGATCCAGAATGCCTTGTGTAGATAGATGTGGAGGATGCTGCTTGTCCATTAGAAAACATTAGCCGGGTTTGCAAGGGGCCTCGGCTCACTCCAGGTTCTGGTAGGATGCTTTCTCTCCTGCTTTCTCTTCTGCTTTCTCCCCTCCGGCTGGCTTGGGAATCGCTCGGGGGACGTGTTGGATACACTGGGTATGTGTTCGAATGAGGCCGGGTTCCGCGAGGGTACCCTGGATAATCTTCATAAACTGGTGCATGAACGAGGCTGGGTGGATCAATGGGTCTGCTCGAGGACTGGTCATGAGGCTCGTTAGGCCTGCTCGAGGAATAGGTGTAATTGTAATCTTCCTCGCTATATAGAAGTTTAAGAATCAGCATGCATGCGACGAAGCAAACACCAAAGGTTGAATCACTCACTGGCCGGGTTGGATCGCAGTTAGCGTTCTAGTTTGGTATGCATCAGGGTACCCTGCGTTTCGCGGCGTGGCACTAGCCAGAAGGTTAGTCAAGCAATAAGAAGGGCTGCCTAGCCGACGAACCTAGAGGTAAACTGTGAATGATATTGCGGAGGATAGCCTTGGCCGTGGGACTCTTGACGATAATCTCTCCGACGTGAGCCTGAAATGAGGTAAGCATCTTTACTCGCTGGGAACGGGGTTGTGTTTACTTGGGCCGAAGGAACGAGGTTCCTCGTACATATCGCTATCGTAGCCATCAGACATGGCTGCAGCATTGGCGGGTTAAAGGAGATCCAACCCTCGATCCCGGATGGAGTGGGCATATGTTTGCAGTGAGGAGAGGGCACGATTTCTTCGACAAAGACATCGTTTATAAGTTGGTGCCTCAGCTCCCAAGCAAGCGACGGTACGGATCGCCAGATGGAGAAGATGAGGCTCTTCTCGAGACCATCAACCCCCTCTTTCGAAGATATGGCTGCATCTCCTGAGTTGTCCGACACATGACGCGAGCATTCTCCGCTTAGTTCAAGCAAGACAATCAGCAGCTCGCCAGCGGTTGGTCCCATCGGGAGATTATGGAGGGAGGGCAGAGGATGCGAGAGGATGCGAGAGGACGCTACCAGACAGCTGGTGCTGGGATTATTGACCATTGGCCTGCACTAGGGCCGGGACGGTCCAACCAGATGGAGCCTCCCACGACTCGACTGCTTCCTCCCACTCCTCCCTCGCTTTTAGCTCCCTCGGATTCTCGGATCGATGTGGGAGTCAGCTCGCTTCCTGCTGCTTGGTTCGCTGCAACCTGTCGTCATCGCCTGTGACGATACTCTGAACTGCCTAGCATTGTCGGGTCCGCCCGTAATCGCTTGCTACTGCGATATGAGACGGCAACCACCTTGAAACACTCCCAGGTTTGAATCCTAGGCCTCCTAGCTCCCGAAAGACCTCGAACAGACCGCCTCTGAATGGTTGTTTCTTCCGCCTATGGGATTCCGGAGTTACTGCAAGGCGGCCAAACGACGTGTCGCATTCCCGTTGTTTTGAGGTTACGCAGCAAGTCAAGGCCGCCCTTTGTGCGCCGAGAGAGACGGAGCATTATTTGCTATTATTGCTTTCAAAAGTTGGGTTGCAAATTCTGCAGTCAGGCTGATTATCAACTGATTATTAACTGATTATTTACCCAAAGAAATGCCATCACGGAGGCATCTCCCACCCCAGGATTTCCGCGGGAGTAAGCCGTTTAACTACCATCACCGAGACACACTCTTGGGTTAACACCTTAATGTCGCCCGCCAATTTCTCTGAGCCACCCCCTAAAGTCTGTCTGTCGTTAGAACCCTCCAGTCCACGTGCGTCGGTCGTCTTCTTGTGAGTTTATCACCCCACGGTGACAGCCCATGGGGCCACCAGGGCGGCACCGCGACAACTATGGTAGAATTTAAAGCTCTTGGAAGCACATTCTTAAATTGGCGCGCTCGGGCAACAAGAGTTCGCTCGGGAATGGGAAGGGTAAGGCTGCTTACTTGAACACGCGACTGCCATCAACATTTTACCCTGTGCACTAGCGCGAGATTGCTAACAATGTCTGTGGATACCTCGCAGTATCGCCGAAGCAGCAAGACTGAATCGACGCTTAAATTTGAGAGTCTGCAAAGCCAACCTGACCCTGGTTCGACTGCCGCTCCCCAGCATCCGCCACGGTTACCCTCGCCCGGAGTTGACGAGACGTACTACCATATCCACGCGTCCGATGCGCAGGGGGATGATCATGCCCAGCCTACGCAGGGCTCCCAACAACATCCACCTGGCTCCGAACCTATAAGACCGAGCCCTAATGGTCAGATACTCAGCGAGGAACGTGATAAGGACCAGCAAAAAGACTCCGCATCCATGTCGAATGATGGCGAGAGCTCAAGAAACGCCCGTGACCGTGAAATTGAAATTCTGGACCTCTATAGAGAGCTCAATGACCTCTCTGCTAAAAGGGTTCACGCCCGGCAGTCACGTATGGCGCTCAGCTACAAGCGCGAGAATGAGGTGGAGGTTAGGGCCAAGTTTATGAAGCATGTTAACTCCTTCTTTGCTAATCTAGATCACCCCGAGGCAAAACTGCTTAGGCAGGAGTATGAACTTCTTCAGGTAGCTACAGAGGAATATTTGAGAATGGAAAATAGTTACCGTGAGGAAGAAGACCAGCTAGAAGAGCAAGAGTACCTCCTCTCGCTTTCTATAGAGGAGTTCACCGATTCATCAACTAGGGAACCCAAGGAGCCAGATATGGATGAAGAAGAGCCCATCCGCAAGATTCCACGTTGTGTAATCAATTACCTATCCTGCATAGGACATGAGCGCATGCTTCAAGAGCACCTCGCAGAGCTTGAATCGGAATGGTTTATCACTATGGAAGGCCGGGCGCAAAACCAACAGTTCAACCTACCTCTAGACGAAGATTCAGAAGCTTTTCTACTTACCTTTGATGAAGAAAGCGCCAAAACATGGGAGGACCTTAATAATACCCAAATGGACGTGAACGCTCTGCGCATAACTTGCCTCGAACAAGGACATAGCGGATTCGATTACGAAGACCTCTCTTCTCTCAACCTTTACCAGTACGAACCTGTCTGGGAACCAGAAACAGACCCCTTAAACCTCCCACCACAGGAGCAGTTTATATTCCCTGCAGAAACAGAAGCAGAAATTGCAAATGAAGATGACTCTGAGAGTCTTGATCTCAACTGCGACACCCCCATGATAACCCCAACGAGACCACAACAACAAATCTCCGCCATGCCCTCCATCGAGTACATCCACTTGTGGATGCTCCACCAGCTCCGAATCTCCTCAATGGGCATATGGCGCCTCCAGCGCTCCCCCCTCTGGCAACCTCTTCGCGAACAAGGTTGGCAAGATCACGATATCAGCCAGGCCGTACTAGAGAACTGGTTCTCTGATGAAGCGGCGCTGGCGTCCTCATCATATAACCCCTATCTAAACGACGGCGATGAAGATACCGTAGTCAACCATGCCAACAGACACGAAGCACGCGTGATCGTGAAACGCCAATCTTCACTTTCACTCCCATCGTCACCGCGCGCATCGCCTCCAAAACGGCGGCGGCGGCGGGTCTCTGAGCCTTGATTGACCTGAGCTTTACTTCTCCGGGCCCGGGGGGGGGGGAGGGTTTCCCCTATTATTCTCCTATTCCAGTGGGCTCTCCTTCTTCGTCCAGTCGTTTTACATTCATAAACTTTTTGTCTTTTCTTTCTTTCATATGTCATTTGCATCATCGGCATCTACAGAAGCATTCGGGTAATTGGGTCTAGAACGTTTACATCTCGGGGGATCTCTTACTTTCCTTTCCTTCCCTTCATCAATTGTCTGGTTTCGATCTCATTCAACAAGATTGTATTACTATTACTATAGAGCATAAGCTTTGGGTTTAGCATTCTTACTTAAAAAGTTATCTACACTGGCAATCTGAACTAGTTTACATCAAAAGAAATACTACACGGCGGATTGATATGTGAGGGTTCTACCAGAAGGTATCAACATAGGTATATTCAACTAGGTACAGTAAAAAAGAAGGCTTTAGTAGGTTGTTATCAGATAATACAATTCCATATCGACTCGCTAATATCCTGAAGGTCCGCTTCAATTCCATATCCATATCCATATCCAGTCCTGTCGTTATAAATCATATAGCAAGCAAGCAAGAAAACGCGACTCCAAATAAATCTCATTCTCGTAAAGTGGTAATCCCAGTTCCTTCATTTCTTTGTTTCCATGCGCTCGTAAATTTCGAGTCTCCGATATCCCGGTCGGTACTATTTACAGGTTGGTTGATGTTGTTGGGTAGATCGGGGACGGGCCCATCATGAATACCGAGTTTCCTCGCCGTCGCTATCACTCAAACTATCCCTCCGTCGGCTGCGGGCTCCGTCGCGGCGATAGCCTTTGCTTAGACCAGGGATTGGGTGGTGGTAGCTGATAGTGCCTAGGTCTTCTTCTTCTTCTTCGGTGCCAACATTTAAATACTGGTAATCTGAGCGTGATTGGGAGTTTGATGACAGGTCAAGTGGCTCGGTGTAGTGTCCACGCGAGTCATTCTTACGCGGGCTGGTCTGGCGAGAACCGGCAGCAGGGGGTTGACGGTGTCGTTCGCGACGGCGGTTGTGTCTGCGGGCAGAGGGTTCACGGAGCATGCGTTCTGTAGTAGTTTGGCTCATGGTTTCTTCGGTGCCGGGGACAAAGGAGAAGTTACGGCTTTGGCGGGTGGGCTCGTAGGCGTAGTCGCGGACTTCGCTCATTTCGCTCTGGTTGTACTGCGTGGGCGGGTTGGAGGTGTCGTAGTCGCTGCCGTAGTATGTGCCGTCTGCTTCGCGGTTGATGCCGCCAATCTGGGCGGGCTTTTCCTTGCGGTAAGCGCGTACGTCCTGATCTGCTTCGCCTTCGTATTTCTCGTTCCTGTGTTTGCGACGGAATTTATCACGTAGGTTGCGCTTTCGCTTGGGCTCTTTCTCGGTGACCGTAGTGGCTGTATCGCTGTATCCGGGAGCGGTGTCAGCGACAGTGTATCCGTCGTCGCTGTAGCCTTTGCCGATGATGCTGCCCCCGCCGAGATTTGTACTCTTTGTAGCATTACTGAGTGTTCGCCCGTCCGGTCCCTTTCGTCGTAGAACAGTCGACTTGTAGTCATCCCAATCACCCTTCCTCCAAATGAATCCGCCGTCCTTCGCCCAGAAGAAGAACCAAATAGATGCAAGGACAAATGCCGCACCCAAGATAGCGAATAATGCATACAAGCCACGCATGTTGATGCTGCCTGGGTTAATCGCGCCTTCTCCTGGGTGGTATGTTCTGTCTGCGCGCGCAACAAGGGTATGCATTTTATCGACTGGAGTTGGTGTGAGGGTGATGTCGTTCTGTAGATCTCGCGGTGAATCCTTGTGGATGTCCATACTACCGCTGAGAATGGATCGACCAAGAATGCTGGGGAACCACCCCGCATGCCGGACTGGAGGCATGATTGATAGAGCTGTCAAGAGCACGCAGCCCGAGACGAGTCTCTAGAAGCTCAGTTAATGACAGGCCTAACAAGTTTTCTCCTTTACTGTCGGCCTCGTTCACGATGTCGAGTTCCAATCCGATCGGTATACTTCAGTGGAGCGGATGCAAAGTGCAACTTAGGGCATAAAGTGGTCGAGTGTTAGGTCAGTAAGTTCGACAGTGAACAATTTCAAAGGTATCAAATCAAGATCTCACCGAAAGACGAGAGAATGCAGTCCAACTTCCAAGAGAGATCGAGAGATCGGGACCCAGCCCGAAAATGCGGTGGTTGGCGGAATTGGAGAGGAGGCTGGGAATGACGCCCGTTTGTTTGGGTTGGAGCCGTGGCCGGGGTAACATGCTGACTCACCCATCTTATCAGCCGCGCTAACTCAATCTAGCTCTACGCTGCCTGCACCGCCTCGTTCTCGATTCTTCAATGTCTCTATCTCATGTCTCTTCAGCAGTTTAAAGTGCGTGAAGACACTGTTAGTAATCTAAATTTACGGGGCTGCTGGGTTTAGGGATAAGGTTGCGTCCAAGTTCTCGAGTGAACACTAGGATCAGCGCTCGCACAGCAGATATCTACCCATGACTAAAATTCAAGGCGAAGCCTACGAATGTAACGCACGCTGGATCTTGGAAGTTTTGATGGGGATTAAGATAATCAGATAAAATTCATCAACTTCAAAAAAGCTCAAGGTTAGATGCGTTGGATCCCGTCTCTAGGCAGACTTCGACTTGACGGTTGGGCGGCGCGGGAGATGGCATGAGAGCAGGGGTTCCTGAACGACGGGAAGCTGCCGTCGCACTGAGAAAAGAATATTAGATCGAGAGGTTGACGGTTGGCCTCATCATTTTTGAGTGGCAATATTGACGGACAAGACAGGCCCGTGACTCACTCCGACACCTGTTTGGTGGGTATTGGGCAGAAACTCGGTGTGCATGGAAGCAGGATTATGGTCGATCGTCAAGCACGGAAGGTGCGGAATGAGGGGAGATGGACCCTCATTGAGTCTCTCATATCTCAATTTCCAGTGACTTGATAGATAAACCAATTGCCAGAGCATAATGGTGTCAACCTAGACAGTTGGGAAAGCCGTCAACTATCAGCCTCATGGAGATGGAGCCAATGGACTTAGTCCTCGCTTGACAGAGTACTTCTGAACTTCTGAGAAGCCGCCCCACCAAGCAAAGGGCCTCAACTTCAACTGCTCATACAGCCATGAGAGGGATGACTTAGAGGCTCTGGATCTTTGGTCGTGGATTTTTTCCCCCGTGAGGCGGAAAAAGAAATATTCCAATGTGCGAAAAGCTGTTGAAAACTAGAAATTGTCGAGGACCAACACGGGGAGAAGGCTGCCGTGCCGTATAATTAAACCGAAGACAAGACAAGCATTCCCTGTCATGGTTCTCATCAGCGGACGAATGATGGGTCAATCCGACCCAGACCACCAGCTTCTCGGGTGGAAATTTTCTAGCGTTCTTCTCTGTCTTCGATGGGGTTCTCTTCACTGCTTCACCGAATTATTCTCCTCCACTTCTGGTATGAGAATTTGACCCTGTGGAGGCAAATGTTATTGGGCCGCAACTGTCAGCGTGCATAAGGTAGATATCTTTTGGCCCTTTGGGCAGCCAGCACCACGGTGCAATATTACCAGCTGAAGAAGTGGCGTATGTTTTTGCTTCTGGCGATGTTGGCTGGTTGAATTCTGCGTGCTCCATAAAAAAACCAATGGAGGCTTGAGGTTGAGCTACGAAGACGTGCATGGTCTGCATCATACTATAGACTGTAGAGTATAGTATGGGCCGGAGTAAATAAATCTCAGTTCCATGGTTTGTTCCATCTTAGATCCACGGTTTCCATGTTGATCTAGCGGGTCTGACTCTGGTATTTCCACGCCCCGGCTGTATCTACTACTAACTACTCGTATTGTGGCATTGGAGAGTACTGGAGTATGTGGGTGATGAATGTGCCTCCTTGGAAGAGATGGTTGCAAAGACTGTTCCTGTTAAGCCTTATCAACAGATCATGCAGAAATTGTACACTTTAGATAGATACTTGCATTCATCATATCTCCGAGAAATTTCCTTGCATCCGTAGTAAAACCTTAAACTTGGACTCCAGTCTATACACGCTGTATATTCGATTCCAAGGCTCTCGGTGTCATGTTCCATACCATGAGCAATTGCGCATGCATAAACCTTTCCGTCTATCTGAAATCGTCACATGTTCGAATCATGAGCACGAGCCGTTTGGTAGAGTTTCGCTATCTCCATAGAGTTCTGCCTACCACTTCACGGCTGGCCTGAATCTGATATACCTTCCTTCGTTTTACCCAAGTGCTCAAATGTAGCCAGTACCTCTTTGGTGACACCATTGTTTCTCGATTGTGGATAAATTTGAGGTTTCATGATGGAGGCGCCCCATTACCGAGTCCTCATCTTCGTCGCTGAGAAGCTGAGAAGCTGAGTGCGCTTCTGAAGTTTAATGCCCTCCATATCTCCTGCAAAAAGGATGGGTCGGTGACCCCTTGCGTCGCAAGTTTAGGATCTGTGACAGCAGTCAAGACCCTGTCAGTGTCAAATAATGTGCGCTGCCCCGATTCCTGCAGAGGAATGCCACGACGGGGCGCAGTAAACACCACGGCCTTCCGGGGTATCCTTGAGCGTATGGATCGGTCATTCTTGAGGCAACGATCGAGAGGAGGCTTGATAACTTCACCTGATGGGAGACGGCTAGGTTGGCATGCCTTCAGCCTGTTGAGAGACAGGCCTTCGGTATGACTGCCTACCGTATATCGAGCCCGGATTCGATTCGATTCGACCACGATGCCGGGAGGAGATATATATAGGTAGAAACCATCCATACCACAATACATGCAACATCCAACGATCAGACATCGCTGTTTAGCGGCAGATCAGGCATCGTCCGGCAGCCACTCGCCTCTCATCCCCACACCTGTGTCGCCATTCCGGTTTTTGTCGATGATTTTTTTGCTCCAGCGAGGAAACGTGAAGAAAAAAAGGCGGTTGAGCCATCGTATTCGTCATCCCAACTCGAGAGAAGGGAGATAATAATATTCATCGCTATTTTTCACGGCTCCGAAAAAGGGGAGTCATCCAGCAAGGGGGAAGGAGACGACGAGATAGAAAAGGGTCCGGCTAAGCATAAGAAGACGATCCGTTTTCTCGCGAGGACTTCAAACTTCATTATCACCACCAACATCATCATTATTATTATTCTCCCGTTGGGTTGCGACTTAAAACTCCCAGTGTCTGACGCTGCGCATGCCCATTTCGCCCTGCATTTTATTTTTCTTCGCTCGCCTTCCCCTCTTCTTTTCTCCGTCCATCAATCATCCCTCCTCCTTGCACTCTTCAGTCTGACTGCTCGCTTCCTTCTCTGCCTGATCCGATCCTCTTCTCGTCGTCTCGCATTCTTCCTCCTTCCCATCTCCACACCGAACCCCACCGGGCCCTGTCTGCTCCGTTCGTCAGGCCCAGATCCAGTTCAGTCTCCTCCAAAACCCCTCCAACCGTCGCCTGTTACACGCTTTTGTCTGCATTCACCCTCTGCTGCAGCCTCTCGACTTTTCCTTTTTTCGCCCTCCACTCACCGTTTGCCAGCCGACCACTGCAGAGCAAGCGCGCTTCCTCGCTCTTTTCTCCTCTTCGCCTGATCCGTTGGTGTATGCGTTCCTGTATTGTCTGTTCGCTTCTCCCACCACCCACTTCGTCGCTAGCCCTGCGCCAACCTTTCTTGACCAAACATCTCTCTTTTTTCGATGGAGATACTGCTATCTATGGACGAATCTGCATCCACTGTTCATCGCTGACAATAAACGATCTATACGCCGTCACCAATTGCCCCGAACTAGCTGATCTGCACCTCTGACCCTTTTTTACTTTGCGGTTCTCGTCATACAGTGTGGGTTTCTGGGCTGAAACAGGAAGGGGGAGAACATACTCCATACCCTGTGGGAAAGGCACAATTCAACTAGGGGGGAAAAAAAAAAAAAAAAAGGAACGAAGAGGAAATTTTTTTTTCTGACTCATTTAGATGAGAAGCAGCAGCAGCACTGGCTGCTGTGAGTGACCAAATACCCCCGAAGCCCTGTCGGGCCAACACGTTTCACGTCATCCACAGTGCCTTCACCAAAGCCAGCACCCCCTCCCGCTTGGGGACCCAACTTGGGCCTTGGCCGCCGCCAAAAAGTCATGTCGAGGAAAGTTCCTCACGCCGCCTTTGTTGAGGAATATGATGAGGATGCTCATGTTAGCCTCCCGGAAACCCGTCAAGTTGCCAACGTCACTGCAAAACGCTCAAAGTCTGACTTAAGAAAGCCCTTCGTTGAGGCTGCCAGTGATTCAGGCTATTCTAGTCGCACCGCCGCCACCGCGAACAGCACCCAATCTGCCCCGTCGGGCCAGAAACCCCCCGTCCCTCTTAAGGTCGACACATCGCTGAAAAGAACCGACCTTGAGCGAGTTCGTTCAAGAACGAAAGAACGCCCAAGGGATCGCAGCGCCCACCCATCACGCGACGACAAGATGCACGCCGGGCCTTATTCGCCAGGCTACCCTCCGGTCCACGCTCCACGATCTCCGTCACGATCCCAGAGACTCGAGCGATCTTATACCCGGCACTATCCGAGCAACTATTGGGATGCTGAACGGGGGGTGTATCATGCGTCGACCCCTGTTGAACCCAGACAAAGAGAGTACCGGTATCACTCTTCGCAAGGATCTTCCTATGACTATCCTCCGCCGTCACCCCAGACATCGCGTTACCCCCCGTCAGCCGTCGTCCAGGTCTCCAGTAGCCGTCCACAGGGTCGGAGCGGCGCTCGCTCGAATGCATACCATCCGAACGGCCGACCGGTGAGCTTTCACGGGATGATGCCGTCCATGAACGGGATGATGTATAGTCAGCCTCCAGTGGGGCGATATGACCCTGGTCCGCCTTTGTCCTCCTCAGCTTATGCCAACTCCCCGGCGTATCCTCCGGCCCCTCCTTCCCTCTACTCTCAACAGCCATCTTACTATCCCTTTCCCGATGCCACAAACATGCCCGAACCTCAGGAACGTTCATTGTCTCGGCCCAGGGAACAACGCCGTGCACGCAGACCATCTGTCTTTGAACCCCCAGCGAATGACTATGGTACATCTGAGGAAGAAGAGGACGACGACGAGGAGGACTTGGAGGAGGAGGAACCACTGGAACCAACCCCACCACCCCCACCTCCCGGACCGCCCCGTCAAGCGCGGCCACGGCTCCCTTCCCATTCCCGTGACCGCGGCGAGGAGGACTACTACCGATCGATGCCACCACCACCGATGAAGCAAAGGGCCCCGCCACAAATCATCCAGAAACGACACGAACTACCCCGCAGGTCAGCAGCTGCTGCTTCTATCATGTCTGAACGTCGCCCTTCGCGATCGCTCGACCTAACCGAACTTCGGGATGTTCTTCCCGAGTACGGATACCGAGGGTCGAGCGGGACCACTGTGATCCCCGAGCGGAACCGAAGTATTCGCGACAACAGACGGCCCCCCGCCCCCTATTACGAGTCGTCTAGACCTCCCGCCCGCGTTGCCGTGGAGAACTCCACCCGTCGGCGCCGGCCCACGGTCTACGACCATCCCCCGGGTGATAAACTTGAGGAGAAAGAGCGCGATGTGGAGGAATATCAGGCGTCCCTATCCAGCAAGACTGCGGCTGTCCCAATGTCTCTGAGCGATGCGTTGCTGAAGTCCAAAGCGAGTTCTCATCATGCTGGGAGTGATAGCGGAAGCCAGAAGAGCCGGTCGGCCAGCAGCCGCGGTAGCGGTAGCGACGCTCGTACTCGGTCTGGGAGTGGTGTATTGACAACCACCCGGCCTGAAGATGACGATAACATTGTCATGACGATGAACGGGGTGACGATGAGCTTTACGCAAGAGTCTGTGGGAGGGAAGCGCATCAGCGTACGGACCGGCCAAACTGGAGCTGTGGAGTTGAATATTGAAGGAAAGCGCCCCAAGAAATACTTGACCGGTGGTTCCGAATATACAGCAACTAGCAGTAACTCCAAAAAGGGCGACCGCAAGTCTGATCGCGCCAGTCGCCGCTCCAGTCGGTCAACCTACAATGGTCGTTACTAGTTGTTTCTGTCGCATCAGCACCTAGCTTTACCCGATCAGAATCCTGTCCGAGAACGCTTCTGAAGACGATGACAGCGGACAATATGTTTACTTTGTCAAGAGCTTCAGTTATTTCTTGGGCGGGATACAGTTTGGGCCGAAAGCAAGCAGGAAATTGATGCGAGAAAACACGCCTACTATTGATTCGTCCTATTTTCCTTGGGAACAGCAAAAGTTTGATGGTTTTGGGTTAAAAAAAAGACTGGTTTTGGAATGGGAGGCTTTCTCGATTTCTGTCCTGAGCATCGACTTAATCATCTTTTCCGCTGTGAACGAAACAGCGGGTTTCAACATACCGTCTATCATAGTTCGCCTTGGTTCTATGACTCTGATGACCTGCAACGATTCACCATACGCCTGATGCTAGTTGATGCTCATGTCATGTTTATGGTTATGTTTTATGTCGATGTGTCACGCCATGTTATACGTTTTGATATACCTGCCTCTGTATAATTTTCTTCTGGATAACCCAACTTGTTTCTTCATCGTTTGTTTGCGTTTTTCCATGGTCAGTCAGCATTGAAGAAATGAGCCAGGATTGCTGGAGGAAAAGATATACCCCCTTGTTTTTGTTTCTTGTTTCGTGATTTTTAGCAATTCATGCATCTCTCTTTCTTTTCACTTCTGCTTCTACTAATTCCCCATTTGCATCGTTTTGCCCTACTAGATACATTGTAGTCGGACGCTATGTTGGCCCAAGCGAACCATGTCCGACAATATACCTCTCTACCCATGTACTTTTTATCCTCACCCTTTCTCTTCCCTATACCTATTTACCTCTCATAACATAATCTGTTGATGTACCTTCAGCCTAACCATTTCCCAGGTTGATATATACCTAAATAGACATGCAATATATTCACCATCTTGAGTTCCATTCAACTTCATTGTGCATAAGTAGCTGTTCGTCCTGACCAATTTCTTGTTAAACAATGTTCTTATGCAACAGAAACTATTTACATCTAACCAACCATTACCTAGACATCCTATAGTATATCCCTATCTTCTCATGCACTTCACATTAATAACCCACCGCGCCCCTTAAACTAATACCCCCACTTTATCCAACCCCAGTCAAATACAGTAGGTACGTACACACACTCTCAGCATCAGCACCAGGTTACTTATATATAACCCAGCACACCCAAACCCCCATCCTCACCAAGTCCCTCACACCCCTACCTTCCCACCTAGGTAAGGCAGGCAGGCAGGCAGGCAGGCAGGCAGGAGCTAAGTACCGACTTAGTAAGAACCTACCCCCTCCTCAAAACCAACACCGCAAACCCCAAAACCCTATACCCAGCAATAATCCCAACGAGGATGCCAACCCACTTCCCCGTACGGCCAGTCGCATACCCATACGCTTCAAGGACGCCCGTCCCGCGGATCTCGCACTGGTCCGCGAGATCAGTCACGTACATGCAGTTGCAACCGGGGGCGCAGGAGTAGGTCCGGGATGCGAATTCGTTGACCATCATTCCTTGGAAGACGTAGGCCTATTGCGTGCGTATTTTGTTAGATTAGATTAGATTAGATTATATGGGCTAATTGATGAGTTTTGATGAGGAGAGAGAAAAGGTAAGGGCTTGAAAGTAAGTCCATACCTGGTAATCAATATAATGGAAAACATATTTCCAAAACGGGTTTAGGATGGTAGGGGAAACGAGGAATCCGCCGACGCTCATCCAGAGGCCGTTTGCAAAGGCGACGAGGGAGAGGGCAATGACAAAGTTGGGGAATATGGAGGTGATGAAGACGACAAGGGATTCGGCGGCGACGAGGTCGAGGAAGAGCCACATGACCCAGGTGAAGAAAGCGGCGGCGCTGGGGCGGAAGTTGGAGAGCCAGTAGGAGACGATGGAGAAGAGGATGGATATTAGGACTGTTTTGTATGTGTTAGAGAGGGTGTGTGTATGGTTTGTGATTGTAGTAGGGTGGAAGTCAGTAAAGAGACGTACAGAGGAACGGTAGGCCGATTATGAAGTTTGAAATGATAAATGGGAGCGCGCCGTATAGTCCGTTCGCTCGTTCTTTGGTGAATGTTGCGCGGTCTTCGAGGAAGGCCGGGACGTAGGCGACAGCCATGAAGCTCATGAACGCTGATCCGAAGAACTGGCGTTGACTTGTTAGCTTGTACTCAATTTGGGCAAACTAGGACGTACTATTGCATTTATGAATGGTTGGATGTATTCCTGTTCCGTCTTGAGACGTAGCCAGACAGTGCCCATCATAATCGCCAGGCCTGGTCAAGTTAGTATATATATAGAATCTCTGCAAGTGTTTTGACGCCATACCCATATACATGACTATGCGGATGCCGTACGCCACCACGTCGCGATAACTCTTGATGAACGAGCGATGAAGGAGAGAAACGATTATACTAAATAAACCAGGACGGCTAATGTCATCCACTGTAACGTTCTTACTACCCTTCTCAGCGAGCTCGGCACTTTGCCGCACAAGCTGACTGCTCTCTGGAGATTGTGCCCATGCGGTCTGGATTTTCTCCACCTCACCCTGCACCGAAGACTTGCCGGCCACGAAGTCAGAACTAACTATATCAATGATGTACTCCGCAGGGTTGGTTTGAGGAGGGACGGGGTATCCGACGCTGCCGAAGTACGACGGGACGTCTCTGACAGGGCCATAATAGCAGGTCTTGCCGCCAGAAAGGAGCAATAGCTTATCGAAGAGTTGGAATGTCGCCGTGGACGGTTGGTGGATACTAGCTATAATGATGAGCTTCGCGAGTCAGTTATGTCCTGGCTACCTGTGTCTCAGACCTGCCACCCACCTTATTAGCCCGAGCCAATTTTTTGACATACGAGATAACCTCGTAGCTTGCTTTCGAGTCTAGCCCACTCGTAGGCTCATCCAGAAACAGGATCTTGGGACAGGTGATAAGTTGACTGGCGACGCTAACTCGCCTCTTCTGGCCGCCGCTGATTCCCTTCCTAATCGGAGTCCCAACCAGTGTAGACGCCTGGTTCTGGATGCCGAAAGCCTCGAGAAGCGTCTTGACCCGTGCAGCTCGCTCCGGCTTGCCCACCAACCTAAATAACCAACCACCCTATTAGCGTTTTCTCACAGTTGCCGTGTCTCGAGTGCACTAGTCCATACCCCGGTAGCGAAAGATCAGCCGCAAACTTCAACGTCTCCTGTACCGTCAGCGACCCGATCAACGCATCCTCCTGCTCAACATAGGAAGTAATCCGGCCAAAGGTCGCATTATCGATCTCGCCGCCATTTATACAGCAGTGCCCGCAAGACTTGGCACTGGATGAGGCAGCGCGGCGCGCAAGGACGTTAAGGAGGGTGGTCTTGCCACAGCCCGATGGGCCCATAAGCGCGACTAACTCCCCTGTGTATTGTTAGGTATACATCGCAGATATGGCGCGCTTTTTCCACTGCCTCGCGACTCAGTGAGATACGGACCTTGCTGCACACTCCCGTTGATATTCTCAATCAGGTTCCGCGGCTGCTTCGTTCGCCGATCCTTGACCGTGACGGTGAGATCACTCCACGAGAAGCTCTGGACAGAGTGGTTCATCAGGAATTGATGGCCGTCATTGCGTTCTAGATCGCGGGTATTCAACCCGTCACTGGAGGAACTGGACGTCATGGTCAAGCGAACCGGGGCAAGAAAATAATAGGATAATTAATATAGCAGTTCAAGGTAGGTAGCTGGCCTTGGAATGAAAGCAATCTATGTAAACGGACTCGAGTACAAGACAAAGAATCCCTAGCCGCGTACTCAAGGACCAGGGTTGGGCCATTTTATCGGTCGTGTAACGGCGACCAGGGCGGGCATCCGGCTTAAGGAAAACTCGAGAACAGCGGCCTTGGACCAAATGGAGTAAGGAATGTTCAAGCGAGGAGCGAGGGTCCGCCTTCAGAGCAAGGAGTGTTCAAGGAACAGCATGATGAGAGGTGGATGGATGGTCCCCGGTGGCCCGTGCCCAAGACACCAGCCCTACTAATAACATATTTCTCTTTAATCCCCGTTCGGTCTCCTTCCACCTTCCAGATTTATGGTTTTTGTCAATCCCCGATCGAGCATATGCTCCAGATTCTGGAACGAGTCTTAATTCTCCGACTCGTTTGAGAAATCCAGTTTCGGATCTATGTGTGGCAGCATTTCTCAGCTTCCAAACCGTGTCACCTCGGCTGTTCTGAGGGCAGAGCTGAGTCCACTGCCACGATAATACTAGCTGGGATTATTGTCGGCGGCCTCGCACTGATACCAGGGGCCCCGTGCCCTTCGAATACTGTCATTAATCTATCAGCTGGGAAATTGGTCAGTTCCTAATCGGCGGTGTTACATCAGACTAACGCCGCAGCGGACGCCGTACTCGGGTTTTAACTACACGTTCGCCGTCAACCAAGGAAATAAAGGGGAACATGTGGGCGCAGCGGATCTGATGAACTCCGTGTTGCCTGATCATCTAAAATACATCGATCGAGCGATTCAAAACATGACTACTGTTCTGCTACTGGGAAATGGCTGAGTCGAGAAAGAGCTGTATTCCGCTCTTTGAGAATCTAGAAAAGGAGTATTTCGCTTTATAATTTCGTATCGTGTTTCGTTTACATCCTGGAGAGATAGTCAGTATCAGCAATGTCTTAAAACAAAATAGGTACGCGACTTACCGGTCAACAGGGCTGAGGCCGAGAATCCGCATGCCATTGTGCAGAACTTGTCGGGCGGACTCATACAGAGCCATACGGGCCTTCTTCACCTCGGGCTCGCTGCCCACAACCTTGAGGACGTCATAACCGGAGCTGAGAATGTGAGTCATGCGGAACAGGTAAGTGACGATGGTGGTAGGTTCAAGAGTCCTGGTGGTTTGGGCGATCACATCAGGCCATTGTGACAACAGACGGACAAGGTCGCTGGCGTGAGATTCCGTTAGGAGGTCAAGGTTGGCGGTGGGGAGCTCCTCCACATTCATCTCCGCCTTACGGACAATAGAGCAGAGACGGGCGTGAGCGTATTGCAGATAAGGACCAGTATCTCCTTCAAACGATGTCATGGCTTCGAGGTTGAAGTCGTAGCCGTTGATGCTATGCTAGTGTTAGAAGATAAAAAAAAAACATAGATAAGTGCGAAATAACGTACCGCTTTCCAGACATATCTTGTACCATGACGGAGGTAATACCCAGGATATCAGCCGTCTCAACAGGGTTCTCAATCTGCTCGTACTTTTGGGGGTTCTTCTTCATGACTTCGTGCATTTTATCGCCGACATCCCTCAAGATATCATCCAAGAACTTCACGGTGCCCTTGCGGGTACTCATTCCACGGACCATACCGAAGTTGATGTGTTGGCACCGGCTAGCTAGATCCTTGTGGCCCATGAGTTCTGTGATCTTGAACAGCTGGGCCAAGTGAAGATCCTGCTGGGAAGCAACAACATAGATCATCTTATCGAAGTGGTAAGCCTCCTCACGCTCGACAATGGCACCGATGTCACGAGTTAGGTATAGCGGCGTACCGTCCTTCCGGACAATGACAGCCTTTCCAAGTTTTTTCGCTCCATGCTTAACAAAGTCGACAATGACGGCACCATCAGACTTCTCCGAAATGCCGCTCTTATCCAAAGACTCATTCGCCGCAGACATGCTCTCCTGTTTGATTTGAGACTCGCCAGAGTAGACGTCAAAGTCAATGTTCAGACGGGCATAGGTTTGTCGGTACTTTTGGATACTCAGGTCACGGAACCGGCGCCAGAGATCCAGAGCGTCGGCGTCACCGTCTTCCATGCTCTTGAAGTAGCGACGAGCCTTCTCGTCCTCACTAGCATCAATAAGCTTCGCGAGTTCTTGCTCAAGTTCTGAAACGTCCTCGCCCTTCTCCTTCTTCGTCTTGATCTGCTCTTTGAGCTCCTTGATGGGAGCATCCTGCTCCGACACAATGTTGTTAACCTTCACATAAACTTCGAACAGATGATTAATCGGGTCCTTTAGCAGCGTCTCCTCATTACCGAACTTCTTGTATCCGTTTGCAAGCAGACCGTACTGCTTACCCCAGTCACCGAGATAATTCATCTTTGTGACATCCCATCCATTGACGGTGTAAAGGTTCGCCAAGAAACCACCAATGATGGTACTTCGCAGGTGACCGGCATGGAATGGCTTCGCAATGTTGGGCGATGAAAACTCCACGATGATCTTCTTGCGGCCCTTGGAGGGGTCCCTGGGATCACGCAGACCCTGGTTTCCATTTGATCCGAAAGCCGCTTTGTTCTTTAGAATCTGTCCGACGACGGTCTTTGCAAGGGGCGCAGGCTTGAAGAAGAATTGGAGTTGGACGCCTGAGACAACAGGAGGGTAGACGAGATCAGACTCCGGAAATTTCTCGGCGAGTTCTTTGGATATTTCTTGCGGTTTCTTTCCCTTGATTTGCAGCGCGGGGGCCTAGTAATCCAGTTCAAGCGTTAGAAATGACCACATGACACACGGCTTTATCGATTTATCAATTGCGTACCGGTAGGATAAGGTCACCCTTCTCCAGAGTGTTTGTCCATTGCAGGCGGGTATAGATTCTCTCGGCGTCAATGTCAGTCACAGCGCTCAAAATCTGCGCGATATGCTCCCTGTAAATGTCTACGGGGTTCAAAGACGGGTAGCAGTCAGGGAACTTGGACGTCTCTGAGCTAGTCTGCAGAGAGAGTGACTCAACCGCGGTGGGGAGAGATGTCGCAGACGCCATGGCCGAAGCTACGTTCCTATTCGCAGCGCACGTTGTAAAGCGTCGAGGGGAGGGTAGAGAGGAAGTAAAATGGCGAAAGGAATAAGGGCAATTCTTCGAGGACGCAGAAGTATCCAGTGGACGGTAGGATAGGATGCTCCTGCAAAGGGTGGTGGAAAATCGTTGAGCCCCGCTAACCAGATTGCGACCCATAGAGGGGATTCTTCGAACTGCTCGTCTGTAGGGCCGTAGGGTTTCCGCAGAAACTTCAATCCAGTACTGCAGGGAGTGGGTGAGTCATCAGAGTAATGAAGACCTGGGCAGGCGGTGGGTCACGGAACAGTACAAAAATAAAACATGCATTGCCAGGCTTGGCGTGTCGACTTGTATTTAGTATTTGCATCGCGCCAGAAAGACTGGGCTTCCAAAACTCGGCCAATGTTTTGTGTAATACATGGGGATGAAAGTAGAGTGTTTAAGTAGAGTAGTAAGTACTAGTTGAACTCGGAACGAAGCTAAACGAAAGGGAGGGTCAGAAAAGAAATGAAGAAAAAGAAAGAAAAAAAAAGAAACGCCCGATGCGAGGGTCGAACTCGCAACCTTGGGATTGGTTTTAATCACCGTTGTATTAAACTGGGAGATGAGTTAGTGAATGAAATTCGAAATTATGCCTTGTGATTAGCTACTTACAGTCCCACGCTCTGCCAATTGAGCTAACCGGGCTGGTTATTGAAAGCCGGCGCCTAAATGTAATTTAAAAATAACCATCCTGGCCTCCGCCTTTTGACATGGACTACGCCAGCCCTACAAAGACAGGGAGCCTGCATGGCTTAGAGCCTTAGGATAATAAAATATGCATTAATTCTTGATATAGTGCATAGCTTCAGTGTCTTTGACCTGTTGTATTTATTGTTACAGCAAAAAAATTACTGTATCACTATGTATGCTAAACATGGGTTTGTATATATATATTCTTGCTGCAGTGTTAGGACAGCGCTACTGCATGGTAGGAGATTTCTATACCCCCCGTCATGACGTTGTTGGCCCCGAGGCAAACTCAAGTTTAATATACAGAATATTAGCAAGTTATTTATCTGTTTTATTTCAAATACAGTGGTCAACCCAGCGTAGCAAAAATTAGCTACTAGATAGTCAGGGCAAACTATTATCGACAAGTACGATTCAACTCTTAATGATGACATGCATAATATTCAGATTCAGTATCGACATATAAGGCCTATTTATATTGATACATTGACACGCTAGCAATTAGCGAGAGAGTTCATGTAACTCCTATAGCGATTGCTTGCTTCACTGTACAAACGGTGAAGTCGGTCGCCTCGCCACTTTGATATTGACATTGGTGGTGAAGATGGGATCCTTCACTACTGCCGTCAATGTCAACATCTATTGCGGGAGCTTGCTTCGCTTGTTAAAAAGCCTAAAGGCCATGTACAGAGTACTAAAGTGATTTTCAACCCCTTGCATTTAATTAATTATTCAAGCATGGCATTTAACTAAATGTTCAAGAAAGCATCTAACCAAGCTATCACGGGCAGACAGCTATATAGGTGCGATCCAGGCAGATCAGGCTGTAGGGCCTGATCAAAATGACCTTTTTGGCCCAGTTGGGAGCACGGTGCCTGGACCCGTGCCCGCCACACAAGCATCCAAGCAGGCATTCAACCAAGTGTGTAATAAACCGTCCAATTAAGCATCCAAGCAGGTGTTCAACAAAGTGCTTAACAAAGCATTTAATAAAGTATCTGATCGAGCACCCAATCAAGCATTCAAGCAGGTGTTTAAGCAGAGCTTCACAGCATGGATATAGGTAAAGGTAACCCAGCACTGCATATCCTGGTAGTGAATTCTAACAATCAACTGAATCCCCATTGGGGGACAACAAAGACTAGTGAATATCCAATGAGTCATCAAAGAACTGAATTTTCTGTTTTCCCTATAAAAGTATCCTCATTCCCGGCACACTCTTGTCAACAACAGTCAACCAACTCCTCTCCACCTGGGTGACAATTCATGCATATTCCGCGCTATTCAATATGATTAGTTCACAGTCTCTCAGTCCCCGCTTATTTGGCAACCTCTAGCTCGAAGACCCAGAAATCACCCTAAGACCGGGGACGGAGGGCAAACACAATTTACCAAGCATCAGCTTGAGGCCTCCCTATCCAACGCCCCCAAACTGGACAACAACAATACGTGGGGGAAGCGACCACATGCATAGCGTGATCATGGAGACTTATTCAAAGTCGAACAGCAGGGACTTACGACACTTACTGATAAGCCTTATAAGGGCCAAACACTATCGTCATGTGGGCATACCCAGCGAAGTTCTCTCAGCTCACGGCGGGGAATTCAACTACGGCGATGGGTCTCTCATTGAATGACTCCAAACCCGGCTTGGTTCAGCAATTGCCGACAAACCCATTACAACAAATGATGATCTTCTGATTGCATATCACCTAGTTACTACTGCGTCGTGAAAAAAACTGAGCAGCCTGGAAGTATCATTGAACCTGCCTTTGCTGTTGCATCGACTTATATCACCAACAATGACCGGCAGAAAAAGAACGCATCAAGGACCTCGAATTCCAGCATCCACTCCACAGCGCCAGATTATGGCCCGAAAATGCAGCAAGTATAAGGGAAGGGTACTTGATGATGGTTCTGCATATTATGCAAAAAATGAATCTTGCATTTACGTTCACAAAACGAGTGAAACTGGCCGTGGCAACCTGTCATGACCTTTGGCCTGCCATGAATCTGGTACACTTTCTGGAACTGGAAAACCTCCTGATCTGGGAAAGTTTCATTGATTCACGCAGAGGACAAGAAAAACACTGCGTCGGTTACAGAAAGAAATTGGAAAGAATCTGAGGAAAAGCAGAATCCGAGGAGCAAAAGCAGAAACTTCCTGGGGAGCATATATTGTGCGCAACGAGGAAGAATCCAAGAACCTCCCAGAAGCTTGTTGATATTCCATGCTCGGCATGCAACACAGCCTATCAGAAGGACTCTCAGCCACGGCGGACAATCGAAAAGTACCATGATCTTTGTTTGGCCTGCCATGGATATACTTCGCTTGCTGGAAGTTCTGTTGATCTTCCATTTTGACTTCTTAGTGCCATGAAATAGCGCCTGGTAAGGCAAGAACCTGGGTTCTTTCAGGGCTGTCTTGCCCATGGATACCTGAAAACACCTAAAGGACGCCCGACAGGATGTGGCTTGAACAGCAAGAAAGGCAAGACGTTAAGCAGTGAATGAAAGGGAACCACCTAAGTTAAATATCAGAGAAAGTTAATAGCAACCTAAATACAAAGTACACTCAAAGAGTCATCCTGAAAGAAATACTAGTAGTACTAAGCTCTAGTGTTAGTGTATGTAAAAATCATAGTATACCAAACGCGCTTTGTTTCCCCCATCTTACCCTAAATCCGATGAGCTTCTTGAGCAGGGCATAGTCCGGTAATATCTTTTTTTTGTCAACAGCAGTATCATTAGAGTGAGTGAAGTGCCAAAGTCAGATGTCTCTCGCACTAGTATTGGATTAGTTCTATGTGCATTTTGTCAAACTAAGAGTATTGGTAGGTACTAGTCTTGTATAACAGTCTAAAACGCACATCTTGTCGTAAGATCCTCATAGTCATTCCCGCCCCGACTCTCAGTCCCATCCCTCCCAATCGTCCTAGTCCCATTACGCGTCCCACCAATGACCTGCAGACGATACTCACCCTCACTCGCGCCCACCCACCCATCGACCGTACCACTCATCTCCGACGAAGGAACGCGATCCTCAGCCGACGCAAACGGGGCATAATCTGGACTCTGAGCCTGGTTAAAGACGTACGGAATGTCGCTGAATGCGATACGCCTAAGTAGGAACCATTCACGGTGGCGTACATAGACCGGAATATAGTCTGGTTCAGAGCGAAGAGGTAGTTTGCTGTGAGTGGAGTAGTAGATCTAGTACCGGTTGGTCATCTGCGATAAGTATAGCGATGGACGGGAGCATTCGGCATCGTGTTGCATTCGGCTGGCGCGGAAGAACTGCGCTGTGATGCTTTCAGCGGTTGATAGGCGGATTGGGAAGGAGGATGAGAATGGTGAGAAGGGGTATAGGACTAGGGCGCGGTCAATTTCTTTGCTGGAGAACAATGGGTACTCGGATTTCAGGAACAGAGCTACGTCTTTGTCCGAGGCGAGGTTGGTGGGAGTGGAGATGGTTCCGTCGTCCTCGTTCCAACCAGACAGGATGTCGATATTGCGCGCGAACCGGCCGGTTAATAGGAGTTTGGACGGGCAGTCGGAGATGAAGGTGGATGGGGAGATTGGGATGAAGACGTCCATACCGTCCTCTCCACAGACAGCTTGCCGAGCCGCAGAAACGAGCCCTAGGATCGTGGAGATCGTTGCTGCTGGAGCTACCGATCCTACCCCTAGTAGTCCGCCGCTGGTGATGGCGTTGTCTCCGCCACGTAACTCCGTCACAGAAAAGCTGCTCGGCGAAATTCGCCGTCGACAGTAGGACGGCTATTCCCACATCGAGGTCGCGAACATCGTCGACTCACTGAGAGCTAGTGAGACGGCAACAGAGAGGCCCACACACTACCTTAAACTAGGCACAGCCTCGATTTGTTTGCGCGTTATAGGCGTCGCTACCGCTACGGTTGCCCTTACTCGCATCCCCCCAGCTCTACGGGCTATCTTCAGTTTACATCTCTCCTACGACATGGACCAGGAAGAAAGGGATCTTTTTGTTGATTGGCTCGGAAGTATCCGGCCCAGTATATCCATGACCTTCGGGGGTATATACCCGACTGGGGAATGACTCTACCTGCCTCATTCTGACGTCTGCATGGGGTGTCTGGGTAAAATTGGCAGGCATGAAGGGATACGAGTACATTGCTGATATCACAAGACCGAACACCATACATCATTAACTAGTCATCGCGAGCCGCCAGGTATTTCCAGTCCGGTCCAACAGGAGGATGCACCGTGAGTTGAGTCGGTATATATTGTGTTTGGCTTTCAGAGATACGCAAAATCACGAAACTGGTGGGTAGAAAGAGAATTGTTTAACTTTCCACTCAGCCAAAAAAGGGTTAATTCTCCTTGGAGAGCCCGAGCTTCGCTTCATCTATATTCAAGTTCCTGTTGTCAGAAATTATATACTTGCGCTTTCTAGCGCATACACGTTTAGAGAGCATGCTTTGTCACATTGTGACTTCATCAGCCCTAACCCTCATACCTTCCAAGATAGGCAAGACCAGAGATAAAAAGTCTCTGACGTCAACGCTACAGGCCCGGTTTGCGACAAAGAGTACTACTATGCGGAGAGAACAAACCTCAACGCCAACCTACAACAATGGCCCTCTCAACCCAGCTCAAACAAAATGGCTAACCACCGACAAAAGGCCATATTGCGCTCCATCCAACGCGCTCTACTCTGCCCAGAACCAACCCGCATCTCGCTGATCCAGCGCATCCTCACCTTCTTCAACATCTACTACCTCACCCTAATCCGATACGAACAGGAGCTCTTCCACAAGCTGCGCACGGAAATATGGAGCCTCACCGATGAAGAATACACCTCTTGCTTTCGGAGCCGAGGGAATGAGAGTCATATAAAAACTCCAGCCCTGGTCTCTATGGGTGATCTGGGATTCTCTGGATCGGTTTGTAACTGTCTACTCATATCTGCTACGTAACTTGATAATTTGATTGAGACTCACGGTACAGAGTTGGGTAGACCTTCTTCCGCACATCCAACTCTGCATTCCTCGTCAAAAGCGTCCCTCGACACTTTGAACATGCATTCTTCCGCGAAGACCTCCTCGTCCCATACTACGACTACATGCGAATACACCCAGAGTCCCTCCTCGTCTGGATAACAGACTACATCTACGCGCCCTACGCCTCAATCGGGAGTATCCTCCGTACATCGCCCGCACACCACATCGTCATGGAAAACATGCTCTACGGGAAAGAAGAAACAGATGCCGATAAATGGGAAACCTACGACCTCAAACCAATCGACTACTTCTACCCCGAACGCGATCTCGTCCCCGACTCACTCATAAACAGAAACACCCTCTCGCGCCTAGCCGATAAATTCGAAGATAAAGTACGATTAACGCGGGAGAACTACGAGGGTGTGAAGCGGATAGTAGAAACCGATACGGCATTCCTTGCATCAGCGGACGTCGTTGATTATTCACTATTTCTAGTCCGGTTTCCGGCTGCAATGACACCGGGCAAGTTGGGGAGGAAGACTCCGTGGCGTGCTGGTATGGCTTCTGCGGATGGGAAGTGGAAGTATCGGGCTGTTGTTTTGGATTTCTTTTGGGCGAAGCATACGCTTCATGCGCAGGTGATGACGGGGGCTGTGCAGGCATTTAATGTTATTGGGAGGCAGGGTCCGATGAGTATTACCACGACGGCGGGGGAGTATCGGGAGAAGTTCTTGACTATGGTGGCTGAGATGATGGAAGTGTATGTTCAGCCATCGGATCAATGACACTGATGAAGTTGCTATAAGTTGTTTCCTTCTGGCAATAATAATGTCTCTATATCAACTTTTTTTTTTTTTTTTTAAAGATCTTACGCCAAAAGCTTTGAACAGGACCGAACGCCACGGTCAAAACCTCAATAATGGTGCACGTCTCCGTATTGAGTCACTTAATCTGATGATTGCCATAATGTCGGTATATTTTAGTAGACTTGGATCAGTTGATGAGTAGGTTAGGTGTTAAATCTAGCTTGAGTGTATCTGGTCCATGGTGGATATCCTCTAAAAACCGGTTGAATCCAGGTTCCTAGGCTATTATGCAGGTTGAGCATATGTTGTCATTTGCTTAGAAGCAGAAGACCTGGTCCTCGAGCTTGCTGACGGGACGAGCCTTGGTGTAGCCGAGAGACTCGGTAGCCTTCTTCATGGCACTGACCATAGGAGGAGGGCCACAGAGGAGGATCTTGATATCAGCAGCCGGAGCAGGGAGACGTTCCTACCAAAGTGTCAGTTGTTAGCCGGTTGGTGCCTCCAAGCTATCAGAATAAATCGACTAACCTTGATCATATCAGGGGTAACGAAGCCAACACCGCCAGTCCATCCCTCAGGGGGGTTGTTGAGAACGTAGTAGACGCGGAAGCCGTCATCCTCAGCGATAAGCTTCTCCAATTCCTCCTTGAGCAGGATGTCATCGGGGTTGACGTTGGCGAAGATCAGATCCACCTGGGTGGTGTCGTTTCCGCCATTGCGGGGACGGTTGCGGATAATGGCCTTGATGATCTGGAGCATCGGGGTGATACCGGTACCTCCAGCGATCATACCGATGTGCCGGCACATGTTGGGGGTGTAGACCATGGCGCCCTTGGGGCCGCGCACCTTCATTGTCTGCCCGACCTCTAGGGTGGTCAGGTACTTGGAAATGTTACCCTGAGGGTAGGCCTTGACGAGGAGGTCGAAGTAGCCGGCTTCATTGTCGGAGGAGATAGGGGTGTACGAGCGCACAACCTCCTTAGGCTGGCCTTCGATGGTGGCGGCGAGAGAGATGTGCTGGCCAATGGGCAGACCGAGGATATCCGTGGGACGGGGCAGGGCAAAACGGTAGATGGTCACGTTATGGGAGATCGCATTCTTTTCCTTCAGGAGGTAGTCTTGGAACTCGGTCGGGTTAAGGACCTTCCTAGCCTCTGCAAGCATGTCAGCCCATTGCTGCATGTGATGTTTTGCGATTACTGCACTTACTGGGTGCACCGCCAGACGACAGCTTCCACCCGGTGAAAATGGCAGCTAGAGCGACCGCAAAGGGAATCCATTCCTTCTTGACGAAGAAGGTTCCCACCACCAGAAGGGCGGAGGGAATGTACGTGCCGGTGATGTTCTCGAGGGACAAGGCACTAGCAACACAGCTTCGGTTAGCTAACAATTGGAGAGAATCCGCGATCCAAAGGAGAAACACACCTCATGTTGACGGTTGGCAATTCCTCTGGCGGCCCCGATGCGAAGGAAGAGAGAGAGAGAGAGGAAAAGTAGAAAAGAAATGAAGAGAAATACGAGAAAACGGGGAGATAGGATGAGGCGGGCGGAATTATTGCGGAGCTTGGTCTTTTAAGTTGAGTTGACTGTCGGGGATTTGGTGAGCGGGTTTTGTGACGGTAATTACGCCCCAGACCGACAGAGCTGAACAGGCCAGAGTTCTTACCGAGCCTAAGTACTTACTTACGGTTCAAGTTGTATGATCTCTTTTGCTCCAATAAATGGATAATGCTTTTGTTCTAGAAATTGTACCCAGAAATGCTCAAAATAAGGTACCATAGTAGAAGCCGAGCTGGGCTGTGCTCAAAGCGGAATTCAACTCCCAGCTGTTGAGACGCTGACATGCCGAATAAGATCCCTGTGCTTTTGTGACTCCTCCTACAGATCCCCGCCGAGGGGACAAAATCACCGCATTTGCAACCTCCGTTATCTTATTATTCAAGGTGCCCTCCATCATAACCTTGAACTGCCTATCTTGACCAAAATTTCCTGGCATCCAATTCCACCATGACAGTCGAGGAAGAACTGCCCGCGTTCCACTTAACAGAAGTAGACCGCCAGGTCCTCGCCCAAACAGACGAGGAATTCATCTACCACGGCTGGAAAGACCTGCAGGATATCATCGGTATAATTATCCTCTCTCCAACTCAATCAACCCATGAAGTTGAACTAACCCCCGCACTGCCCGAGGCGATCTCGGCGTCCTCAAGCGGAAACCTTCCGATCTGATCCGATACCTCCAGTGGTCTAAAGAGACTAAGGCCCAGTATGGCACGATCACCAACTACATCTGCCTGCGACGTTTAGGTTGGCAGTTGCCGACGGATACCGGTAGTGTGACTTTCAACAATCCGATCCCCTTTGCCGACCCCGCAGACTACAAGATTCTCCGCAACGACTGGCCCTACGGGTTGGCAAAGGGGATCTCGCATCTAGTCGTCTGGTCGCGGACCCCGATCGCCGTGCAGGGTGAAGACGGGGTTATTACGAAGGAGAGCCATGCCCTGATTGAGGTCTTTATGCAGCGGACTTTTGTCGATAGCCTTGCTAGGGATGGCGGGTTTCCTGATCCGAAGTCGCATGTTCTGTGGTTTAAGAACTACACCGCCCTCCAGAGTGTGAGGGGGTTGGAGCATGTCCATGTGCTTTTGAGGGACGTTCCTGACCGGTTTTTGCAAGAGTGGACGGGGGAATAATAAATGGTGTAGAATAGAGTAGACTACTGCCTAGACCTGGGAAGATATGATTGGAATGCCTCTAACGTACTAGTATTGGGAATCCTGAAACCTAAGTAAAGTACAGAGATAAATCACGGACGAGGACTCCGTAAAAGAGAATAAATATGAAGCAAGAACGAAACTAATCATTACCAGTCATCCCAGTCAACAACTAGACAATGTCATGTCTTCTGCTCCTCCACGAACTTGAGCGCCTCCTCTCTCGACACGACGTCAATAGTACTAGCCTTCTGTCGGAAGCTCACACCGTAGCACTTCTCGGCTACGTGCAACATCTCTGGTCGGAAGGTCGTGCAAATGAATTGTCCGTTTGTCGAGTCGGAGATGGCTTTCAGCATCTGTGCAACGGCGGTTCGGTACTGGGCATCCAAATTGGCATCGATCTCGTCAAAGAGATAGAATGGCGCCGGGTCACAGGCTTGGATAGCGAAGACCAAGGCAAGAGCGCAAAGACCTAATTCCCCGTTAGAAACCGGTTTACAGGAATATGTGATCGGGAAACTTACTCTTCTGTCCTCCACTAAGTTGCTGGATACGCTGCTGGTCGTCGTGCTTGCTGTTAAAGCTGACGCTAATGCCGACTCCAACATAGTTCTCTACACTTTGCTTCGCTTCCTCATCTTCAGACTCGAAGTCGTTCTCCTGTCGCTGGGCATGGTCCGTTTTACGTTGAATAACCAAACGTCCACGGCCTGCAGGCACAAGCTTCTCGAAAACATTGGCGAATTCACGAGACACCTGCTTAAAGGTTCTTTCAATCGCCTCATCCTTCCGCTGGTCCAACACTGTAATCAGATCATCGATCGACTTCTGAGAAGCCTCAAGCTCTTCCCTTCGGCCCGTAAGTGTTTCTCGCTGCTTGGTAAAGCTGTTGTACTGTTCAAAGGCTTTTTTGTTGACATGGGAATATTTCTTCAGCGCCTCATTGGCTTTGTGCAGCTTCTTGACAACCGTGTTGGAATCCGTGTTCTTGTACTTGGTGAACGCTTCATCCGGTAGCACTCCGAGATCACGGATATTGGCGGCACACTCCACTGCCTGCTTCGTCAAGGCCGCCTTCTTTTGCATACTCTTCTCCATGCGGCGTTGATGCTTCTCGATCGACTTGGCAAGTTCCTCCAACTCCCGTCGAGAGTCGGCATTGCGTTGGCTAAGTTCCGCCACGCGTGTGTTTGCTTGCTCGATAGATTTATCTACCTGCGTAAGTTTTTGACCAAGCTTGTCCAAGGCCTTTGTTAGGCGCTTCATCTCGCGCTGGGTTTCTTTGATGTTCCCTTGACCGTCCTCATCAGCCATATCCGAGTCCCGGCCAACAAGCTGATCGAGACGAGGGTTTAAGTTCTCCCGCAGCTCGACTTCCAAAATCGACTTCTGCTCCTCCAGCTCGCTACGTTGGCTGGAGAGCTCTTGACACTGCCGACGATGCTCCTGGACAGCTGAGTTCAAAGTCTCTAGGCGTGCTTCTTCTTCGTCACTAAGTGCCTTCTGAAACGCCGAGGAGAGTTCTCCTTCAAATGAATCGACCTGATCTTTCAGAGCAGCCAGGTTGCTTTCGATATTGCGAAGAGCTCGTCGCTTGGCGTCCAGGTTATCGTTCTGCTTCTGCAGCAGGTCACGTTTGCTCCTCAGTTCTTGACGTAGCGGCCCACTGCTGTTCTGTACCTGGTGCCTTTGTTGTTCCAATTTCTGCAGTTCACCCACAGCTCTGGTGATGAGTTGATCTAGTTTTTCAAGCTCTGTGCGGATTTCGCTTCCACGGTTCTTCTTGGTTTCATACTCATCCCTCCACATTGCGAGGTTCTTCACCGCGTCAAGGCGAGATGACCGTGAGTCATGGAAACCACCGGTAAGAGCACCCCTTTTATCAGAACGATCTCCCTCGGGCGTGATGGCGTTGACACCGTGGCTTCGGGCATATTGTGAAGCAACTTGAAGGTTAGGGCAAATGATTGTTTTGCCAAATACATGTTGGAAGGCCTTGTCATATGCAGGGTCGTATTGCAACTTCTCGATCATCGGAATTGTGTCACTGGCCTTGGGCATATTGAGTGGTCTGCTTCTTAGCCGGTTTAGAGGCATAAAGGTAACCCTTCCTGCCTTTTCATTTTGGAGAATTTCGAGAACCTTGGTGGCGGTATCGTCAGTATCAACAACGTAGTGGAACAGACTTTGGCCAGCCGTAACCTCAACGGCAGTACGATATCTATCGTTCACTTCGAAGAGCTCCGCCAGTGTCCCATAAACACCTTCCAGGTTGTGATGTCGTTTGATCCTCCGCACTGCAGCGATACCGCGGCTTGTGTTATGATCCATCATGTGAGAAAGATTGCGTTCTGCACGGTCAACCTCGTTCGACGCGTTGGACAAAATGGAGTCAAGTTTTGCCTCCTCTCGCCAGATCTCCCTATAACTAGTCAGCAACTTACATTACTGGTGCCGGAATTGGAGTGGACATACTTTCTCTGATCCATGAGCCGGTCCCTTTCATCCTTGGCAGTTTGAACCTGCTGCTCCACCGATTGAATGGTGTCGCCCCTACCATCGATTTGCTGGCGCACGCGTTCGGTTTCGGGTTCCAAGAGGGCAATCTCATTCTCGAGTTCTTTGATGTCTTCCTGTGTCTGCGACAATACTGATTGCACGTTAGAGATAGAATTATAGTTATTCTTAATCTCCGCCTGCAGCCATTTATCTCGCTCGGATTTATTCTTGAAGCGTGAATTCCGGCCCTGCTTGGCGTACAGCCTTTGGCGGATCGTTTCCGCCTCGGTAAGTTTGGCTTTGGCATCATCCTCTTGATCTTTTGCCGCGTTGAAACGGGGTGTCAGTTGCTGGAGTTTTGCCTGGCGCTCCTGAATCGCAGTTTGGACGGTCTTCAAATCCGCGTCGTGGCGCGTTTTCAGCGCCTGGGCAGTCGCCTGGTTATCTGAGAGCGATTTGGCCTGTAATTCCACTTGAGCAAGCGCCTTTGAGGCTTCACGTCGCTCGTCTTCTAGCTGTGCTTTGTCGACCTTCAGGAACTCAATCTGCTGTTTGCAATCGGCAATCTCTGCGTCGATTTGTGCCATTTCTTTCTCTCCTTGGATGAAACGATCGCGATTGATATCCGTATCTTCAACACCGGTTTGTCTTTGCTCTTCGAGGCCGTCGAGGAAGCTCGAAATTTCGTGTTGCTCGCGAGAATAGATTGTGTATTCCAAACACCTTCGCTCTTTATCCTTGTCTTGGAAATTCCTCAATTCGTCCTTTTCCTCCTCGAGTTCCGCAAGCCGTTCGTTGATGAACTCCAGTAGCTCGTCAATCTTCTCCCGTTTACTGTTGGTCTCATGCATGATCTTCAGCGATTCCGCACGGCGCGCCTCGTAAACCTGGGTACCTGCAACCTCTTTCAATAGGTTCAACCGTTCGGAGTCTTTCATGTTGGTCAAAGCTGTAACTCGACCTTGTGGCACAATATAGTAGGGGTTGGATCGCGAAAAGCCGGCCGACTCGAGTAGGTTCATCACGTCAGATTTCGTTGCATTCTTCCGGTCGAGGGTGTATTCATCTTTCTTCAGACCAATGGTTCGACGCAGAACGAGTTCAGGTTTTCCGGTAGGGAATCGATCGTCGGAGTTATCAAAAATGATCTCAACGTACGCGGACATGACTGCTGAACCCGAACCTTCCTACTCGCTGTAAGCTTTTATCAGGGAAATGGCAAGACGGTTCACATACGTGCAAGAGAGCCTGTCGCTCTTCTCTGCCTAGGTGAGTGTAGGCATCGCTGAGGACGAAGCGAATGGCCGCGAAGAAGTTGCTCTTCCCCGAACCATTGCGGCCAACGATGACATTGTGTTTGGGCGAGAAGGGTTCAATGACCGTTTGATCCTTGTAGCTGAACGGTGTTAAAGGCGCATTAGTTCTGAGTTATCAGGTACTATCCGACGCGTGTGGGACGACTTACCTCTTGAAGCCCTGAATAATAATCTGCTTGACATACATCTTGACCGACACAACGCGAAAACTCAAGAAGCCACGGCGTCTACAGCATCACGCGGACGAGACCGCCAGAATCAGAATCCAAAGCTCTGACTGTATTTCGCAGGGTAAATTGTCAACAAATAACACCGGTAACCTCTCGTATGATCATGTGTCGGTGGCCTCGATGCGACGACAGCCTCGACAGGAACGCGCAGCATACGCGTTTCTCTTCCGCCAGCGGGGTTTCTGCCGGGCGGTCAACAGCCACTAATCCACCCGCATTTCGTCCAATCAGGGAAAATTTACATCAGATAAAGGCACTTTTTTCTACCCAAATTTTTGCGGACACAATCCATACCTCCTACAAATTATCAGCCTGGGAGATTATCACAGTCGGTCGCCATTATGACTTCAGACCCAAATACCAACACCGCCTCCCCAGCCGACGGTGTTACCCCTTCCCACACCTACGTCCCTAACAAAGGGTACGCGAACCCTGATGGCACACTCCCCGCTATGGCGGGGCAAGACCTGACGCCGAACGACGAAGATAACGACGAAGACGATGAATACTATGATGACATCTTTGAAGAGGGCTTAGACTCGGAGGATTTCAATTCGTCAAACCCAGCAGATCTCACAAAAGCCTACAATCGTCAACGGAAAGTAAACGAGCTCGCCGCCGATCCGAACGCTCCCAAGTGGACATACCCCAAGACGAACGTCCAGAAGCCTAACGTCAATACACATGCATCCGTCGACGATGAGATCAAGTCGTTGACTCGGCATGCGGGGAAGATCAAGCTCGACAATATGCAGTCAGGGCTGGCGGTGCGTGGTGAGCGTGGCGCCGACAAGGCCGACAGGGCTACCTCCGAGCAGGTGTTGGATCCCCGAACCCGCATGATCCTTTTACAGATGATCAACCGCAACGTTGTTTCCGAAATCCATGGATGTCTGTCAACCGGTAAGGAGGCCAACGTATACCATGCGATGCTACAACCAGAGGACGATTTCGATGCCGCGCCGATACACCGTGCTATTAAAGTGTACAAGACGAGCATTTTGGTTTTCAAGGACAGAGACAAGTACGTCACAGGAGAGTTCAGATTCCGTCAAGGCTACAACAAGAGCAACAACCGGGCGATGGTCAAGGTGTGGGCCGAAAAGGAAATGCGCAACCTGCGAAGAATATATTCTGCTGGGATCCCTTCCCCTGAACCTATCAACCTACGACTCCATGTTCTAGTTATGGGTTTTATCGGGAACTCCAAGGGTATCGGTGCTCCACGGTTGAAGGATGTTGAATTCAAGATCCCTGATCCAGAAACCAGATGGCGTGAGCTCTACGTTGACATGTTGGGCTACATGCGCGTGATGTACCAGACTTGCCACCTGGTACATGCGGATCTTAGCGAGTATAACATTCTCTACCATAACAATAAGCTATACATCATTGATGTCAGTCAGAGTGTGGAGCACGACCACCCACGGAGTCTGGAATTCCTGCGCATGGACATCAAGAATGTGAGCGATTTCTTCCGTCGTAAAGGCGTTGACGTACTTTCCGAGCGGATCGTTTTCGAGTTTACTATATCTGCTACTGGCCCGGCCACTGTGTCGGACGAGCTGAACGATGCGGTGGAGAAGCTTTTCACCATCGAAGCTGAGACAACCGACGAAGGACAGCGCGAAGTCGACACTGCTGTCTTCCGTCAACAATATATCCCTCAGACACTAGATCAGGTCTACGATTTCGAACGTGACGCAGAGAAGGTCCACGCTGGTGAAGGAGGTGACCTCGTTTACCGAGATCTCCTTGCCCGCGAGAAGCCTTCCGCAGGCGCAGACAAAGAAGCCGAGTCAGACTCCGAAGTCAGCGGTGGTGTCTCGGTGGCGGACTCTGACGACTCTGACGATGAAGAGAAGGACCCCTTCGAAAAGAAAACCCCTCGAGGAAAGCGTTTCGAGGACAAGGACTCTAAAAAGGAACACAAGACCAAGGTAAAGGAAGAGAAGCGCGAGAAACGGGCCAACAAGCTGCCGAAGCATCTGAAAAAGCGCCTCGTCGCGTCGTCTTCCAAGAAGCGCAAGTGAACGATTCACTAAAATTCCCGGAATTTGCTTCTCCCAAGCGGAGCTATCCAATTTCACACAAGTGTCATTTCACACTTTCAATCACCTGAACCACAATAACTACTCCCAAGTAGGTAGACCGGTTCATCCGTTCGGCGCGTGCCATCAGGCCGAGGGCAACGGTGCCCTCAGACGCCTGCTTATCAAGGCTGCCACCTCAATATGTTAGATTCCTTTTGAGTCTCATACTCTAGAGCTACAAATACCACATCAGCCACATGGAGTACACTACCTACGTACCAACCCTTCATCCATCCATCCACCACCAAGGACGTAGAATAGGCTCCAGTTCAATCTACTTCTCCCAGACAGCTTCTTCAAACCCATCCATCAACCTTGTATACTCCTTCCCAGCCTTAACCCACCCCTTAATCCCACCCTCCAACTTCCAGCTCGTAACTTCCCCCTCCGCACCCTGCTCCTCAAGATAGTCCGCAAACCACCCAGCGGCGCGCGTCCCCCGTCCCGCAGAGGACCCTACAAAAGCACCCGGATCAGCTTCTCCCAGCCAACAAACTAAACCATGAGCCCAATAAGAAGGAGAAAAACAAAACAAAAACAAACCACAATAGAAAATTACATCCGTCACCCCAGCCGCCTTAACAAGGTTAAACAAGGTCGGTAGGGTGGGATAAAGGCTCTGGGCTGGGAGATTCAGCGAGCCCGTTATCGTGCCTCCCTCGAAGTCGGTCCTGCGAAGGTCGACGAGCAAAAAGTCAGATCCGGGGGTTTTCGTGCTTTGTTGGAGCCACTGGAGGAGGGTTTCGCGGGGGAGAGCGGCGGGGTTTGAGGTGGTGGGGGTTGGGAAGGAGGCGTGCCAAGGTGCTGGGTCTGCGGCTGGTTGGGACATCTTATGTTATGTTGCGTTCTTTTAAGAGAGAGAGTTCGGGGGTTGATTTGGCTGTGGTAGGGGGAAGTTGGGTGAATATATAAGATGGTGTAGGTGGTGGTTGGTTTTATATAGTTTTATACCTATGGAGATGTCACTGCGGGGTTGTCATTGGTTGTGAGGGGTACTGTAGCCATGGATAGTAGCCAAGGACTATAGGTACCTCTGCTACGGGTTTAATCGCCCGGGGGATGGATTGAACTGGCGAGGCAGCCCAGGCATCTAGATTACCCGGACGCCTCTGCTCTTGCCTGTTGCAGTGTCCCCTTGCCTGAACGAGTCAGAACTATATTCTAACCCCCACCCTCGTCAACACTTAGCCTTAGAACAACGTGTTTTCTTCACTGCTCTTTTCAATGCTGCCTGCAATCAAATAGCTTTACACCCCATCAACCCAAGTGACTAGTACCACGTACCTTATATATACCACTGAACCACCACACCTCCCCACCAAACCACGCCCGCAACCCCGCATAGTAATAACATTAACATCAACACCACCAACAAACTCAAACATGGCAACCCAAAACATCCCCAAAGTGCACCTCCTCTGCATGGAAACCAAATTCATAACGGCCTTCAACGCCGCCCTAAAAACCCATTGGCCCAAGCACAACAACAAGAACAATCCAACAACCCCACCTATAACAATCCACAATACCAGCCTATCCTCTCTCCCCGCAAACACAAAATTCGACCTAGTCGTCTCCCCCGCAAACTCCTACGGCCGTCTGGACGGCGCGTTCGATGACGCCATCTCCCGCGCCTTCTGCACCCCACACCACCCCTACGATACCCTCACGCACGTGGTCCAGGATGTGCTCTATGAGAAGTACAGAGGGTTCGCGCCGCCAGGGACATGCACGCTTGTTCCGTTTCCGGCGGAGTTAGTAGGACGCAATTCGTGGGGGTGTAAATGGGTGGCGATTTGCCCGACAATGAGGACGCCGGATAATGTGCGCTGGGATCGGGAGGTTGTGTATGAGTGTGTCTGGAGCTTGCTTTGTGCGGTTGAGGGGTGGAATCGGGAGATTAAGAATGGGGATGGACGTGACCGGATTGAGAGTGTGCTTATTACGCCGATGGCGACGGGGTGTGGTGCTGTTAGTCCAGAGAGATGGGCAGCGCAGTTTGTGCTGGCGATGAGGTATTTTGTGGATGCGGTTGAGAGGCCTGAGAGGTGGCGAAGGTTGGGATGGCCGCATATCTATCACGATACAGAGGATGTTGTGAAGACGTGGCAGGAGAATTGACCATAGCTTGGTTAGTGGGTTAGGTTGCTGCTTTGAGTCTACTTGGTATGGATGATGGGATTACTGTCTTGTTATTTAGAATTAGATGATATTCTTACTAGGTAGGCTGCCTAGAGCAGTTACTCTTGTTTACATAGACCTATCAGAGCTCTCTTTGATCTTCATTCCAGCAGACAGTGCACTCGTAGCGTTTACATCATCGGCTACGGCCGGAGTATACGTCTCACGAGCCTTGCAGTGAAGGCTGGATCAGCACAGGCAAAGCCTGATAAGTTCATCATATAGGTCACCGGGCCCTAGTCAAAGGATAGGAAAATAAAAAAGTCGAAAACCTAGGCTTCCTGACGGCCAAGAATGCTTCTGGTCTTACTCTTCAGCTGAGCGAGTGCCTGCTCAACAAGTGCCTTGGGTATATCAGGGATAACTTCACCAGAACTGGAGTCTTGAAGGTTGCGCAAGGGTTGTTCATGCTCATTCTCATGCTTATGTTCAGGTTGTTTGCCCTCTGGGCCCTCTGATTCGGGCACATGATCAGGGTTCTCTTCAAGCGCGACTTTCAGAGGACCACCAGAGATACGGTGAAACTCGACACGCATTGGCTCGCGGCTTAATCCGGGCCAAATGTCAGACGGGAGGTAGTCGCCTTGCTCTACGCGGAATGTCTCGCGGGCGTTGACGTCTTCCTCGTGCAGGATGTCGAGTTTGTGACGGGTGTCGCGGAGGATTTTTTCCACTCGATGGCGCACGTGTCGTCGGCGTGCAACCTCGATGATAAGGCCGTCGTAGGCGTCAAGGAAGCCGTCGTACAGGGAATTGAGGTCGGAGAGGTCCGCTAGCCCGCCCTTGATCTGGTCGTGTTCGTCATTCCATACACTGGTGAAATTGTGAGCTTGCGCGATATAACCGGGTAAACGAGTGGAGGCAAGGGATGAGAGGTGCCCGAAGACTTGTTTAGTGGCATTGGAGACCGCAAGGAAGGTGTCTCGTTGGGCTAGAAGATTCTCCAGCACGGACTCCATCTCACCGATACGGTCTTGGATCTCCATCACGACATCTTCCGCCTCAGCTGCGTCATTGATGATGACATTCACCATTTCCCGATACTCCGAATCACTTAGGGGGTCGAGTGGGGCGTTTAGGTTTGCGTTTATATCCTCTTCAATATGATTCGGACCGCCGCGGCTGCTGATTACTCCGGCAGGCATATCACCGGTGATGGATTGAGCCGCGGCTCCTCCGCCCTCTGTATGTTTGACGGCGGTGACGCAGAGATCAAAATGGCGGACCAATGATTCTAATAAATTCGCCATTTCTTGCGCGTGCGTCTCCAGAGAATGCACCATCGACGGCATTGACGACAGAGAGGGCAAACTCGAGCTTGATCCTGACTGCGAGTCAGATGAAGAGGCCGAAGACCGGGAGGATGCGAGCTTGGTTGTAGCCCGGTAAGTGCCCAACGCCTTCTTGATTGATTGCAGCTCGTCATCGAACGCATGATTGGAAGAGTCTAATTCCACCTGCGCGGCATTGGTGCGATCGATTGAGTTTTTGAGTGTCGTGTGAAGCTCTTCCACACCCCGTTCGTCCACAAAGTCATGTAAACTCTTAGGTTCTTCTCCCTCGGGTCGAAAGGACGCGTGGACGATTGTTTCTCGGAGCAAGCCTAGGGTTTTTCTGAGCCGTACATCCGCCGCGTCAAGACTTTTAAGCGCCCCAGCGAATTCTGAGCTACCGGTGAGGGATATTTCCTCTACCTCGGCTCGAGCGTTGTAAAGTAGTCTGAGTTGATTGTTGAGGCCGCTGCGTAGAAAGCCTGTGCGCGCAGAAACCACGACGCTTTCCTCCAGCGTGGAGCGCGCAGCTGTGACAATCTCATTTGCTCGCCACACATGGCTAATCGAAGATAAGGACCTTTTCGCTGCGACGAGATGTGAGATCAAGGTTTCCAGCGCCGGCGGCCCAGCCTCGTGCCGATGTGGCTCAGCAGGGAGCGCACCGCTGGATCCTGATGATGAAGCTGACATTGTTGGAGGTCAGTCTTACAAATGATTTGACTGATCTGAGCTCAGACACCCGTGACGCAAGCAAGGAGCAAACGGCTGCCTTCTTAACGAACGCGCCCAATAATTGAGTATCTGGACGGGAGAGGAGCAGGGGTCTGAGTCGAAGTCTGGATAATGACCATGGATGAGCCGTGCAGTCACGGGATCGCTGATTCTCAGGAATACGCCCGTGATATATCTTACCATCGATCAAGGTACCACCTCTACACCCATCTTTTGTAGCTTCAAAGCCTACGAGGATGCTCTTGAATTGATTCAAGGCCATTGCTCACGATAACCGTCTACGACTTGTTCAAGCTTTGTACTCTGTAGAACCTACCCCTTTCTCCTCGTATCTGTTTCATGATGAAATAGAACCCAGCGCGTGCAACTTTAGCTCCGATCAACCCAGCTGGGGCGAATCAAATGTGCTAGATACTGCAGGGGTAGCTACTTGCTAACTTCTGATCAGCGTTGAAACTGCACAGATCGATTGACGTTGACTTACGGTGAGCCTGAAGCCAGGAATTTTCATGGGTTCGAGGCTGTCCATGTCCGACTCAGCCGTCGGGGAATGCGCAATAATTGCTCGGTGTTTCGACAAAGGCGAGATATCTTAGCAATGATTGTGTCAGAGCACGAAAGAGACTTCTCTCGAACTAATTTGCAAAAAGAGCTCTGTACTAGACGAAAGGGAGAACTGGGTTACTCTCTGAAGCTGTGAACGGTGGGCGGTAGAGACCTCGGGGTTGCGTGCCCAAAGTAAAGCCAGATGCCTGGAACTTGTACTCCGCTTGCAAGATTCTCAGGCGATATTGGTTAAAAATTGGGCCTGGTCCAGAATGTCACGTTAGTGCAATCTAGGTGGCTCATGGCGACGAATGGTGTCAGTCTGCAGAAAGATCCCCTTATCGCCCGCAGTTATGGCGCCATCGGCTCACGTGACCCGATACAGGAGAATGAGAGGCCGATGCTCACTTGCGTGATTGATGAGCCATCTTCGCCTTCTTACCGCTTCTTATTAAACAGACAGGTTGGATTTTCGCCGCTTGGCCCCTCTTATAGAACAAACCTCACCCCCATCTGACTCCCCGCTGGCATCTTGTCAAGCTCTCCCTTTCGGCCTCCCTCGATCCTTGTCGCCTCTCCCGGTCGCCTTGATAAATCTCCACTCACGGACGAAGTTCGCCACCAAGGTTTACCAACTCTCCCCCCAAATCGATTTGCGTCACAATAGATAAGGACCGCAAACCACGTACGATCGCCGTTCTGCCCTCCACAACTCTGTCGGCAGGATATCGCACCTGGGACATGGCTGTTTGAGATCCGGCCCGACAGCATACCTGAAAATGTCGACTACTGGAGATAACGAGCTTTCTCATGTTTTGGCGGAAAGACCTGCATCGGACGACGGCAGCGTCGAATCGCAGGACTCTCAAACCTCTTTCAAATCTTTATTCGGAGGACCTTCGCAAAGCGCGGAAGAAAAGGGGACAGAGGTCGACTCTTACGAGCATGTATCCCATGGCTTCGGCAATGTAACGCATGCACCCGCAAGGCTTGCAACTGAGAATGTCGCACCGTTTCTCGCCAAACATATCCCCGAACAATATGCCCCGCTAGGTTCTCAGTCGATCCTACCAGCGGAACTCAGCAGCGCAAACTCCAAATTCTGCTATCGCCATCGACCGGATCTCAAATGCAGACGACAAGCAGACGAGCCGTCCATGGATAAGCTGCAGCGAGTAAGTGTTGCTCCGTGATTTTTTCCGTGAAACATTACCTACAGTGCTAACTTGCAGCTCAAGGAGTTGGAATCGCTCCCTCGAGGCGACCAGCAAAGCATCTCCCATGTCTGGTCCCTTTTCTCCGCGGCACCTGCAAAGCATCGCAAACTTTTACTACAAGGCATTATGGCTCAATGCTGTTTCCCGCAACTCTCGTACATCTCCGCCACCGTTCGTGATCTCATTCGCATCGACTTCATCTCCGCGCTGCCTCCGGAGATCTCCTTCAAGATCCTTTGTTATCTGGACACAACCTCCCTTTGCAAGGCTGCTCAGGTTTCGCGCGGGTGGCGAGCGCTAGCTGATGATGATGTGGTCTGGCATAGGATGTGCGAGCAACATATCCATCGCAAGTGCAAGAAGTGTGGTTGGGGTCTGCCGCTTTTGGACCGGAAACGGTTGCGCGAGTCGAAGCGCGAAATCGAACTTCGTGCTACAAACTGGGACATGGGCAGCATCTCCGCAGAGTCTCCGCAGGAGGACCAGACAGGTTCGCCAGCAGATTCACCGAGTTCGGGCAAGCGAAAATATGAGGACGACGAGGTTGCTGTTGTTAAGCGTCATTGTTCATCGCTTGGGCCGGAATCTGTAAAGAATGAAGATTTCTTCAAGACGCGGTTCAGACCGTGGAAGGAGGTGTATAAAGATCGCTTCAAGGTTGGCACAAACTGGAAGTACGGACGGTGTTCGATCCGGACATTCAAAGGTCACACGAACGGCGTTATGTGCCTGCAGTTTGAGGATAACATTCTTGCCACCGGCTCCTACGATACGACCATCAAAATCTGGGACACCGACACTGGGGAGGAGCTACGCACGCTCCGTGGACACCAGTCTGGGATCCGCTGTTTGCAGTTTGACGACACCAAACTGATCAGTGGCAGCATCGACCGTACCATCAAAGTGTGGAACTGGCGCACCGGCGAGTGTATTTCTACTTACACCGGACATCGCGGTGGAGTAATTGGATTGCATTTCGACGCTTCAATCCTTGCGTCCGGTTCTGTTGATAAGACGGTCAAGATCTGGAATTTCGAGGACAAATCTACTTTCCTGCTTCGTGGACATACCGACTGGGTCAACGCTGTCAGGGTTGATACTCCATCTCGGACTGTGTTCTCGGCATCCGATGATTGCACAGTGCGTCTTTGGGACTTGGACACAAAGACTTGCATTCGGACTTTCCATGGACATGTGGGTCAAGTGCAACAAGTTATTCCCCTGCCTCGCGAATTCGAATTTGAAGATCACGATGCCGAGTGTGAAAACGATGACCACCTTAGCACAGCTTCAGGCGATGCGGGCCCGCCTTCAATCCAAGCATTAATGGGACTAGAGCCGAACGCAATCTACAGCCAGTCCTCGGTCTTTGGCCCTTCGTTCGAGAACGGTCGCGCTGCGCCGCCACGGTACATGGTTACTAGTGCATTGGATTCCACGATCCGCCTCTGGGAGACCACGACCGGCAGGTGCTTGCGTACGTTCTTCGGTCATTTGGAGGGAGTCTGGGCGCTTGGGGCCGATACTCTCCGCATCGTGTCTGGTGCTGAGGACCGCATGATCAAAATATGGGACCCCAGAACCGGCAAATGCGAGCGAACCTTCACTGGTCACTCTGGACCGGTAACTTGCCTTGGCCTGGGCGACAGCCGTTTCGCTACTGGGAGTGAAGATTGCGAAGTGCGGATGTACAGCTTCCAGAGCTAAGCCTTAGTTTCTGCAACAGAATCTTCAACAAAACTTTTAATGACTTGTATTTATTTGATGGATGACGGGATACCCTTTAAGCCGGCGTTTTGTGATTATTTCTCTCTCGGTTGTTTCTCGTCTCGGTTGGTACTGATGCAGCGATTTCTGTTAACTGGGCGTGGGAAAAGTGTATGGACAATGGGAAGCATAATCATTTCAACCGTCCTTCAACACATGGCATATGACGCTTGACGGCTTGGGTGTTTTTATAGCTGACTTCCTGGCTGAATCAATATCTTAACTATATTTGACGCTCTTGTATTATTGATAATAATTCTTATCATGCCATATTATGTGGACTATTGAGCCTCAGGCCACGAGTGCCAAGCCCACTGCAACGTTAGCCCTAACTTTACTCCCTCGTCCTTAGTATAGGAACTCGATCCCGGTGTATCACCCTTAGGAAATGTTAATAACCAAGGACAGACAATGTACTCGTAATCGGGTGTAGAAAAAAGCATAATGATTGACTCACACCTTCACCCTCGCTTTTACTCTTCTGCCCGGTCCTCCTGCCATCCATCTCGCATCCACCCATCTACTATACAATTTTGATCTATCTGCTACCAAGCTCTGTACTTGGCAAAGTCAGCATATCAAAATCTCAGTTTTTAAAATATCAAAACGACCAAAATGGCCGAACTCCACAGATTTGACTCCGTGCCACAACAGTCATCAACCTCAACGAGCTCCTCCAAACCCCAACGCGGGTCTGACCCCACGACACAGTAATCGACCAGACCAACCTCCTCTCCCAATCCGAGCTAAAAGTCCTAGCCCCATAAAGTTCACTGGGATTCTATTTCGGAAACGAATCAGACCCCGGGGCACCCCCTCGCTACCCACATGATCCCACCACCGACCCGTCCGCCCAGCATATACACGCTCTGACAGACTCCGAGGACACAAGATTATGTTCGAGGGCGTAGTCGCTGGACGGCGGAAGTCGAGGAAAACAGAAGTCATTGGCATGCACGATCATCCGGCAGCAAACAGCGGTAAATTCTCGTACGGACTGGATGATTGGATGTTGCTCTTTGCTTTGGGACTGCCAAGCACCCCAAGTTATGGCATGGTTAGGTGATATTACAACTCAAATGGGGCTCATAAAACAAGCTTTAGTCTATTAATAGAGAATCCGACAACGTACAATCTGACTGGACAGGAACAAACGAAGTAGCACACAGGACTTTCCCAGTCCCACTGAACCATGGGTATGGACTAACATACAGCCTCACGTACATCTGTCTACGCGGGCTATCGACTCCAATTTACTATAGGATCGGAACTCGGGACTTTCTTAACATCACGTAGCTACGCCGTCTTGTTGTGATTCTGAGTCATTGTTGGAAGTATCGTGTCTAGCCGTACCTATACCGCTCTGTCTTGCGTGTTCGAAGCTTGTTGCCAAATTGATACCACCAATTACTGTGAACATTTTCCTTGCCACACGGATTCAGACCGTGTTAAGAGCACCATGCTTAAATGTGACACATCTGGAATACTATACTACTGGATGGGAACGCAGTTGACGAGTCAATACCGTCACCTCAGCTGGGGAGAAATCCAGTTACGGATATGAGGCTTGAGTCAGACCGTAAGGTTCTGACCGTATGGGCTAAACAGGCTTCAGTCTATTGCAACATGCACTATCCGACTGGATAGGAATCTGGCCATCGAGTAGGCTGCATCACCGTAGCTACGTATACAGCCCTCTTCAATCTTGGTAGGTTGTAGAGTCATACTCGAGACTTGGGTCCTCATCCTGTCTGACAATCTGTCTCTCCGTCTCTCTTCCATCTATCTGTTTATCTCCACAAGCATACCAAGTTACAAACACCTTAGCCTGCAGGCATCTCGAGCAACAGCATCTCGAACAACAAATACTCCACACAATGGCTTCTCTATCTGCCGCCGAATCCACCTGCAACATGGGTATCTCTACCTCTGAGGCCGTTGGCAAGATCTCCTGCGCAAATGTGCAGACCTTGAACCCCCAGCCAATGCGGCCCGTTAAGTTTGCCCTGAACACCCTGCCCGAAGGCACCGAAGAGAAGGACGAGGTATGCGAATCCCAGCCTAAACAGACTCCTGTGTATCATACTTACATAGCGGACCAGGTCATCAAGGCCCCTACCCCAGTCCGACGTGTCCGTTTCCCGGATGAAGTGGCCATAATACCTCAGCCGATCCGCCATGTGCGCTTTGCACCCTCACCTGAGCTTGTCACTGTCATCCCAGCATACGAGTATTCAGATTCCGGATATGAATCTAAAGACGACCAGCCTGAGGACAAGGAACGTCCTGCTCGCCGTGTCCGTTTCTGGGACAAGGTCACTCTGATACCTCCTCCCCCGGTCCGCCATGTGCGCTTCGCACCGCTCCCTGATCTCGTCACCATTATCCCGCCATACGAGTATTCGGATACCGAATCTGAATCCGAAGATGAACAGCATCCCGGCCACCATGTCCGTTTCGCAGAAGAAGCCACCATAATCCCAGCTCCCGCCCGCCCCATCCGTCATGTTCGCTTCGCGGCCTCGCCGGACCTGGTGACCTTCATCCCCACGCCCGACCTCCCCGAGCCCGACTCCGACTCAGAAGATGACCACGATGTCACCCCGATCAACAACAAGCTGCAAGAGCAAGAGCAGAAGAAGGAAGCTCCCATCTCTGCCCGGCCCATCCTCCGGGTCCGCTTCGCCCACAACCCAACCGAACTACGATCAACCCAAAACGAAGTAACCATCAACATGGCCACCGGCCAGCGCCTCCCAATCCCAGGCGATGCGTACTTGAATACGCCTGTGCTCCGAATGCACACGCCTCCACCCTCGCCCTCGCCGCCTCCTCTGCCCCGGCCGACGACGACATACAACTACTCGCCCGATACGACATTCGACTCGATCCTAGGCTACGACGAACAGCACAAGGGACGCGATGGATGTGACCTTGAGAGGACGGAGTCGTTAGACGACTTTGTTTTCCAGGCTACCCATTCGCGCAAGAGGAAGAGGCGAGTGAGACGGGCTTATGCTGCTGTTAAGGCTAAGTTCGCCAGACTTACTAGGAGCCGCGAGGAGACCCAGTGGGCTGTGGATTGGGATTGAAGGAATATGATATGGAATATGGGACATTCAAACTTAATATGACTGGAAGGGAAATTGTCTTGGATTCACCTAGTAGGATTCACAGAATGAATGACAGCTGCTCTTCGCCCTCGACATTCTTCTCTCTCGTAGTTCTTCATCTCCTTCTAGCCCTAATAGGCTCTACTCTACGGTACCAAAATGCATCATACAACGTCTGATCTCCCGGCCCACCCACACGATACATATCAACACCATAACCATAACCCCTACTATAACCCCCACTACCCTCGCCCTCTCCCAAGTCCCCCCCTCTCAATCCTTCCAGTCTACGAACCTACAAGTCCACAACCAGCCAGACAACACACATCGGTGACCAGCTCTGATAAATGGTACAAAGATGCCAAATTGCAACAAAGGGCCCTTGGAACGTTGATTGTGGTCGTGATTCTTGCTGTGTTGGGAGTCTTTACCTGGGGGTCCATGACGGGGAAGAAATGGGCTTAATAGCACCCGTTCCTTTCCATCCATTCCATGCAATTCCATTCCGTCGGATGTTGTCTCCGAAGGTCTGTTGGGGGAGTGATGATGTTATTTTTTTTTTCTCGTCCGGAATTCCGAATTCGACTCTTTATGACTGTCTATCCTCAAATTCTTTTTTTCTTTTTCTTCTTCTTCTTCTTCTTTGCAGCACGCTCTCATCTCCAACAGACAGACAGATAGATAGAAAAAAAAAAGAAAGAAAGAAACATGTCCCAGTTCAACCACCACCCCGAGGAAGAACCCTCCATGGAGATGCACGATCTCCCCAAATACCCCGAATCCATCGTCTCACGATCAATCCAACCCCCCCCCTACACTGCCCTCGACATCGAACAGCTTGAACAGCAACAAAGCACTGAGCCCCCTGCATATCCATACCCCAGCCAGCATGAACCATACCAATATCAGGGTAAGTAAAACCTCAAACCTCAAACCTCCCAACGACTTAGGTAGCGGGGACCGACTAACAATCGAAATAGCAAGTCCCCAGCCTAACAACTGTAACCGATCTAGCAGACAAAAGCGACGGTGCCGGTACTGCCGACTCTCAGACTGGGCTCTAATTATCTTGGTTTTTCTAGCTATCCTCGGGGGTTCCCTTGGGGGTGCCCTTGGGGGGCTTGCGAGATCTGAATCGAGGGAGAAAAAGATGAACCGAGAGAAAGCTCATCAAATGCAGCTGGCAAAGAACCAGACACAAGGACAGGAACAAGGAAGGACGATACCTGTGGTGCATGTCCATAGCCATGACAAGGCCGGGTGGTTGTTGCATGGGATTACCGGAGGGCATTATTAGTTTTTTTTCTTCTTTTTTCTCTTTTTTTTTTCTTTTTGATAGTTTGTAAGTTGTTTCAGTTTGACTTCTATCGTTTATTCATTGAGTGTTGACTGTTTCAGTTGTCAAACATCGTTATCATCTCTTTCACTAAGTTACTTGAGCACATTCACCTCTTTATCATATAGAAAAGGACTGCATTTTTCAACATCATATTTGAGCTTCTCAATTTCCTGTGGTTGAACATCCATCTCTCTCTATTTTTCCATTTCTCCATCTGATCTCCTACTCAGCCGATCCCACCATGGCTAAATCCCGATCAACTCTTGCTCGTCTAACCAAGACATGCACGACAAAAGACAAGCCAGCGTCCGCAGAGCAAGAGAAACCTCCTACCTCATCCTCAGACCAGGAAGCCGCTGTGGGCGTGAACCAAGACCCTACTACCAAAGATGGTAAGCTACCCCCACCCCCGCGCCAATATACATCCTTAACCCTAACTAACAACATGCCATCCCACCAGACCAACCCTCTCTCCCCAAACACCGCAAACGTGACCGCATCACCTCCCTCCTCAAGAAATGCGCCAAACCAGTAATCTGGATTGGCCGTCCGGTGGTGGTAGCTGCGGGAACAGTGGTGGCGTGCGCGCTAGGCGTTGTCGCCATTCCGGTGCTGATTGCCATTGATTGTATTGTCGCTGTATTGGGAGGCATTATGGCGCTCTTGTACCCGATTGTATTGTGTGTGGGTGGATTGGTGGTTTCGCTGGTGGATTTGCTGTATTGATTTGCTACTTACTTTAGTAGGTCGTAGTTGGATTGGATTGGATGGATACATGAATGGATGGGTAGAGGTCACTCATAGATGTTTCCTTTGTTTGAGAGAAGTAGAAAGTAAGAAATTGGGAGTTTCTCAAATTAGCTGTTTTGGTCTTGGTTGAGTGTAAGAGGGGAAGAAGAGATGGATGATACTTTGGATTGAGCTTAATACAAGAGGTCATCTCCCAACTCATACTGCTCTCTTCTTCTCCTTAACCATATACCCTAGGAGCTTAGCCACTTACCCTCCAGCGTGGGCCATCACCACCTCCATCCTCCAGCACTGCAACTCCGCGAACCTAGCACTTTCTCCACCCATCTACATCACCCCCATTGCCCGAATCACCCGAATCACCTCTACAACTCCCAGATCACCCACAGAGCCGACTTCAGAACGGAGAATATGGAAACGCACAAAGGCAGCTGTGCCTGCTCCTTGAAAGCGCCATTCCTAGATCGGATGGTCTTCTGTCTGGGCTATACCACATGAGATCGCAATTAATTGCCCACCAGTCTCACCCCAGTCAGTGACCTCTGCCTACTCACTAAGCTCCATCCCAATTCGACCGAGTCTTCAAACATACGCTGTAGTTTGCGCCTCGCAAAATGACACATCATTGCGACATCGTTCCGTTCACAGCCAGATCCCTCCCGGCTGTACGAACAACCCAACCCAAACATTCCCTATCTCGCTTATTCCAGTACATAGGCGAAAGAGGATATGAGCTCCCCAGACGACACGTGCAATGCATCCTTCGTGCGCGGGTAAATTGGCGTTTCTATGCAGTCCAGCCCTCGTGCGAGGTAGGTATCTAACCTCTCGCAAATGGAAGAGAGTAGTAAGTACGTGACCTTTTTTTTTTTTTTTTTTTTTTTTTTTTAACATCGACTGGTCAAGCGGCGGAGCTTGATTCTTAGTAGTCGGTAGACCCTCAGATGGATATTCTTTTTGATAGGGCATATCTGGCCAGTACCACTTTTTACGGTTATATACATATATCATGCTCGGTCTCCCTGGGCTTGATTATATGGTTTATGATAAGCTTCTATGCACATCATATAGCAAATACATTACGGCTCTTCTCCAGTTTAGTATAGTAATTATCCTTCTCCGGTTTCTTCCAAACATTAAATGGCAGAAACCACGATCTAGATCTAGTGGCCATCAACCATCAAGCCCACTCAAAACCGCGGCCGACGGCGCAAAGAAAACCGTCCCAGTCACCGGCCTCGAAAAATCCAACAACCGATCGTGCAAACCGGGGGGATTGCCCACAAACATCCTCTCCAGCATCTTCTCAACAACCCACAAGCGCCGGGTATAAGCAATGAAATACGTCCCGAACTCCCCCTCAGCCGGCGACCCAAAGGGCATATTATCCCTCAAAATATCAAGCTCCTCACCAGTCTCATCCTCAATCGTAGTAAGTGTCTTATGCGAGGCCTGCGTCCCCTCCTCCGCATCATCAAGCTCAATATTATCAGCCCTTGTCCGTCCAATTATCTGCTCTTGCTGCTCAGCGGGTAAAGATTTCCACCCGGAAAGATCGTGGAGGTATTTCTGGACAACGACATAACTACCACCTAGCGAGGCCCCACGGTCATCATCATCATCATCATCATCATCATCTTCTTCTTCTTCTTCCGCCGCAACAAGGACTGACGAGGGAACATCCGGACCAACGGGATTCGCCGTCCCATCGACGAAACCGAGTAGATCACGGGCATCAAAGTACCGGAACCCCACCGTGCCGTCAACAAGGGTCACCGAGGCGCCTAGGAGATCCATAAGCTGGCGCTCGAACTCGAAGCAGAGATCGCGCCGCTCAGACCGGATATGGAAGAGGAGGTCTCCGGGCGTTGAGACGGCGGTGTGCTTTGAGCCCTTGACCTCGCGGAAGGGATGGAGTTCCTTGGGACGCGGGAGGTTGGTTAGGTCATCCCAGATGGAGCTGGCGATTCCGACGGTGCAGGTGAAGTGGGCGTCTGGGTCGCGGAAGGAGACGTTTTTGGCGAGGCTGGAGAGGCCGGCGAGGGTTGAGCGGATTGTTGGGAGGGCGGAGGGGGATGTGAGGGAGAGGACGAGGAAGGTTGCTGAGCGGGTGAGGGGGGTGCCGATGGGTTGGGTGCTGGCGGTGGTTATGGTGCTCATTGTGCGGTTGATCTTGGATGAGCTGGAGCTGCAGAGTTTTGGATACAAAGGACGGATTGGGTGATTGGCTCTTGGCTTCAAGTATGAAGAGCTGAATAGTGGCTTTGGCGGTGTTGTTCGAAGTCGGAGATACCCGCTGGAGATGGAGTTGGAGATGGAGTTGAGAGTGAAGGCGTAGACGAGATTGCGAGCTCTACTCATGGTGTTTAGGCCCCGCAGTGTTGGAAGGAGAGGCGTTAAGACGTAGGTATAGGAATCGCCAATTCTCAGGCTGAAGAGTGGACCCCCTCTTTGCGGGTCCACTGGAGCTTCAAAACGAAAACCTTCTGATTGGCCAATTAACACTACCACATCGAGACGCAGATCCCGTCGGGTCGGGACTCAGTCGTGGCGTCATTCCAAGGTTGTCCGCCGCAGATCCATTTGCATAGCGGGGATACAAGGCATATACATAATATAAAGTAGAATGGATGAGAGTGCTCGGGGTCGGCTGAACATCCATCTGAACTGAAATAAAACCTCATATTAAACTCCAAGACCATATCCTATCCATCAACATGCCGCAAGGTTTGTCACTCAGTACCCTATTCAATCCTTCGTGTCCTGATATTAACCCGAGATGAAAAATAAAATAAAAAAAATAGACGCCTCGAAACCCACCGAGCATAAAGAGAACTTTTTCAAGAGAGCCTTTGAACATCACCACAAGCATGGAAACGAGGCCGAGGGCGACAAGAAGGACGAAGGTGGCCTTGAGAACAGGTTAGAGGACGATGTGAAGAAAGACGAGTGCGACTTTAAGGAATACATCAAAGATGATCAGAAGTTAGTAGATGATGGGGATGCATATGGCGGGTTGATGTGATTCTACTTCCACCGGTAACAATGGTATCGCTTATGACTAGTTTGTTTATTTAATAACTGGTCTATTCATTATCATTGACTTGATGCAAAGCTTTCTGCTAAGGCTAATGTCCGTGCATTGAGGATAAAAGCGAATCCGGCGTCCATCCGTCATCTATCAATAACGGACTGTTGTTCTTCCCGAGACAGTAGAGCATATTGAGAAGACATTTCTTGACTCCCTGCCGAGCTTCCACACTCAAGGTGCCGAGAACCTGCACCAGGTCCATAACATAATTCACCTTGAATTCCCCTTCTGCAAAGAGCCTAGTCAGGCTTTGATATAAAATAGAGCGCAGGTTGTGCGTTGAATTCCTCCACATATGTTGAGAATCCCGTAAGAATATTTCCAGTTCGTCGAGCGTGTTCAACGCAGCAGGTACTGTCGAATTTCCATCAAAGACGGGAGTACTTGACTCCTGTAACATAACACCAATGGAAAACAAACACGCCAAAATTTCGTCTTCCCATTTCGTGACATGAGATTCATGAGAAGAAGCCTCAATGGCGACTTGAAAATTATGGCGTAAAAGTCCAACTGCAGAATGAATAAACGGGAACGAAGAAAGCCCCGTGGTGTAAAAGGAACCCATGAAGGTTCTCATGTCTTGAATAAAGGATATCAACCAAAGGCAGCGGACCTTGTGAACATCGAAAGAGGGGCTGGGCTGTACAATCGGGGATGAGAAGAGAGGGCGAGAGATCCGCTCGAGGTTGTTCGTAGACTCGAGCCATGACGGCTGTGACATTAATGAGACACTGAACATGGTTAGTATTGCAACCTGTACTTGTTGCACGGTATACCTACAGGTAGACGACGAGTTCCAGACGCCAGTTCTCGTGTAGAGCTTCAACTCCGCTTTTGGCGTCAATCATTCGCTGTAAGCCATCGCGGTGAATTTTCCAATCTGCTACTGTGTCCCAGTATCGCTGAGTAAAAGGTAATCAGCTAGTTTTCACAGAAACATTCACCCTTGCTAACATACCTCAAACGTGAGGAGACGGACAACAGCGGCAAAAGAGTCATCACCTAACTCTGTCTCGGGATCAACCAGCCAGATACGTAATATTCTGACAGCCTCTATTTTGTATTTCAAGGCGTCAGATGAGTTCGTTCCTCGTCGTGGCGGAGTGCCAGAGTATAAATGGGCTAAATGAGCAGCTGAATGCGCCATGATACAATTAAAAGACGAGGCATTAGAAAGGCCCAGCGGGAACCAAACATCTTTCATCGGGTTAAACCCGGTGACATCCAAGTCTTCGAACATCATAGCCGCATGAGTGCTAATCCCTATGATCCTGTAAGCCTATTTCCAAGAGCAACAACAACTGTTAAATTTCCATGCGCACAGTGATGCAGAAGTTTCTGATGCTGGCTCGTAAGATGAACAGAACAAGTTTGAAACGGGTCCGGCCTTGAGCTCGCCAGCGCATAACTCACGCCGCCAAAGATTTGAGCAGGAATGCCTGCATGTTTCCCCCGATTCTCGACCAGATCATGCTGCGAGTCAGGAGGACTATTCGGATTCGACGTTGAGGCATCCTCTTCCTCATTTATCGCACGTGGAAGCAAAGTTCGTGATGCTTTCTTCTTGTGCTGCGACTTGGCCTCCTCATTGCGCTTATGTCGCCGCTTCCAGTGCTCCCGCATAGCATGGCTCCTAGCTTCCGACTGGATGTTCCCAGTCACGAAGGTAAACTGGGATGTTCCACTCGAGGAGCTGGAGGCCCGCTGAGACATTGTTCTCTTCTGGCCATGAGCATGAGGTGCTGCTGAAGGAGCGTGCCTGGCGATCAAAATGTGGGATGGACGATGAAGATCACCTGATGTCGCTGCCTTGTGCAGAGTCAGAATCAATCCAATGGAGTGGCGGCAGCGTCCATGGAAGTTTTAGTGCTGAGTGGGTCTTTCCGTCTGACTTGTCCAATAAAAGCCTGGTGTTATTAGCCTTCTGGAAATTAATAATATTGTAGAAGTCTAGAGAATACTATGTAGGTGGTTTAGTGGATTTGTCAAAAAAAGATCCAGATTTATGTGAGTAATCTATCCCATAACATTGCCTTGCAGAGACAACAAATTCTAGTCTAACGTTGTCAACGTCACGACGAGGCCTTGACAGTTGCTTCCGTACGCTCTTGAACCCTCGCCCCGAGGTCCTTGTTGATGCGAGCAAAGAGACCTATTTCCAACGTTAGCCATGTACTAGAGGGGATCTCCATTTTTACTAAGGAACACATACCATAAACCGCCTTGCGCAATTCGGGGCTCTTAACACCCTTCACATGGCCAGCGACATTACTAACAAGTCTATCCTGGTGACCAGGCTCCCGGCCGATAACCTCCCACAAAGCAGCGGGCTGGACGAAATCGTCATCGGTGATCTGGCTAGTATAGGCCGAAACCTCACCTACCCACTGCTCATGGTCGGTGTGTAGAGCGAGCGCTGCAGGGTTCGCCTTTTTCACGTCTTGGTAGAACTTGGTGGGCTGGAGGGAAGAGCCGACGTAGTTGGGGTCCCCGCCGTAGTTGTCGTCGAATCTCATCGCTCCGTCCCTTTGGAAGGGACAGTAGACGGGGCCCTTGGCTGCGTTGGTGGGGAGTTGCTGGTAGTTCACGCCGAGTCGGTAACGGGCCGCATCGGGATATGCGAACAGTCGTGCTTGCAACACTGGGATATGGGTTAGCCATGGCGTATCCTAAGAACGTTGACGGGGACTCCTGGGCTTACTTGGATCAGCGGATGCAGCGAGACCTGGAACCATTGTCGATGGGGAAAATGCAGCTTGTTCAATATCTGCGAAGTAGTTTCGCGGCTGTTCTGGGTCAGTGGCTATAAATTGTTTAGGAGTAGAGGACGATCCCAGAGACATACGTTGCGGTTCAAGGTAAGACGGCCAATTTGCTGCAAAGGGAAATCCCTATGCGACCAAACCTTGGTCATGTCGAAGATATTCCACCGATACTTCTCAGCCTCTTCAGGGCTCATCAATTGAACGTAGACATTCCACTGGGGATAGTCTTTCCTCTCGATGGCCTCGAACATGTCCTGAATTAGATAGTCTGGGTTTTCACCGGCGACTTTGGTAGCGTCTTCGGCGGTGAAATTTTGAACTCCCTGCTGTGTTTTGATGTGGATTTTGGCGTATTTGAATGAGCCATCCTAAGCATGAGTTAGAGAAAGTTTTAACCCCCGGTGATCATTAACTCATACCGGCTTAGTGAACTTATATGTATGTCCACTGTACGCATTCATATGGCGAACCGAGTTTGGAGTACCGCGGTCGCTGAAGAGATGCATAAGCTGGTGCATGCCTTCAGGGTTGCCGACGTGGAAGCTAGACTGAGTTAGAGTCCGATGCAACAAGTGAAGTTTCAGAAAAATACGTACTCCCAGAACTGCTTACCACAATTAGATTTGTTTACCAATAAATAAAAGATGAAGAGGAAAAAGGCTTACCATGTTTGCGTCAGGAAGATGAGTCTGGGGGTGCCGCTTGTGGGATCGGTTGAGTGACGCGAACTTGATCGGATCACGAACAAAGAAGACAGGCTGGAGTAATGAAGGTCAGACACGCCTATTCAAATCATGAAACTTAGGTGTCACCTACCGTGTTGTTGAAAACCCAGTCGAGGTTGCCCTCGTCGGTATAAAACTTCATCGCCCATCCGTGCACATCCCGAGCAGTATCAGCAGATCCTGCCTCAGGCCCAACGGTCGAGACACGCTGAAGCACCGGGGTTTTCTTTCCGACCTTGCTGAGGAAGCTAGCGCTTGTAAAGTCGGAGCAATCACGGGTGGCCTCAAACTCGCCATAAGCGCTATACGAATGTCAACCCGCGAACGCTTGCAGAAGAACCGCAACTAGCCTACCCAACCGCTTTGGCATGAACGACCCTGTTTAAAGGTTAGTCTACAGTGGTGATTTAATAGAAGGACAAAAAAGAGTTGCGCAACTAACCGCTCCGGAATCCTCTCGCGTGAGAAGTGAGCCAGCGTCTCAATGAGCTGAGTATCTTGAAGCAATCCCAGTCCACCACCTCCTCTACCCCGCATCAGGACAGCGGTCTTGTTGCTTGCGAAGGGGCAGCCTATACGTAGTCAGAATAGAGCCTAAATCCAAATGCGAAAGAGTTTTGTACCTTCGGCCAAAGTGTAGTATTTGTCGCCCATGGTGAATAATAGTAAGTACTGTGGTAATAGCTAGACCAGAGAGGGAGAGTGCATCTGCACACAGCGATTGGGCTGAGCCAGATGTCCAGTTTATATAGCTAGTCTAGAGCTTGGAAAAAGCTCCTCTCCCCGCCGTTCTTGATTTGACATGTTAGTATTACGTTAACACTCATTAGAGCTCTGACCTCTACAGCGACGACGGGTCCACCGCCCATAACCCCTCATGCCTCTCATCCGTTCCTGGAATCTATCTCTCGGGACGAGTGACGCAAATGTCTACCTTTCACGGGCTGAGGTCACTGTGGGCCGAGATGGGACCTAAGGTATATGAGTAATGCATCATGACAACGTAGACCATACTGTTTGGACGGACATTTGATTGGCCAGATACCACTACCTGATCTGGCTAGTGCATCAGAAGCGGGAAAAGCTTGCTGCAGCTTGGCAACTGGCATCGTTGTTATTTGCTGTAGCTTCAAACTATAGGCCCCATACAGGCTCCACTAAGTGGCACCCATGAGCCACCGAGTGACCAAGCTTCCGTAGCTTAGTTGGCGGGGACCGTTGGATCCGATCATCCGTCTATAAGTAGATACTGGGACTTGCCAGCCTTCAGGTGGCGATTGAGCTCTACTTAAGCAGGTGGTTTCAAACTCAATTGCTGACAGCGATCTAAGCTGGTCATTTTTCCGACCTACGCGGTGCGATCTATTGTATGCTTCGTTTGAAACTGGTCAAACGTAAGACAAGTCCTTCTCTTGACCAACCGGACTGCACTCTGCAAGTATACCGTATGGCTGCAACAGGTGTCATGCCGAGCTACCTGATAGGATCCGTTTGTCTGCTGTCGAACACGCTGCCCCATCCCAGTAACCAGTGGAGACAGCTGAAAACACCGGTTGACTTGTGCGTTTAGGGTATGCCATTGTGGCCTGTAGCCAGTGGCCACTTCGAGCGGAGCTTCGCAAATAATCATAGTATCAGAGCGGCGATGATTCATTGACAACCAAGATGCATGTGAGATGACCCTCACTAGCCATTGGTTTTCATCTGTCTCCGCAACTCAGCTAGGTTCCGTAGACAGGCGCATAACCATAGTTACCGGATTGCAAGCTATTGTTTTACCCCTCATAATCACGCCTGCCAATTCAGCAGCTCCAATAGAAGTCTTGACGTTTTCACCGTAGCCTGTATACGAGAGATACTGTGAAACTGATGCGCATGCACCCTAGTATGGAAAGACTACGAAGCCAATAGGAACTTATTGGGTAGGCCTAGATTTCAAAAGTCTTAGAAATCCTGCTTTGTTTCTCGTGTCTAGATCCACGACGTCTCCTGAGGGGTCCAGAATTATGGTCAGTTATACTGCATAGAGTGGGGTTCTCTCTGATCCCCCCCCCGCCGATGCATTCGAATAGCCTCAGCTATAAAGGGAAGTCTTCGTTTCAGCTGGAGCATCCCGTTCTTTCAATTCATATCACAATTATCTGAATCAATTTCCAAACCCATTGTTCCATTTCCCCCCTTCATCATGTCTGTCCAGGACAATGCTAGATTCGACTTCATTGTCGTTGGTGGTGGCACTGCCGGCAACGTTGTTGCTGGTCGTCTGGCAGAGAACCCCAACGCTAGGATCTTAGTTGTCGAAGCCGGTGTTGCCAACGCCAAAGACCTCGAACCCATCAGAACTCCTTCAGAAGCTATGGAGCTCCGCAGCAGCCAGTACGACTGGGCCTACAAGACGACCATGGTCAAGCGAGACGACTACGAGCGGATTGAGAAGCCCAACACTCGCGGAAAGGTCCTTGGTGGCAGTTCGTCCCTGAACTACTTCACCTGGGCACCTTTGATCTGTGGGAGGAGTATGGTGGAAAGGAGTGGACCTGGGACCCCCTGCTGCCCTACCTGCGCAAGAGTGTGACCTACTTCGACGATGAGAAGGCATACTCGTCTGACCTGAAGAAGATCGGTAACAATGGGCCCATCCTGATCTCACACTCGGAACTTATTCCCGAGATGCAGCCTTTCCGTGATCTGCTCACGAAGGCCTGGAAGTCTACTGGCCAGCCCATCACCGAGAACATCTTTGACGGTGAAATGCTTGGCCTGACCCACAGTGTCAACACGATCTACAAGGGTCGCCGCTCTGGAAGTTTCCTCTGCATTGCTGATAAGCCAAATGTCACAATCCTGCCCCAGGTGCACTCAAAGCGCCTTATTATCGACGCTGCCGATATGACCTGCAAGGGTGTGACTGTCATCACCCCCTACGGCGAGGAGCTTAACCTCTATGCCACCCGCGAAGTCATCGTCTCCCAGGGTGTCTTCGAGTCCCCTAAGCTCCTGATACTCAGTGGTATCGGCCCCAAAGCAGAGCTATCCAAGCACAACATCCCAGTGATCGTCGACTCCCCCCACGTCGGCCAGCACCTGCTAGACCACCCCGGTGTCCCCTTTGTCCTCCGCGTGAAGGACGGCTTTGGCATGGACGACCACGTTCTCCGCCAGGGAACACCCCAGAACAAAGAGGCCATCCAAGCCTACTCGAACGGCAAGCATGGCGGCCCCTTAGGATCCGGCTTCCTCGAGATGGTCGGATTCCCCCGTATCGACAAGTACTTGGAGAAGTCCCCCGAGTACCGACAGGCTAAGACCTCGAACGACAACAAGGACCCCTTCTGCCCCTATGGCCAGCCGCATTTCGAACTCGACTTTGTCTGTCTCCTTGGCAGCGCCTTCCAATGGCACTACCCAACCCCCAAAAAGGGCAACTACATCACTGTCATGGTTGACCTTGTCCGCCCCGTCTCAGACCCTGGTGAGGTCACCCTGAACAGCGCCGACCCGTTGCAGCAAGCCAACATCAACCTGAACTACTTCAACAACGAGCTCGACATCATCGCCATCCGCGAGGGTATTAGGTACTCCTACGATGTTCTGAAGAACGGCGATGGATTCAAGGATATCATTGTTGACGAGTATCCCTGGGAGATGCCGCTTCACGATGACCAGCTGATGAGAAGGACTGTCTTGGAGCGTTCCCAGACTTCATTCCACCCTTGCGGTACGGCCCGTCTGTCTAAGAACGTCCAGCAGGGTGTTGTGGACCCTGCTCTCAAGGTCCATGGAATCAAGGGCCTTCGTGTTATTGATGCGTCTGTCATTCCTGAGATTCCTGACTGTCGGATTCAGAACTCTGTATACATGATTGGTGAGAAGGGCGCTGATGCTATCAAGCGTGACCACAAGGACTTTTATCAATAGGTTACTTAATCTCAGTACTAATGCCTGATATGCTTGACTTGTGGGATTGTTTAGTAAAATGAATCAGTTTAGTTATTTGGATATTTAGCTCAAATCAAAGACTATATGAACTGCAGAGCAAAGTATCCATCCAAGAGTCCCGCACCTATCAACCAAATTGTTTGCGCATGTGAAGATACTTTGGGAACCCGGTTGGTCTGGGAGACTCCCATGTGCTGTCATGACAAAGTCAGGAACCTACCACCTTAATAAGGTAGGTAACTAACAAAAGCTAGCAACATATACAAATGCCGAAATCGAAATGGGCCTTCTCGACGACTACGGCAATAATCTTCGCAGTCCGTGGCCGTGGTCCTAGAAATATACGGAGAAGTCTCGAGGTGAGTGCGTTATCAACTGACTATTACTTAGTACGCGGCGCGCAGACGGCTAACTGGGTACTTACATGCTACCGCGCATGTTTTGTCTGTAGGTGGGTTGGAAAGGTTGACTGAGATATATATATATACATATATAGTACCTATTAGCTGTCCACCCTGCCGGCCTCACGATATAGAACTTAGACCCGCAGGGTTAGATGACGAGTACAAGAACTTAATAAAAATAAATTTGAATTAGAGTATCAGATCCTATTTCTGTCTTGCCACGCAAATTCTTCAAGGATTCGTAGCACTCTCCTTTCCACTCCAACTTCCTCCTACTTATCTTCCTCGGTACTCCTGCACAGCTATCCAATACTAGCTAAGATCATTTCGTCCAAAATGGAAGACACTAAATCCTCTTCAGGATCAAGCTCAAAACTTCTCCTGCTACTCACTGACCCCAGACCATGGGTACCTTATACCCACCCACCTACCCACCTACCTACCATCCGGATAGCTAACACCTCGAAGGAAGCGAACCCAAACCCAACCCCGACTCCAGACACGATATCCCCGCTAGACCAAGCTCTCAATCCAACCAAGTAACCGGAGACACACCTTGGCTCTCCCTTGCCCTCGCTGAGATGATCCTTGTACTAGTTACGCTAATACTGGCTTGGCTGGTTGGGATGGCAGTCGTCTTACTCGCCTCCATCATCTTTCGTGGGACAAGCGGTCTTGTTCCAAGAGAGTACGAGGACGGGTTGATAGAGTTGATCCAGTTCGTTAGGCTCAGTTTTGTAGTGCTTGTTTTTGGGAGGGTGGTTTGGATTATTTTTGGGCGGAGGTTGGGGCAATGGTTTACGAGGTTGATGGATATTATTACATTATGGCATGGCAATGGTACGCGTGGCAATTTGTACTGTGTTTCTTGGTGAGGTTTATTTGGAGGTATCTGTTTTGATGCATCTGTTTGGGATTTTTGTTGGCGTTTTAAGGTACTTGATACTTACTACCTATTTGGTACTGGCAGGAAGTAGGACGCCTCTCTCTCAGCTGTCTGGGTCCTATCCGATGAGTGCAAGAGTAATGGATGGACCAACCTGCTCCGGTATCTAGTTTCTTACCTCTGATATCTCAGAACTTCGCGGCGGAGTCTGCATCTCTGTATCAATCCATGCTTGCCTTATAATACTGTTATGATTAGTTTCATCTCAGTCTCAAGAATAACTGACCTGGCGTAGCTGACCTCACCTCACCTTAACCTCACCTCTCTCATCTAACGTCAAGCCGAAGTACCTACCTACTTGTCTCGTTTACCTATTGCTACATACGTACCTCTTTAATCTCTGTTCAAGAGATCTACTATTCAGTGCTTCCTCATTTTTCTATCTCACTTGTAATCATCGAACGTCTCGCCCTTCCGGAACTCCAACCACCTCCCACCGTTTCCATGCTCTCTTGATATATCTCCATGGATTCATCTGGCAGATACCCGGCCAGCCAGCCTCCTCTTAATACCACGACCAGCCGTCCCCTCCATCCCGGCTATACCGCCCAGGCATCACACATCACACTTACACCACAAAACCAGCTCCCCATGAACAACTCAGCAAGACTCGAACACATCAAAAGAATCTTCCTCGACCCATCAGAGAAAACAATTAAGCAGATCACCGAAGCAGAGAAATATCTCCTGCGAACCCGCAACATGGAACCGGCTCGGTCAGACTGGCGCGACACAGACGACAGCGAGGACTACGATCCGACGAGGGAGGAGGAAACGCAGTCAGGAAAAAAGCGGCAGGTGATATCGGATACTAAGGCGGAGCTACGCTCGGCGAAGCGTTTGAAGTCTGATGGCGTGGAGGAAGCTGCAGTGAAGGGAGTTACAGCGGAGGAAAAGCGAGTCCGCACTGCATTTGTATCTTCACTCCCCGTTCTTTTAGAAGAACCTGAGCATGATAATCCAGAGGGGGTGGATAAGATGGACGTGGACGTGGACGTGGACGTGGACGTGGACGCAGTCGATGAACAGCCGGATCAAGGGCAGGCATCCATGGCGGAAAAGACCGAGGTTAATGTCCTTCAAAGCCCGAACGACTCTGAAAGCAACACTAGGGGAGGAAATTCGGAGAACGACTCTCAAGGCGGCCCCAAAGACAATAGTGGCGAACAGCCTAAAGAGGACATTCCACAGAGTTCCAATGGCCCCAAGCCTAAAGATGATGGAAAACAGGTGAATGTGAACAGTCCTCAAGATCTCAACGACTCCGAGTGCAAATCTACGAAGCGCCAGTCGAAAGAGGAGAAGCGCCCTCAGAGTCACGAAGTCAACATTGATGAAACGCCAGATGAGGAACTCAACGACCAAGAGACAAAAGGAACACTTGAAGAGCAGGATAATGGTCAGAAAGAGAGGCCACGGGAACCAAACAAGCCAGAGGAAGCGTCCAAGTCGACAGAAAACCGAAGGTTGAAGGACAAAGAAGAGGAACACGTCGCCGAGACAAAGCATGACGACACAAAGAAACAATTAGTCAAGGTTGGAGGTGATCCAGGTGACGATATGAAGATGAAACAGCCGCAACCGACTGATGAGGCAAAAGGCAACAACAAAGACACTGCTACAAAGTCTCAACAAAGCGAAGCACTGAATCATCAACAATCTGATCCCGACAGCAGAATTTCGGAAGGGGACACTCCGAAAGATGTGGAAATGGTCGACATATCAAACACTGTGAATACCAAACGCACTGACGCTAGCGTCTTGCAGACCAGTAGCTTGAAGATAGAACAGGCACCAATGTCCCCAACACCAAATGCTGAAAATGCTCAACCCGTCAAGTCTGATCACGTACCGAAACCCTCAAAATCATGTTCATGGTGCAGTGACTTTGCCTACGGCCTGGTGGGTTTTGACCCTCGCCAACCAGGTCAGATGTGTGCCAGCTGCGCAGAGAAACGAAGGTGCATCAGCAAGTGTCCTAGTCATCGAACTGCTCCTCTTGACGGGCTCAACACCGAGTCATTTAACTTTAGGGCTGCATATGATAGCTTGGTGCCGAGCTCTGGGAAGCGAGTTGAGAGAAATCCATGGTGTAGTTTGTGTCCAACGCCAGCATTTTTTCAGTGTGAAACATGTGAAACACAGCTTGCTGTAACTGGCAATGCGAAGTCTGCAGAAACACCCTCACTCATCGGTTGTGGGCTGCTGCTCTGCGAAACATGCAACATTCTAATGCGAGCTTTCAGTGATCTTGCCTGGGCAGTCGCCGCCAATCAATCAGAGGATGAGGATGGGAGTCGTGCCGACGTCAGCTACCTGCTGCCTAGCAGTAATAATAATGAGTGAAGGGAGTGGCAACAAAGAATGGGGTATTGGTCACAGAATCTTTGGCAATAGTCACTTATTTATATTTAGGTATTTCTGCTACTTGAAGAACAGTTGATAAATCATTATTCTGGTCAAAACAGGATTAACACAAGGTGACAAAATGAAGTTATTCATGCAAGACACGATGAAAAAAACAGCTTACTAAGAGGCTGCAAAAGCCTTCGGGTTCAGGTTTTCCCATTCCAGCAGTGATTTCAATTTTCCCTTACTTCACTGTCCCAGCGCCTGTGCCCTTTTGTTTTGTATTCGATTGGGGCTCTGGGCCGACATTCTGCCAGTATCCGTCCTTTTCTGTGTCTCGAATCTTCCCTCCCACCGTGTTACCTAGAGCTGCCACGCGCGCGGCTCGCTTCACGACGTCTTCCACAAAGCGCCGCAAGGTAGCGGAGCCTCGCAGACCAGGAGGAGCCCATCCGGGTTTGTCGTTTGCCTCGCAGGCCGGAAGACGTCACGCCTCCGCTCCCTCTCGCTCACCCTCGAGACCTCGTCCTTCCTCCTCCTCTGGCTCGAACCGCAGTCAAACCTCTTCCCCCCCATCGCCCTCCCCGCCTCCACGCTACATTCCCGCCCATCTACAAGACGAAGTGTTGGGGAATCGACCCCAGACCAACACCGCTCGTCTACCTAACCCGGAATCCCCCACGAGCACCGTCGATTATCCCTCGGCTGCCTGTGCGGGCCTGAGCCTTGTTAGTGACTCTGCGACCGATATGTCGCCCGCAGAAAAGAGAGATGACAGCGCCCCGCCGACCGGGCGCGATGCTAGATCTGCCTCGCCCAGTACGAAGCGGGCAGCGCCCGAGGCTGAGCTGGATGTCGACATGAGTGCTGGACCAGGCGCGAAGGATACACAACCGCCACGTTCCAGCAACCCTGATCAGATGGATACGACAGGTTCGGAGGATGATTCTACATGGAAGTTGTCCGACAACGCCTATCAAATACCGTCTAGTATGTCGACCTATACCGGCCCTGTCGCCGAAACACAGGACAATACGAAGACCGAACCCTCAGTACCGCCCCACGAACGCCCGTCCTTCGATGACCAGGTCGCGAAGGTAATGTGCCATATGATGCAGCCTCTGCAGGAAGGCCAAAAAGGATATGTTGTTTCCATGTCATGGTTAAAGCGAGTGCTTGCACGAAGCTCTACCCATGCGGACAAGTCGGACAAAATGGCTGCGGAGGGTGAGATCGGTCCTGTCGATAACTCAGATCTCGTCCTTGTTACCGACCCGGTCAGCACGGGGTTCAAGGACGAACGCGGAGAGCCGTACATCCCTCTGCGCCCAGGATTGGAAATTACGGAAGACTTTGAAATTGTACCCCAAGAAGGCTGGGATCTCATCATGCAGTGGTACGGGCTGGCGGAGCAGTCACCTGCCATCCTTCGTTACGCTCACAACACCAGCCCATCCGGCGATGTGGAGAACATCCAGTATGAACTCAAACCTCCAATCTACACGATCTTGAAGCTCTCCAATCCGTCTGCAGGAGTCACTCCAGACTCTTTAAGAGAGAAGAATAAACCACCGGTCAACACCCTTGCCAGCCGACACACCAACTTTCAGGATTGGCTACGGCACGCGAAGGAGTTGGTTCGCATTGACACCTCGTCAAAAGTTCGTGTTTGGAGGATTCTGAGCGGTTTTGGTAGTGGCACTGCATCCGCCACCATCACCCCAGCTGCGTCTCGCAGCGCTTCCCCAGCGCCGTTCTCGCCCCTTATCCCAAGCGCTGGTAACAGCTACAACCTTGACCTCAATACCTTCCTCGCCCTTTCAGAAGGGTCTCAGAGAGAGTTGGTGGATGTCAAAGATCAGTCGACCAACACTAAATATAATGGCAAGATGAGGCTCGACATGGCAGGGCTAAGCCTCGGGGGTATTGTCGTCCTTGAAGAGCGCGTGTCGGTACCCGGTAGTGACGCGGAGTGGGTATCCGACTTGTCCAAGCAGGCCCTGAACCGCCTTGGTGTGCCGTCCGGTAGCTTAAAGACTAACAAACTGAAGACCAATAGCCCCGTGGCGAGCGGACGGTCATCTCCAGTATCAGAGCCTATCAGGAGAACTCGTAAAGACGGCAAACCTCGCGGTAATACTGGTCTGAGCAACTTGGGCAACACGTGCTACATGAACTCTGCCCTGCAATGCGTTCGTAGCGTAGAAGAGCTGACCTACTACTTCCTAAGTAAGTACCACTGATTCCAGCGATTAGACCGTTACTAACTATGAGTAGATGATGTCTACAAAAAGGATCTTAACCCCAGCAACCCCCTAGCACACAACGGCGATGTGGCCAAGGCATATGCGAATCTGTTGCGCACCATGTTTGATGAAGCAGGCCAATCGTCATTTGCTCCGAGGCAGTTGAAGAACACTATTGGCCGCTACGGCCCAGCATTCTCGGGATACGGCCAGCAAGATTCTCAGGAATTCCTCCTTTTCCTCCTTGACGGCCTACAGGAGGACTTGAATAGGATCCAGAAAAAGCCATACATTGAGAAACCCGACTCCACCGACGAGATGGTGCACAATAAGGAAGCGCTGACGGAGTTCGCCGACAAATGCTGGGATATCTACAAAGCTCGCAACGATTCAGTCGTCACGGATTTGTTTGCTGGTATGTACAAGTCTACTCTTGTCTGCCCAGCTTGCGACAAAGTCAGTATTATCTTCGACCCCTTCAACAATCTCACCCTCCAACTGCCAATTGAGAACCTCTGGAGCAAGTCAATTTTCTACTTTCCCCTCCACAAGAAGCCCATCATTATCGATGTGGAGATCGACAAGAATTCTAGCATCAAGGCGCTCAAGGAACTGATCGCTAAGAAAACGGGCTCCGATCCCGAGCGGCTGATCATGTCGGAGATCTACAAATCCAAGTTCTACAAAATGTATGACAACACAAGCTCGATTGCCGAATGCCAGATTAGTGAGAATGACGAAATCGGTATGCTCGAGGTTGAGTCTGCGCCAACCAACTACAACCCCGACAAACCTGCGAAAAGTACTAGCTACTTTTCTTCTGGCCGATCGAGCTACGAGGAGCTTCCGAGCTTCGACTCGCCCAAGGCAGACCGGATGATCGTCTCTGTCTTCCACCGGCACGAACGCCAAACCGGTTACCGCGCGCAACGTCAATTCTTCGGGGTGCCGTCATATGTCATAATCAACCGAGAGGAAGCAACAGATTACGACAGCATCCTACGCAAAGTTCTTGCCCAAGTTGGTACGATGACAACCAGGGACTTCCTCCACGAAGAGGTGCCGGATAACCAGCAAGAAACCGCGGAAGATTCAGATACTGTTATCATGAATGAAGACGACGCGGAGTCCGCTGACTCTAAGATCAAGGCGACGTCAGTCGATGGTGAGGAAGGCATGGTGGACGTTTCTATGCGCGATGCATCCGACCAAGCGGAGGCTGCCCCTGAGGAAGATTCCACGCGTATCGCTCGCCTGGAAAGTTCCGTACCCGCGAGATTCCATAGCCTTTTTGAGATCAAGGTTGCGAAAACGAACGAAGCCATTCCTCTTGGCTTCTCCTCCCTAGACGACAACAAGAATTACGCGAAAATGACATCGCGGATCGAACCAAAGCGTACTATCTCGAAGGAAACTAAGAAGACAGAAAGCGACGACGAGTCAACCGAAGAAAAGGATGACAAGGATTCAAACAGTGAAGTCGATATGCTCGCTAACAACGAGCGTACAACGACGCCGAAACCCAAGCCCCAGCGTCCTCTAATCTGCCCTGGCGAAGCTATTGTGTTAGACTGGAATGAAGATGCTCATGATGCTCTGTTCTCTGGTGACCATATGGATTCTGATGGCGTTCGAGGTGCTGCCACGTGGACACATATCGAACGCATGCCAGATCCCGAACTGGCTAATCGACGTACGCTGCGGAAACAACGGAAGAAGAGGGGGGTCACCCTGGACGAGTGCTTGGACGAGTTCAATAAGGAGGAAATTCTCTCAGAAAATGATGCGTGGTATTGCCCGCGCTGTAAAGAGCATCGGCGGGCCAGTAAGAAATTCGAGCTCTGGAAAACACCGGATATTCTTGTCATGCACCTGAAAAGATTTAGCGCTAGCCGTGGATTCCGCGATAAGTTGGATGTCCTGGTCGATTTCCCTGTTGAGAGTTTGGATTTGACCGGCCGAGTGGAATCCCCTGAGGAAGGTAAAAGCTTGATGTACGATCTCTTTGCAGTGGACAATCACTACGGGGGTCTTGGAGGGGGTCATTACACAGCGTATGCAAAAAATTTCATGACGGGCTTGTGGAACGAGTATAACGGTAAGCTGCTTCGTACCACCAAGGGTTGTGGCAGGAGCGTGGTTAATGATATGTCTAGATTCATCGGTGTCACGGCCGCTTGACCCCCAGAATGCTGTTACATCTTCGGCATATCTGCTTTTCTACCGCCGCCGCTCGGATCGCCCACTCGGCGGCAAGTTCCTACAGGAAATCACCGAATCGTCAACTCGACCAGGCAGCGCACAATCGGATTCGCAAGGGGAATCGCGCGGGCCGTCTCCGTCGGGGGAAGGCCGGCGTCTCGGCGGCTCCTCCCGCAATGGGTCGTCGAGCGCCTTAGCCAGAGTAGGAGCAGCTCACCAGTCGGGAGATGGTGGTTTGCAAATCGGAACTCAGAAGAGCAGGGATGAGGAGGACAATCCCCCAGAATACTCTAACAATCCCGCATACGGTGAGCGAAGCATCGGTGGAACAGGTATGAATTATGATGAGGACGATTACGGCAGTGAAGCCCTGGGCAACCCGTTTCGCATCTCAAATCCGCCCTCCTGGTCGTTCAATCGAGTCACGGATGCTCATAGCCTCTCGCAGATGACAGAGCTTCCGGGGTCCCTCTCTGACGACGATCTACTCGACGACGCTGACAGCAACAAGGCCGTAGGTGGAGGCGACATTAGCGATTCCGATCTCCGCATGGCTTCCCTCGCGGATAGTCCGCCATTCCAAGGACCCGTGTTCCCAGGAACGCCTCAGGACGAATCGACCCTTACGGAATTCCCTCAACCGGATGCGGACGACAACGATCTCCCCGTGGTGGAACTACATGTAGGCGAAGAGGAACGACTTGATTAGATTTCTAACTTCTCGACGACGATTTTGGATGTGAAAACGAACTTTTAGATGGCCTGTGTCACATGGTCAGTGTGAGTCAGGTATTATGGATGGGTTGCATGCATTGTGTTCTTTGCGCATGACGTTTGGATGGGCTGTCCAAGCCGTCCTTGCATATTTTTTTTTCTTATGTTTTGTTTATGATGGAAGAAGGTAGATCTCTTTCCTTCCGGTCTCTGCATATTTCAAAAGCTTTGAGTGGCAAACTTTCTAGAGCAGAGTGATGTTGCCGTGTTGAGGAGGTTGGCCTTGCTATGGTGCAGGTCAGTTGATGGCGGAGTCTTTGTGTATAGGATGAGTCTAGAATACGGCATTAGATCGTATGGTACGACTGCTAAGTACATAGCAGGTGCTCTTGTTTACCTTTCTGTTACAAGTAGTTTTTGCCATCTCCCTTGAATCCAGCCAGTAGTGTAGAAAAAGGGCTACATCACCCAAAACCTTGACCTGTCCTCCACAAAGTCTATTTAGAATAGAGTAACATATAATAACTCTGTTATAACGTAGACAATGATTAAATTTGGAGGTAAAATTGGCAAGGGCTCTGATTAGTCAATAACCACCTACTCCAACCTAGTTCTGAGTCGTTAGTTAAGTTAGTTACGATTTCAGTTTGACTCATCCACGGACCTCAACCATAGTTACATCTATCTCTATATAAGCACCAGAAGAGAAACTGAAAGGAAAAAAAAAAAATTGGGAAAATTGGAAAAGAAAGAAGGGGAGGGGGGAAATATTAAAAAAAAAAAAAAAATGCACGCCCACCACCACCCCTACACCACCCTCCTCACCCATCTAACAACCCACCTCCCACACTCGGGCCCTCTCCTCCGCCGCATCCAATATCAGCTCATCCACCCCTCATCCACAGCGCAAGTCCTCGCTTCATTCGCACCAGGCTCGGATCCAGAATCCGACTCTAGCACTCCATGGCTTGCAGCATACGCCGATATCTATAGAGGGCCTGATACACAAGTGTGGCTTTTCTCAAGCATTGAAACAAAGTCTAACTCCAACTCCAACCCCAACCCCGCGACATTGGCATTGGCATTGGCATTGGCATCGGGACCAGGATCAGGATCAGGATCAGGACCAGTATCACCTCACAATAACATCTCGAACGCAACAATCACCACCAAGGAAAAAGAAACAGCCAAATCCCAGCTCCTCACCTTATTCACACTAATCCAATCCCGGCTCATCCCATCCTACCTCACCTGGGCCTCATCCCAAACCCAACCAGACCAAAAAAGTCAAGAAAGAGAAGAAGAAGGCGTGAAGAAAATCCCAGCACACCCGAAGACCTCTTTCCTGATAGGAACCGCGCACAAGGATCTCGTGGGCCTGGTTTGCGAACTTGTAAGCGAAGAAGAAAGGGTGCAGATTCACCGTGGACAGGACGTTTTCTATGCAAAGTATTGTTTTCCGACGAGGTCTTTCAATGACGACAGTGGAATCAAGGGAGAGGTTGGGGCTGGGTCTGGGTCTGGGTACAGATTCACCGACTCAAATGGCACATCAGGGATTCAGGAACGGCATCTTGATCTCGTGAAGAGTCGGACGAATATTCCCCGGTCGAAGCGTGCGTTGCTTGAAATGGGAGGAGTGGCGTTGTATTATGATTCTCCTGCTTCTGCTTCTCAGGCTTCTCAGGCTTCTGCCTCGCTTTCTGGGTCTGGGGAGGAGATGCCGATTGCGTGGGCGTTTCTCGGGTTCGATGGGAGTCTCTCCACCTTGCATGTTGAGCCCGAGCATCGCGGGAAGGGGTTGGGCGGGATAGTTGGGCGGGAGGTCATGAAGAAGGGGGCTGAGGTTTTTGAGCCAGATACTAAGGGACATTCTGGAGAAGGGGAGGAATGGTTCTATGCGGATGTGGCAGTGGAGAATCTGGCGAGTAGACGGGTGATGGAGAAGATGGGAGGGAAGGCTCGGTGGACTGTTGCGTGGATGGTTGTTGAGGTGGATGTTGTGGATAAAGTCTGATCTATTATTATTATTATTATTATTTTTATTATATTTATTATATTTATTATATTATGTATGTCTATAGATCGAAAGTCTAGTCTAGTCTAGGACAGATAGAAGAAGAAGAAGAAGAGAAGGTATTGCAAAGAAAGAAATGCTAAAATCAGTAAACCGCGACAGGCCAGCCATCCACGTATTTCAGCCGGTTGTATCCAAATCTCGCTTGGTTGAACTCATAGCTGATGGATGAATTCACTGAACTCGTCATTAGCCCAATGATCTCAGGGTAAAAGGGAGTGGAAAGGGACCGGAGCACTCACGGTAATGGTAGTAGAGAATGTCACCAAATAGGTCGGTCATGACACCCTGACCTCCCGGGGCGAAGACATCGGAATTCGTGCCGTACACCGTCTCGCCACCACCATCAACCAGATCATTCCCTTGTTTGTCCACAAACGGTCCGTGTAAGCCTTCAGATCGTCCAACCCGGATGCGATACCTATGATTGTTTGTTAGTTACCATGCTTCAACCGGGAAAACAAAAGTAGGGTAAGGAGGGAGGGACCTACTCTTGCCCATTATTCCGCATACTCTCATCCTTAAACTCACAACACCTCCCCCAGCTAACCCACAGATAATAGTACGGCGCATGGTAGGCCAGAAACCCACCCTCAATGGGATGCCCTCCGGACGGATCGCCACAGATGGTATTGGCATTCTTCCTCGAACGCCACACCTTCCCCGGCTCAGCAGCAAGATGGCTCGCATCGAGATTCCTCTCCTCAATTCCCTCAACCGAAACCAGATCCTCCCCAAGCTTGACCTGCCAAATCCCCGACCAGAAGCTGCCGAAGATCAGATACGCCGACCCATCACTGTCCACAAACACATTCGGATCAATAACATTCGACTGGTCGAGTGGGAAGATGTCGGCCCCTTCCCCGTTCCCGGATTGAATCACGAGCCCGTGATCCGTCCACCCCCCCGGGCCAGGGAAATCAGACGAGGCAACGCCAATCGCACTATCGCGGCACCCCGAGTTACTAACGGCGTAGTAGCAGTAGAACTTGTCGCCGATCTTAATCGTGTTCGGAGCCCAGGGGGCCTTTCGATCCCCCTTTTGGATGACGCTGTCTCCGTTCAGAACGGTGCCTGTCTGTGTCCAGGGTCCGTCGAAGCTAGACGCCTCGTGGATGAGGATACCAGGCCCAACGCTGTAAGAGTAGTATATGCCCCCGACTTGGACAATACTCGGATCATGAATAAAGAAGTCCGTTCCATGAGTATAAGGAAACCCCTCTGCAGGGGGTGGTCCTTGTTCACGGAAGACAGTGCCAATATCAGACTGATTGAACGAGGGCCTGATGCGCGCGGAAAGCGCCAGGGAAACGAGAAGAAAAAGAACCAGGAGAACAGCCATCTTGATACACCGGCGAAGGGACAAATTCAAATGGCGAAGGGCTATTGAAAGTATCCTGGGCCTGGAGGAATCCCTCCCCCCAGGATGCGGAATAGTCCATGGTAATAAATTGGCCTTTGGGTCCTGGAGCTCCTCCTGGGAGAGCATCCTGTCTGCATGCGAACTATGGAAACTGACTACCTGGGTAGGTAGGGGCTCTTTGGGCCCATAGTTTTCACTCTGCTGGAGCGTCGAATGAGAGCCTGTGGCTCTATGACCGAGCGGAGAGCATCCGAGGCTCAGTTCAGTTCATCGTTTTCAAGGATCTGTGTTAGGAGAACGACACCATGATCGACGGGCGAAGAGAATGTTTGGTTTTGGTTGACGTGTCGAAAGAGTTGGTGAGCAAGGGCGAGAGCTGCCGTGTGTCTCTCGGATTTTTGCTCGCCGGATGCGGGAATTTGGTGACGATAGATCAACAAGAAGCCGGATCAGCAATGAGGGATGAGACAGGGGCCACAGGCACAGGTGAGGAGTGGTACAAACGTGGCGAAGGAGGGAAAAAAAAGGAAGGGCATAGGAAGAAAGGATGCGGGCGCCGATAGAGAGTGGTGGCTATCAGATGGTGATTGCAGCCGACTCGATGGTGTGTGGTCGATCCAGTCAGTGCTGAAAGCGACGCGCACGGTGGAGATCCACACTGTCGCATGCAAATGGCCGTTAATATTGCCTCGATATGACTTCACAAATTCAGAAGCCGAAAATGTGTGCAGGCTAAGAATTTCTGTCCCTCAGATCGTCTGGGGCCGGATCAGGGGCTCGTTCCACAGTCTCCTGAAAAATTCGCCCTGAACCGATCGACGGCAAGTCTTCGGCAAATCTCACTACACTACAATAGTAACAATACATGTCACATCAAGATGATCAAGCGTTTATAAGGATTCGCGCATAGCATCATCAATAATTAGGGATACGGGGGCCTCATAGCCGGATGATCTGTGGTCTAGAGCAAATAATAAGGCTCAGAAGGCAAAATCATGGGGAAAATATGTCGAACAACAGATCGTCAGACATCCACCAACGCCGAGTTCAGGACAGTCAGGTACAGCCGGAAGCACAAATCCATGAATATCAAATCCTGAACGCACACTACAGGGCCTCGATTTTATCCACCTCGTCCTTGGCCTCAGTCCATGTCTCGAGATTCTTCCGAGCCCAGTCGAGATGGCATCGCGCGTAGGCAACCTGCACCATCGTTAGCTGCGGAAAAACACCAGAGAGCTACCTAGACATACCATGTACCGTCGGAGATCTCCCTCCTTATCCTTCTGGAATCGCTTGAGATCTTGCAAGACGCCGGCGCTGGCATCCTTGACGTCCTTTTCGGAGACTCCCAGTGCTTGCTCGAGCTGTACCTCACATTAGTATCAAACTTTAACGGAAAGTTCAGGGTTAGTCTACTTACCTGGACCAAGCTTTCTTTAGTTTTCCCGATTTGGTCCCGCCGTGTCCGCTCCGGATCGACGTCCACGAATCCATGGACCGCGTGACTGATCCGACCAAAAATCTTGTTGGCGACAAAGGTCCCACTGGACGATTTGCGGTGCGCAGGGGGTGACGATTGTCCAGAGTCGGGATAACGCTGCGCTGCTCCAGACGGATGATCGGCGTGTGTTGGTGGGAAATCTGAGTCAATAGACGCAGTGTCCTCGCCGCCCAGCCGCGACTCCCCGGGGCCTTCGGTGCCACCCTGGCTACCAGTTGCCGACGATGTGGATAAGGATCGCTGGGGCTTTGTCGGTGCCTGGGGCGAGGTGCGGTTGAGGTACTGCTCTATCCGTTGTGCTTCCTGCTCGCTCCTTTCCAGAGACTCTAGTAGGGTCCTCTTTTTGGCCAACTCATCCCTCGTCATGTCCTCTTGTACTCTCTTAAGCACTCGATACCGCAGAACGCTGCGAACCACACTGGCGAACTGAGCGCTCTCCCTCATTGGCTCCGCAAAGTTGGCACCCAGCGCAATCGACAACTCTTCCGTCTCAATGTAGGACGTGTCCGCCGCTTGTCCAACCCGTTCAATAGCAGTAGCCACGGTCGGAGATTGTTCCGATAGCGAGAATCCGTTGTACCGCGCGCCCAGCTCCATTAAATCTGCAGATAGTCCGGACAGATGTGCAAGGGTGCGACGATTTACCTTCTCCATGTTACCCTGGAGAAGGAGCTCCAATTCTCGAATAGACGCTTCGAAATTGATAAAGTATGGATCTAGTTCTTTCTCGCTTAACTTCCGCGACTCGGGGGGGAAGCGGCCTAGGATATCCGGTCCCGGTGTTTCTGTGATCGGGGATGTAGCTGATCCAGGTGCATTCTTCAGTTTTGCAGAGGCAGATGGAATTGGTAGCCAAGCATGGGCAGGCGTGGGATTCGCAGGGTCAAGAGGAGGTGCTTTGAGGTTGTTCTTCGGCACCGAGGACGCGGGGTGGGAATGTAAAACCTCACTCTGGACAATGAATTAGCATGCTCACTTTGCCAGATACTTTCCTTTGCAAACATACCCAGCTGACATTAGGATCCAAGAACCTCCACCAGACACCATCCTCGCGAACTTCTTTCATCCTCCGACATCGGTTCAAGAAAACCGCCAACATTCGCTTCCGTAGATCGATGATTCCAGTATCTTCTTTAGCTTTTGTTGGCTTCGCAGCGTAGTCGGCCATCGAGTGTTTTTCCGGGATCGGTGGAACGATCAGAGTTGGATGAAGGCTTACAAGCGTCTGCCGCAACGAAGCGAATTCCGAGTACCGTCGCCGAACCTCTAGATCCTGAGCGACCGTTTAGCAAACCATTAAGCGGAAGCCCGACTGTAGGAATATCATACTCCAGTCCGTATTGTGTACACGATGAAGCCTCCCCCGCCCTCATGATTCTTTCCGGCGTCGGTGATGATGATCGGCATCTCTGGATTCTCGTAGAGCAGCTGTTCTATGCGGCTATCATATACGCCCTTACGAGGATAGCCGGCACTGCTCTGCTGGGCGTCGTAGTCTCCGTCATCGTCGTCATCGCTGGGCTCTTGGTGCTGTGAGAAGTCTGAAACGTCGGGGTTGGACGATTGGCTGGAAGGTGGAGGCGGGTAATCGGGATTGTAGGTGGCTGCGGATGTTAACAGAATACATTATTTGGCTAATGGGAATCCTTACGGGAATCGAGAGTAGTCGAGTGCAAGGATTCCGACAGCCGGGCCTCGCTGTCGAAGGCGCCGTATGGATTGTTATCTTCATCGTTCCACATAGTTAAGGTGGAGGCTGGTCAGCAGCCTTGATCAGGAACGCGGGGAGGAGGAAGTTCGCATGCAAGATGGGGAGGTAAATTTGAGAGATGAATATGAAGAGTAGTCTATTTGTATGCAAGGCACAACAGAAATGTCACCAGATAGTCGGCAGGAGCAGAGAAGGGGAGGATGCATGAAGCTCAATTGCAGCAGTGCTTCGTCACTACACTTCACTTGTCGTTGTCTGCCTCACCGCCTGCGCTCCCGCGGGGAACAAATCAACGTCACTGTTTTTCTACCGACTCTCTAGCTTCAGCTTCACCAGAACTCAGTAATAGCAGGCTGCAGATTCTGGGTAGGATACTGCCCATCATTATTGCTGTTGTTGCCATCAGGACTCCTCTGGTTTCCAGGAGCATCAGGTTGGCTATTGCTGTCAGTTTGGTTGTTGCCATCAGGACTCCAATTACCTCCACCTCCTCCACCAGAATCAGGTTCATTATTATTATTGTCACCCCATCCATCTCCATTATTAGGGCCTGTGTTTCCAGTCTGACCATCACCCAGCGTATTCTGTGTCTGATTTCCTCCGTTATCCTGACCCCATTCATCACCACTCCCATTATTTCGATTCTCCCACTCGCTCCCTGCCGCGTTATTCGCTTCCGCAGACCATTCACCCTGATCCTGCTGACCGTGATCCTGCTCCTGCTCTGTCTGAGGCTGCTCTGTAGTCGTTTCCAAAGGGTTCCTCGCCTCCCATTTCCCTTGCACAGGCTGTGTAGACCCAGACCTCGAAGCTAGTGCCTTCCTCACCGACCCCTTCGTAGACCGCGCATCCCCATCCTGCCTCTGCCTCTGCTCCCTCTGCTCTTGTTCTTGCCGCTTCTTCGCCTTCTTCCCCATCCCCTGGTCCTGTTTCCGGTCCATAAACACCCTATTATCAAAAACCAATGACCCCTCTCGCGGTCTCGAACGAGCCCGACCCCGGCCACGACTCTGAGCACGTCGAGCACGTCTCGCGCGTTCCACGGCCACGGCCACGGAGGCAGCCTGTACCTGCTGCATTCGTCGTTTCTGGGACTCGACACGGACTATGGTCATCTCCTTTTTCAGCTTCACTCGTAGGCAGTAGACGTAGGTCCCGCCGAATCCAATTGCGGTGAGAGCGATGATGATGACGATGGCAATGATGGTGTTGTCGTTCATTTCCGACGGTTTGTGGGTCTGGGGGAATGGCAATGGTAAGAAGGTAGTTATGGTAGGTAGAGACGGGTTGGGTGATGAACGACTGGCTCACTTTTCACTTGGGTTTGCCTGGTAAGGTGAGGAGTGCATGGGGTTGTCAGATAGGCATGCTGGTGAAATAGGAGATCGACGGTGTGCCGTTCATGCTGCTCTGATGTCTGGTAGGAAGGTATAAAGAAATGGATAGTTGTGTTAATAGCAGTGACTGGGAACCAAAGCAAGAAGTTCACAGCAAGTGATAGAAGTCAACACTGTACAAACCTCACAACTTCTAATGATACTGACACAGATGAAGAATATGATTCAGCAGTTCTATATCTAAACTTTTATATATACCCATTCTAATCACACCCCAAAGCAACCCCAATCCTCGACAGAAGATCAGCATGAAGCAAACCAGTCTTCCCAATCTGCAGCAGTGCTTCCAACTTCTCCTTAAGAACAGCTTGGCCGTCACCCAAAAGACCCAGAGCGCTAACTTCCTTCGAAGTCATAAAACCCGCAAGGTTAACCACGCGCACTCCAAGGGTATAAGCCTCCGGCTTCGCCATCCAACCTATCGGTCCATCCTCGCCATCCGGTCTGGCAAGAGTATCCGCAAAACAAGCCAATCCTTCAGAAACCCAGTCGAAAACCTCCCTCAGTAACTGTTCATCATACGCCGTCTTGGCCAACCGAGTTAGTACGCCCGACCATAAATCGATCTCGCGAATCGGTTCAATGAAGAGGTTTTGCTTCTCCTCCTCGAAAAGAACAGTACTCTCCTTCCTAGCGTCGGCTGTGATTTTAGACACGGAAATCAGACCCGTTCCGCTGCTAGAGTCGCCGATCCTTGGCTCCAGGCCTAGAACATACCGTACACCTCTGGTGAAAAGAAGTTGTGACTGGGTATAGTTATCTGTGATAAATGTGGCGAAGAGCTCGCTTGCGTTCAATGGAGACAGCGTGACTGCCTTTTGAGGGGAGACTGAGGAGTATGAAAGTACCCACGATGCAGTTGAAGCAGCGATGTCACGCAGTTCCTCGTCATCATCATTTAGTAGGTCGTAGAGAATAAGGTATATCTCTAGAAACGACGGATCGACTCGTGGTGGAGTTCCTAAGGCGCGAAATGCCCGAGCAAAAGCAGCAATCGATGTCGCCGCGGCATATCGCGTAGTGAATTCCTGGTTCTTCGGGTCAGCATATTTCTAATATACTATTTATATGTATGTATGCACGTACCGTTTCTTCTCCCAACGCAGTTCGCAGTCGTGTCGCCCACTCCTGGATTTCGGTTCCCGGAATCTGGTAGTCCTGGGTGGAAAATTTCGAACCTATGAGGCAACCTTCCAGTTGCAAATCTGCATCCGCCCTATCCCTATTGAACCCTTTCTTGGCTGAACCGACTCTTATTTGCGGAGCTAGGTCTCCCCAAGGCAGTGAAGACGCCAGAGGCGCCTTGTCTTTCGACTCGAGCGCATCTTGGAGGTAGGATGCGAGGTTCGAAATCGCAGGGGTTTTGACTTCGAGAGGAAGATTTCCGGTGATAATTGAGGTGTAGAGATTGGCCAACGGCCCAGTATACTTCTCCTTGGTCCCAAATGCTTCGGACAGTGTTTCCAATATCCATTGGCAAGTGTTGGGATCAAGCGTAGCAACTTGGTGTAGGAATGCCTCCAGGCTCCCAGTGTCATTCTTCGTAAGCGCCTTCAAGATTGTGACCCAAGAGAGTTCTCTACGGAGGAGAGAAAAGGCGCGGGTGGTACTTAGGGTAGTAAAGGACGGGTTGCTCGAATCCAACACAAAGTCCAGAGTATCGGGAATCTGATAGGTATCGAAGATAAAGTCCAGAAGATTTACCGTTTCACCTGTTCATGAACTCAGTTCTCATGCTTAAGCACTAAGGATAATCACAACTTACCTTCAACACCGGACTCAATACTCCTCTCAACAGCGTCGCTAAGCATCTCCAATAAAGTCGTCTGCACGAATGGGGAACTAGCGGCAGGATATGACGCTGCAAAGACCGTCTTGATAGTCGATTTGACGTCGCCAATGTGCTCTGTGACAAATTAGAGAGTGGTCAGATACGCATAGGCGAGAAGACAAACCATTCCAAAAAGCCGATGGTGTATACGCAAACCGACGAAGCGAATATTTGATGCACAGGGACTCCCCATGTAGGTAATTCTGGGTCTCGGCATCGCGCGCATTAAGCAGCTCCTGAATGTCGTCTAATATATTTGACCGATCCAACAAGGAAGCATAAACTCGGGCTGCATGCTCACGGATACCCCAAACGGGGCTTTTGAGATGCTCTCGTATTAGTGTAAGTAACAGAGCATCATCTGTATCCGCAGCATCCGGAACCTTTTCAGCAATCAGTTCCAAGGCTGGGAATACTCGCTCGGTGACCATAGCGCTAACAGCTTCTTCTATTTCATTTTCTTTCTGCTGCGAGACAAGTAGGTTAGAGAGTAGCTGCACAAGGCCAGGATACTTTTGGAATGAAATTCTCGCGCCAGGCTCCGATCCGGATTTGCCGCCGAATCCCTGAAAGTCATTACGGCACATGCGGTTCATCAAGGCGCGGAAGAGCATCAGGCCAGCGTTTCGAAGTGCCCATCTAGATAAGTCAGAATATACCTACCAAAGGCGATTTAATATCACTTACATTGGTGATCCCATACGCTCCGCTGAGAGGTTGAGTGCAGGCATGAGAAAGGCTTCGGTGTGAGGTCCAAGCCTAGCATTGGTAAATGCCTCTCGGAGACAATTCATCGCGTGAACCTGAGGTAATTCGACTGTTTGATTCTCTGCCTCAAGCTGAGCCGGTAGATGAGCCACGTCTTGAAGCTCACTGATGACTTGTTGAAAAAGTGACCCTCCCGGGCTTGATAATAAAATCCCCCCAATTAAAGCTGGTAGTCCGGCCGAGCGGCGGGTGAGTTTTGACGCAGTTTCGAAAATAATCTTCTTCGCTTCCTGTATAGAATAAGTCAACAATCAAGTTCGTTTCCTTTAATGGTCTAATGTTGAGTTAACGCACCTGGTACCAAAGTTGGGGGAGCGCAGAAATCTCGGGGTTATTTGATTGACCACATCGCTGGCAACAAGCTGAAAATGTCTGAGCAACTGTCGAGAATGCCCCTCTGTGACGCAGCTCTGCAAGTTGGATAAAACTGCTTCTCCCAATTTTCTCATAATCGCTTCTTGTCAAGCCAGATTCACCTTCCGGCCCGTAGGTCTCATTGGACAGCGTAGCGTGCACAAGGAAACTGCCTATGTGAGCATTGAACACGGACATGTAGGGATGACTACAATATACCTGGACTCTCGTAGCGCGCGCCACGAATAAGAGAGAATATCCTTGGGGCCGACTTTAAGATCCTCGATAGCCTCAGCGGCATGGCCTTCCGGAGAGTCAATGCATAGCTGGGGTTTCACTTCCTCCCATATTCTATCACAGATTGAGGATATCCTTGCGTGAATCGACTTCCAGTTCTTAGAGTCGTCAGATCCCTCACAGGAAACCAACAAATAGAACTTCGCCGAGGATATAATGTACCTAAAAGCTTGGTCAGTCAAGCTCATGCAACAGAATTGACACCCCATACCGTAAGGCACAAAGGTAACCGTGGAGAGGTGCATCACGAAGAGAGGAATTGAAGAGGCCTTCCGAGGATGATAGCTTTTCCTCTAGCTTTCTAAGAATCAATTCAACAACCCCCAGCTTAGTGTTCCACCAATCACTCGCTCCGGGATCCCTTTCGTCCGCTGTGTAGAAAATGACTGAATATAACCGGGCAACTGTATCGGCATGGTCGGCTCTGCTAGTGTTGCTTGCCATTGTCTCTGCCTTGGCAAGGGCGATTATCAGTTCAGGCTTCTCCCTATTACGCCCAGCGGTATGGAGAAGCACTGGTTTTGGAAATATCTTCAAGAGGTTAAGAGCTGTTCCTCGTACTTCATCGTACGGATCCATCAAAAGATCCACTAATAATCTCAGAAGTTTCGGTCCAAAAATTTCCATATGGAATTTCCACCTGACTTGACGGTGTTCAGGCTTGCTAGACACGGCCCCGATGTAGCGTTCATCGAGGCCAGATTCGAGAAGGAGGAATACTGTCTTCAAAGCCATGATATGCCGATGATAAGAAGCCGTGGTTCGCAGGTCCGCCGCCAAAAAGTTCAAATAGTCTTCTAGGCATGAGCGGGTTTCGATATCATCTCTGATAAATACGAGTGGTTGTTTCTTGCTTAATGTAGTTCGGGGTTCGACTGGGTTTTCTTGATTTGCAAGAATGCCACCTTTCAAGCGGACAATCAATCCACGGACCATGCTCAGTATTTCTCCCCTTGTGCAGGGGTCGGATTCTGCATGGAGAGATGGCAAACTCTTTATAATAACCCGGACAGCAGCCGAAGAAAGGGGTTTCGTTGTTGATGGCGCCGTGATCAGCAATGATAGTGTTGCGGTCTTGATATTAAAATCATGATGAAAAAGGAATTGGCCAATAAGTTCACTTTTCAAGACAAGTGGGCTGTCTTCCGGTGTTTGCGATTTCGAGAAGTAATCTGATAAAGTCAGCCAGAATGATCCCGTAATTAGACTGTTCGCTCGCACTCACGATCTTCGTGGACTAAACCGATCTTCTTTCCTACCTGCAGAGATGCGAACAGAATGGCTAATTCATTAGACGAAGAGCTACTCATGTCACCAGAAAGAAGGCTCTTCAGCGGTAACATTCCTAAAAAACACCGGAAGCCACTTTCGCTGATCCCAAATAGGCGTAGGAGTATATAATTAGACAGCTTCTCTAAAATCTCAAGATTATGCAAAAGAAAGTATTTAATCGGCTTGACCCAGACCAAGGCAAGACCTTTACCTTCGCTGGACAGGGCTGAATCGACTGGCGGTTCCAACTTCCGAAAGAACATTGCCATTGCTTCCCCAGATGATGCCGCCAGCTCAGAGGCTTTTGAGCGGTTCAAAAGGCCCAAAAGGAGAATGTGGACAGCCGTTTCCCGGGACTGGAAGTCTGAGACTGCTTTCTCGGGGGATCTTTGTAAGAATCGAAAGATATCTATTGAGGATATCTGGCAATCCTCTCGGAGCACAGGTAGCCATTGTTCTGAGTTCCGCAAAAGCCAAGTCTCTACAAGTGAGATTACCTCAATGGATAGTAAGGCATTCTTGCGCAACAATGTCTCCAGGGCGATGATAGCGGCTTTGATTCGAGATCGAGGTTCGCCAAGCATTATGATAGGAAGGACGGCATCCACGAACGCCCTTTGAATTGCATCATGCCCAGGCTCCTGACGGCACTTGGCCACGGTTGCTGCTAGGGTCTCCAAGACTTGTTTCATAGGCTTAGGTTTTACGTCTGTAAACCGAGTTAAGAAACCGTCAAATACCGAGACCAAAGTCACCTGAGATCGAGCTAGGCGCCGAGTCTCGTCACATTGTGAGACAAAGGCCGCGTCGAGAAACGCGCTCAGCGCATTGCACGCAGTGGTGGTATGGCCAGGAGAAATAGATGCTGAGTTAAATGTCTGCAATAAAGTGTTGAAAACTCTCGTTGATTTTCTGTAGATCACGTTAGATATATGTATACAGCAAGAACGGTTAGATAACTAATACTAGGACGCATTCTTACTCAATATCATCGCATGTACGGGTGAATTCCACCAGAGGACCCTTGGCGATTTTGTCTAGGGTGGCCGCAGACAGTATTTGTATATTCTGGGAGATCTGCTCCATGTCTATAGGTCCGGCCGGGGCCTCGGCGCCGCAAGGAGGTTTATTTGCCATGATTGTTGCCATGCAGCATGCCCGGATGAACGAGCCGGTCGATAGCGACCAATTTCACCGAACAAGTTGCTTTCCGTAGTCTCATCCCCGCCATCTCTCGATCGTATCTCTTTTTGCCGTTTGTGGATTTTCCAGGTGGGCCCACAGAAAGGGTTTAGCGTCGGCTGATACTTTCTCCGGCAGCCGGCCGACCGGCTGATCACGGGGTGGAAGTTTTTATCCCGATTCCTCAGATTTCTAACTCAAGCGAACTCGGAGGCGACGACGAAGAGCAGAAGTGCCCGCCAGCAGCTTGCGTTGACCACTTTCATCTCCTTCTCCTGTTCTTTATTTCCAATTTGTATTCTTCATCCTTTTAGTTCACTTTTCTTTTGCCCAAAATGTCCATTTGGGACTCTCTCGGCGGCCGCAAACAGGCGAAAGATGGCTTCGACTCAACCACTGCTCCAGACGCGTCCTCATTCCTCTCCGAGGTTGCCGATCCTTCCAGACTTCACCCTTTAGCTGGCCTGAACCAAGATACCCTCGACTACATCGCACTTGAAGACTCCGCCCTCGATCAGCTCCCCGGCTCACAATCTGTTTTACCATCGCGAGGTTGGTCAGATGACCTTTGCTACGGAACTGGAACGACCTATATTGCAGCGCTAGCGCTTGGAGGAGCATGGGGAATGGCTGAAGGTTTGAGGAAAACACCAGTGACGGCGCCCCCAAAAATTCGCCTGAACGGTGTGTTGAACTCGATTACAAGGAGAGGACCTTTCCTCGGAAACTCCGCGGGCGTGGTGGCGATGGTATACAACGGTCTGAACTCATTTGTTGGTTATGCCCGAGGGAAGCATGATGCTGCCAACAGCATTGCTGCCGGCGCCATTAGTGGAATGGTGTTCAAGAGCACTCGCGGAGTCAAGCCTATGCTGATTTCTGGCGGAATTGTGGCCGGTATTGCGGGAACATGGAGTGTAAGTGACATTGGACCCGTTCCTCAAAAGCTCCAAATGACTAATCGTATTGTAGGTGGTGAAAAAGGCCGTTCTCTAAACACCCTAACGTCCGACGATATTTTGACGTCCGGCTTTACTCGTCTCTGGCGTTTCAGTCAAGCGGGGAGGTGTTTTAATTTACATTTCATATACTCTGTATTAGAACGACTGTCTTACCTTTTCGCAACTCTCTTCCCTCTGGCGCTCCGCATTCTTATCAAGCATTGTCCATGATTTTGGGAACGGGCATGGTAATTGGTTTTGTTAAATTTCTTGTACATATACCAGACTCCTGCGTTTGTGTTCTTGCTGGCGAAAACTGTTGCAGGTTTCGGTCCGTCTTACCAAGCGCCTTTAATGTTGTCAGGAGCACCGAATGAAAAACTTTCTGAAGTCATTGCAGGGTCTGACCTTAAACCCCGGCGCTTTGTTGTTGTTTATCCGGGTTGTCCGGATAGCGGTTGCGTTGCCTGTATTGCAGAGTCCTTCTGGTGTATTTGTTCGGGCGATTTGAGATAGGAATTAGGGCTGTACGACACCAGTTACTAAGTAGTACTTTGAACTTTGAAGTGTTTTGTCACCTAGCACACAATGCAACTCTGTTGCCAATTTGTTTCCGATGATATGCGCCTGAAATGCCTATTAAGAGCTGTGCTTATATCTGGATAATATCCATTCTTACTTTACATTCCTTAAATATCCGTAAATTAAGCCGCTAATACACCGGAAGTGATAAGCTCTAGCCCGCAGCGATTGGTCTTTTTACAGTAGATACTAGTAGGTCACAAACTCAATTTTGCTCTGATGCAGCTGTAGTCTACTAATGCTAAACAAAGCGCGTGGTGGGAGCATTTATGCAGTAGCACATGTTGAGATTAGGATCTCCAGTAGTGCGTAACTATGTACAGTGCCATGACAAAAGTTTGAGTCGCCCCCCATTTAAGGTTTAAGGACCAATGAAATTGTCAGAAACAAAGCTCACTAAACTTGATATCGCAGGCGGTCACCCTAGCAGCAATGCAAACTTTTGTCATGTCGCTGTAGTTCCCTGGAGGTCACGAGTGTTAGGATTGGTAGAGATCTGGTCCCGAACAGGCAATCAACCTTCCTCTTCTGGCGCCTTCCATTGTTCAGACTTTCTGAATGCGGGGACCACTAATCCCAAATAGGCAGCAAATAGCCCGGAACAGCCCACAGTTTTACGTCAACCAGACAAGAGGAGGGCAATCAAGGAATCAGCTGACCCCGCAGAAAGAGCCAATTTTTCCGTACCACCAAGCGGCAAAGCGCCAGCCGCAAACATGCAGATGTTCAAAACTAGTATGCTGGCGGCACTATTAATATACTGGTGTAATATTACTCCATGCAGATTATTACGTTGCTGTTGGGCTTGATTTGATTTGGCGGTTATCTCTCTCTATTACTTGGCCCTGACCAGCCCCCAACCGCTTTTAACTTCCTTCCTGCCTTGCTTTGCCAGCGCCCACGTTGGCTGAATTCTTTGATTAGCATCCCCTTGACCTTGAGACTTCCTGATGCGCTGATCAGCCATTATCGTTGTTTCGTCCGCCCTTCCTTTATCTTGAAGGTTCTCCAGTGCCACTGTCCGTGTTTGACCCGAGGTGCGCTCTGAGAAGATCCCCCGATCTCACCCGCACGGTTTCGCAAGTATGGCTCTGGCTTCGTTGAATGTCGTTTAACGACGAACAAGGTCATCTAATTAGATGCAGCGTTCCAGGCTCCATACTCGTTCGATGGTTTACCCAGAATCTCCTCAACCGACCGATAGGCCAGGGTTCGTCATTCACCAACCCGAGTTACACGGGCCTAGCGCGACAACGGTTTCGAGTGACAATGAGCTTCGTTCAACGCTTGCCGTGAATCTAGGCTCTGAAGGCCTCGATGGTGTGCCCTTACACACCGGGAATTCATCGCCGGTTTCAATCCAGGATGCGACGTATAAACAGCAACACGCCCTGCCTTCCCTGCAGATACGAACCGACATCTCGAGTGCTCGTCATTCGAGTCCTCATCGGCTGAGTCCCCATATAGAGGGCGACTTGTATGTCCACCATAGTACCTCTGCTAGCAGCATTCCCCATCGCACGCCGAGTCTACGGGCATTAATGGCAGGGACAAGTCATAGTGGGGGTTGCCTATCTCCAGCTTCTCTTGTCGCCTCTCCTCAACTAATAGCCATGGGAGATATTACACCTTTACCATCACCTATTGGCGGCCCATCGCCATGGAAACTTCCTTCGCGCCGTAATTCGCAGTCGTTATCTCGGTCCTCTTCGGTCCTCTCGCGGACGGGTTCGAGCCTAAGTATGCGACTTAGCGAACCATCGCAGTTGTCCTTGCCCGGAACTTCAGAGCCTCGATTGCGCGGTAAAACGTCTGGGCCTTTGGATAAACCGAGTAGTGACAAACTCCTGGCCACCCCCACCGCTCCGAAGCATGCGCGCAATCGTAGTCTAAGCGAGTACGTTCCACCCGGCCGAAATGTTGCGATTAAACCTCGTTCCGTGGCAGTTTCCGGAACCGGCGCCCCGCAGGGAATCACTTCATCCTCGAGCACCGATTCAAAATCGAACAACTTGCACCGGGAGCAATACCTAGCCGTTTACCGAGGTATCGCTTTACCTACGGTTCGCCCACCTTCCCCTCCGCGGAGCAGTGGTTATGGAATTGGCGACAATAATGAGCCGGTCCTCATCCATCCGACGAACACGGAGGGCGCAGAGGAGATCTATTCAGTACGCTCGATTAGGACCCAGCAGCCCCGACTGTATCGTAAGCTTCGACAGCTCGGACACGGAACATTCAGCCAGGTTTCTCTGGCTGTTCGTGTAGAGCTCGAAGGAGGCGGCGACCACGGTCACGGTCACGGTCACAGTCACTCCGACACCATACCCGCAGCCCAGAAGCTAGTTGCAATCAAGATCATTGAGCACGGACCAGCGGGTGGAGCCGATGAGGAGCGATTAGAGGTTTCACTCAAACGCGAAGTCGAAATTCTGAAGTCACTCAACCATCCGTCCCTAGTACAACTGAAGGCTTTTGGGAGCGACGAGAAGCGCGCCCTTCTCGTTCTGGATTATTGCCCGGGTGGTGACTTGTTTGAAGTCGTTTCACACAATACTAGACCCCTTACCCGGGGTCTCATCCGTCGTATATTCGCGGAGCTGGTGGCTGCTGTACGCCATCTACATGAGAATTATGTGGTTCATCGGGATCTCAAACTCGAGAGTGCGCTTCCCTCCACCTGATTTATTATTATGGCAGGCACTGACTTTCTTAATTTCGCAGACGTTCTCGTCAATCTCCCGACAGAATCGCTCCAGAAGATCACTGATTGGCGCACTTACGACCGCGCCATAGTAACCGTGAGCGACCTGGGTCTTTCCAGACGGATACCTGAACCCCCCGAGAGCCCCCTTCTCCAAACCAGATGTGGAAGTGAAGACTACGCAGCGCCGGAGATCCTTATGGGCCAGCCGTACGATGGACGCTCCACTGATGGCTGGGCGCTTGGAGTCTTGCTATACGCCATGATGGAGAGTAGACTTCCTTTTGATGCACTGCCTGGAACTCGGGGCGACCCTGCGAAACTACGAGCTCGGACCCCCCACCGTATCGCACGGTGTGAATGGTCCTGGTACCGGTACGCTGACAGCGACGGCGAATGGGATCCAGAGAAGGGTACCAATTTAGAAGGTGCCCGGGAGTGCGTGGAGTCTCTTTTGAAACGCAGTACAAAACGCAAAGGTCTCGATGAGATCGCAGCTATGGATTGGGTGAAAGATGCGATTGGAGTGCCTTGCGGGTTGAAACGAGGCGATAGAGAAGTTCCCTAGAGCTGGTCTCTTGCGGTCTTCTTTTCTGTAAACCGAGGACCTCTAAACTTCCTTTTCAAGTTAGCACTTTCTTCTTTTATGAGCTTTTTGAATTATTCTATGTCTTGATATCCACCGCTCGCACAATGGAATTTTAGCTAGCAGTTTTACTCCTTTCGGGATAGCCGCTTGGTACAATGTATTATTATCACCACCCACCAGCTCCTCTGAGTACAAGGACCCTTTACAGATGGTTACGGCGAATTCCACAGTTTCGCCCAGGCCCACACGTCCGCATTCAAGATTCCGAAGTTTCTGTTTACATGACAAGATATACACCCAACTGCAGCTTGAGGGCACTAAAAGCCCCTTTGAGTAGGCTGTCTTGTTCCCAGGGCCGAGTACTAAGTATGCTCCTACTTAGAGCTCCGGCAATAATGCTAATGAGACGACTAATACCATCATACAAGCTAAGTCCATTTCCTTCCTCTAATAGGAATCACTAGATACTCCACAAACTACTACTACTACTACTACTACTGCTGCTGCTGCTGCTGCTACTAGTACTAGTATCACTCTGGCAAGCAATTGCGACACTACAGAATGCAGAAAATTAGCAGGGAAACTAGGTAGTATCCAGTAATTACTTACTGACTCACAGTAGATTGTTTCAGCATTATCATATTGCCGCTGGTTTTCAGGCGAGCCTAGAGTTCTGTGTGGACATTTAACTTATCCCTTACCTTGGTACTTTCCTCCCTTCAGGCTGCATCATGCCCTTTTTCCAGGTTCGATATCCCGCAGTCTCCCTAACATACAATCCTCACTGTCTACATCATCCCAGCCAAGAGGATTTCGCCAAAAGGCTCGACGATATACCCGCATCAAACAGGAGCCCAGTATTTCGGATCTTTCCAAGTTCAACTCGCATTACCTTTCCTATTAATAGTTCCCAAGGTGGGTAAGTACGGCCGAAGTCAGCATCGTCATCAAGGAGGTGACTATTAGTCTGGTCTAGTCTACCTAACTAACACATCATTATTAATTAGTGTGGCCTTGAGTTGAGACAAAACAAAAACCAAGGCTTGGTTGGCGTCGTCATGCCACAATCCATCCATTATATAGTAAATGCCTGACCTCCATGGTTTCACTTGAGCATGCATGCAGTTACGTAGATAGGAGTAGTAGTAGGACGGGAGTAGAAAACTATTTCCCTGGTCTTGCCAAGATACTCATACTCCATACTCTAGACCTCTATGCCGAGAGATCTCAGAAGTCTAGGTATGGAGGACTGTCGGTTAGATGTGGTAATAACGCAACGCTTAGCTATCTCCAGTCCGAGTCGGGCCTATCCGACCAGCATTAATGCATCATGCAGGTTGCTTACGGAGTACATCCCTTACAGTTTGTAGCAAACTAGGGCTCCCCACTGGGTGACGTGGCGGTCTCAGGAAGATATTGGGCAAGTAGGTAGTAGTCGGGTGGGTAGAGTAGACCAGCTCTGGCCAGAGGGGGAGATGTTAATGGTAGCAGCGAAAATATGAGACGGACCCAGGTGCTTGCTTTTACCGGGCGCTTATGAAGATTAGCAGATATTCCAGCAAGCGTACGGAGTAGACGGGTTGGTTGGCTGGTCGTCATGCCCATCCTCTCCAGAGCTCTCTTCGGAGACTCGTCGTCTGCCTCGACTTCTGCCTCGACTTCTTCCTCAACACGCAAATCCTCGAACCAGTAAAACGAAAAACTGTTCAAGGCCTGCGGCAATCTAAGAAGGGTCTGGATATCAGCAGGGGTACATGTCGAGTCCTTCTTTGCTACCAAGTGCAAGTGCTGTATCCCGCAAACGCAGCTGGGCTTCTGTTTCCCTAGAAGAGAGGCAGCCCCCTCTGTATCCAAGGCGAACAGGGATAATTCACGAAGGCCAGTCAGATACAGAACCGGCCATACCCTGTCCAACTTCAAATTCGGCTTCTCGCATTCCTAAAATGGACGATAATCAACAGGAACCTCGCTAAGCAGACAAAGATGCGTCAGACGGTGCAGACCCGATGAGGGATTCCCGGTCTCCTGGTGGGAAGATATCAATGCTTTCCAATGGAGCGGAGAGGCGCTTTCATAGGCAAATAGGCCTTGGCGATCTTGGCTGGGCATCTATGAAGTTCATGAACTGCTCAACTGGTCTCTTTATGGAGGCTATCAGAGGGTCAACAATGGCTCCATCTTCCAGTTCGCTGGTTAACTTTCGAATACAAATGTCATACGAGCAACTTGCGGCTCCATGCCTAGTTAAAATTCAGGCTACATAGGCCCCTATGCTCTCTTGGAGACTGAGAATAGAGAGTGCAACGGCCAGAGTCAAAGAAGTAAAGTTCCTGTGGGTTTAAAAAGGTTCTACCGGAAGTACTGTTTGGACAGCCGCAGGTTTCTCTGCTGGACACAGTCTAACACCGGCAGCACACCTGCTGCTGGACTGAGGCGAGAACTGCAAGAACTGCAAGAACTGCGAGAACTGCGAGAACTGCGAGAACTGCGAGAACTGCGAGAGCAACGAGGATGATATGACCTGGTGAGATGGTCTGCCTCAGGCTCTGAGACCTCCGCAATTCCGCCACAGCCACTCGCTCTTACTAAGCTCGGTCGCTGATTGGTGCCCGGGGAGACTTGGACCAACTCCGATTGCGCTGCATGGGTCTATTGAGTCGGCAACTTTTCGAACTCCCGCTTTCCCTCATCCCTCGCTCAGAACTCCGACGGCTTTTTCCATCTGGTCTCTTATTTAAGCCTCCTGTTGTGGTGTGGTTCGTTCTCTAAGCAACCAACCGTGATCAGGTAGACCACAATGCTTCTCTCACAGACCCGGGGCCGTCTGCCCTCAGCTCTCCGGAGCTTGGCTAACCGAGCTGCCATGTATTTCACACCCCCATTGCACATCAATCTGATGACCATATCTCCCGATTTGTTCTTTGCTGACCGCTGCTGCGTCTAGTCGTCCAATTTCCACGACCCTTCCCAGGCAAAAGGCCTCCCCGACCGACGATGAGCCAGTCATGAACAAGGTCTCCCGCCATGTCACACAACCCATCTCACAGGGTGCCTCCCAGGCCATGCTGTACGCGACGGGCCTCACAGAGGCGGACATGAACAAGGCCCAAGTCGGAATTTCCTCTGTTTGGTACAACGGCAACCCCTGCAACATGCATCTTCTGGACCTGAACAACCGTGTCCGCGAGGGAGTGCAGAAGGCCGGCCTCATCGGGTTCCAGTTCAACACTGTCGGTGTCAGTGATGCTATCAGTATGGGCACTGACGGCATGCGGTACTCGCTGCAAAGCCGAGATCTTATTGCCGACTCTATCGAAACCGTCATGGGTGGCCAGTGGTACGATGCCAACATCAGTATCCCCGGCTGTGACAAGAACATGCCCGGTGTCTTGATGGCAATGGGGAGAATCAACCGCCCTAGTTTGATGGTTTACGGTGGATCGATCAAGCCCGGCTGCGCTTCATTGCAGGGAAACGCCGACATCGACATTGTCTCCGCATTCCAGGCCTACGGTCAGTTCATCACCGGTCAGATCAGCGAGCCCCAGCGCTTCGACATCATCCGTCACGCCTGCCCCGGGGGCGGCGCCTGCGGTGGTATGTACACAGCCAACACCATGGCCACAGCCATCGAAGTCATGGGCATGACCCTGACCGGTTCCTCATCCTACCCCGCCGAATCCCAAGCCAAGTACGACGAATGTATCCGCGCAGGTGAGGCCATCAAACGCCTCCTCGCCGAGGACATCCGCCCCTCCGACATCCTGACCCGGCAGGCCTTCGAAAACGCCATGATCGTCGTCAACATCACCGGCGGCTCCACCAACGCCGTCCTGCATCTCATCGCCATCGCCGACTCCGTCGGCATCAAGCTCACAATCGACGACTTCCAGGCCGTCTCCGACAGAACCCCCTTCCTCGCAGACCTCAAACCCTCCGGCAAATACGTCATGGCCGACCTCCACAACATCGGCGGCACGCCCTCCCTCCTTAAATTCCTCCTCAAAGAAGGCGTCATCGACGGCTCTGGCATGACCGTCACGGGCGAAACCCTCGCCAAGAACCTCGAGAACGTCCCCGACTTCCCCGCCGACCAGAAAATCATCCGCCCCTTCTCCAACCCCATCAAGGAAACCGGCCACATCCAGATCCTCCGCGGCTCGCTCGCCCCAGGCGGCTGCGTTGGCAAAATCACCGGTAAAGAAGGTACCGTCTTCACGGGCAAGGCCCGCGTTTTCAACCACGAAGACCTCTTCATCGAGGCCCTCGAGCGCAACGAAATCTCTAAGGACGAGAAAACTGTCGTTGTCATCCGCTACACCGGTCCCAAGGGCGGTCCCGGTATGCCTGGTACGTAATCTCCCAACCCAACCCAACCCAAAAAAAAACCAAATATAACCCAAGAATAACCCCAAACCAAACTAACCCTCCCGCAAAAGAAATGCTTAAACCCTCCTCTGCCCTCATGGGCGCCGGCCTCGGCAACAGCTGCGCCCTAATCACCGACGGACGTTTCTCCGGCGGCTCACACGGCTTCCTTATCGGGCACATCGTCCCCGAAGCCGCTGTCGGCGGACCCATCGGTCTAATCCACGACGGCGACACGATCACCATTGACGCCGACAAGCGCGTTTTGGATCTCGACGTCGACGAGACGGAACTTGCCAAGCGCCGGAAGCAGTGGGAGAAGGATACTGCTGAGGGCAAGTTACCTGTGACTGGGTTGAGTTTGAGGGGTACGTTGGGCAAGTATGCCCGGACTGTTAAGGATGCTAGTTCGGGGTGTGTTACGGATGCGTTGGATTAAGGAGGATTCCCTATCTATCTATCTATCTATCTATCTATTTATCTATCTACTTTTACTGAGTAGATGGGGGGGGGGGGGGGTTAGGGGCTTACCTTTAGGGTTAAAATGTATACTCATGTATTCTGTTTAATAGCCTAGTTAGCTAGCAGCTGGGTTTTTGGTTTTGTAGGCGAGAATTTAGGAACGGAACGGAAAAGCATATACTGGCAATTCATTTTTATTTAGTTCTGAAAACCTACTTACTACTACCTACCTTCCTTACAGAGATCGTAACATAATTAGAGAACGTGTACTCGAATACAATCCAATCCGAACCACCGTATGAGAATAAGAACAGGTAACACATATCTACCAAGTTCGATTCGTCCTCTCCCACTCCTTCACAAAATCCAGTTTATCAGCAACACCCAGTCCAACCCGCTTCCCTCGTCCCAACCTCGCCAGCGATTCTCCGACGATATCCAGGAGGTTCTTCTCAGCCGGATTAAGGTCAATCTCTACCTTGGTGGACAACGAAGCTGCTCCTCCCTTGGATGCACGTACCTCATCCAAAACATCAAAGTAGTTAGTCTCGTATGTTGAATCTTTCATTTTCTCACTGACTCCGGGCTGACTCCCGCCGCCGCCTTCACCGCCGATCATGGCGGGTTCAGCGATGCGCACTCGGATATAGTGTGTTGGTTTGCTTAGTAGGGCCCAGAGGAAGCTTAGATAACACCCAGGTAACGGGGTAACTACGTCTTCGGGCTGGTAGCGTAAAGAAACGGGGAAGACCTTTGTCTTCGTCCCGATGTTAGCTAACGCCGGGGAAAGCGGGAGAGTACCGCGGCCATTTGTGGTTGTACATTCAACGAACGCGGCGATAGGGCGGCCGGGGTATTTGCGCCCTAGAGCGGAGAGGCTGATGGTCTTTGCGCCGGGTGGAGGGTAGAGCTGAGGCGGGGCAAAGGCGCGCAGGATTGCCGACAGAAGTGATATTTGCTCGACTTCCCGGATGGTGGGGTAGGATGCGGTGAATATGGGGTCGAAGATGGCGGCCAGATAGAGGGCATCGATGGGGGAGGTAAACGAGGCTGCAATGACGGAGTCTCGGCCGGGGAGGCGAGATTGTTGCCTTGAGAGGTGGCTGCAACAAACAGACCAATTAGTGCGCATGCTCTCGTCTCATATTTTCAAGGGGTATCAAAGAACTCTCACCCCTTCCGTACTCCGTCTACTTGAAGGTCGACCCACCATATGCTGGGTATCCCGAGTATACACCACAGAGCCGCCTTTTTCCCTAACGATCCGATGGGGAGCCATTGTAGTATGAGGAAGTAGCTCACGCACACGAAGACGAGGAACGGAATCCGGAAGCAAAATATCAGTGCCCGTATCGGTAGCGGACAATAGCTAGGCGTGGGTTGTAGTGGGACAGGGAGGAAAGGTGCGATGCCGGAGCCTAGCGACAGCTTGTCAGATGGAGAATGAAGTATACATGAGCTTCAATGAAAATACGAACCTCGGTCCCGAAACTGGGAGAATTTCTCCATGAGAAATAAGCTCAACAAAATGAGTTAAACGTCGATACTGTGCTAACAAAGCTGTGCTAGACGGATATTGCAACAGACGGCGGTCTTGCGGTGGGGTATTTTAAGTCTCGCAAGGAGGGATAAGGGGAGGGAATTCCGTCCTATCAAATTAAGCAGCGGCTTTCAGAGTCCAGGCGTGTGACGCACTAGCTGCAGGGAAGAGGAAAGCACTGTGGAGGTCCCAGAGGTGAACAGCTATCGCGATGTTTGCCCGATGATGAAATAAAACATGTGAGTCGCAGCCTTGTTGCCTGAGGCTCCAAATCCGCCTACAGAGTTATTCAGAGGACGTATCTAGTTGTTCAAGTACATGAGATGACGTTCTTTAGATATTCCATACAGTTTTATATACAGCCAAATCTCAATGCCGCTATTTAAATACAACAAAAACAGGCCAACAGGGCTCAAACACCATGGTCATCCGGCTTATCCTCCGCCGAAGAAGGGAGTTGAAACGCCCAAATAGACACTCCAACAAGACAGAACGCCGTAGCCGTCATCATCCAAGCAAGTCCAACCCACGGACCGCCCAATTCAAGTCCCACCTGGAAAACATTTGTGATGGACAGACTAGCAATAACGTTGCCGATAGCTTGCAGAACCTCAATGACGGTGAATAACCGCGCGGTCTCTTCCCGCTTCACGAGTGTTGTGATCAGTGACCGCGCTAAGTACGCGAATCCCGAGCCAGACGTTTGAACGATCAAACTAGGGATGAGCATCGTGATGCTGGGGGAGAGTCCGATGCCTAGCGTGCCCACCGCGAGGAAGATGATGCTTGCGCGAGCGAGCTGAAGGTCTTTCATATTTGATTTCATGCCGCGTAGGATGTGTTTGGAAATGGCGGGGATGATGAGCAGGAAGAGAGGGATTGTTAGGGCTGGTTTGAAAGAGATGAGGAGGTTTGCTTGTGCGATGGTCCAGTTATACCGGGCAGAGATGTACTGGACCAAGAACCAGGAGGAGCCACGACTGAGCCGGTAGACTAGGAATGCTGAGAGGAGGAGCATGACCCGTCTGGTGCGGAGGATGAAGGCGTACGGCCTGAGATATGACCGGAATACGGTACCCAGCGAAGCGAGGAACGAGGGCCGCTCCGGCTGGTTTATGAAAGGGGTGTCTAGATTATCATCGCCATCACCAGCGGGGTCCGCGGTGAACTTTTCTGACGAACTTGAGACCTTCGGCTCGCCGCTCGTAGAGGATAACGGGTCAAGTTCCATCTCGCCCGATTGCTCAAACGAGCGGGGTGTAACAGCATTCTTCGTCTCCGGCAAGAGCAATGCCATTAGAACGCCCACAATAACAACGCCCCATCCGACTATCAGAGGAACCCAAGGATTCAAAGCCATCAACCACGAACTAGCAGCACTAGAGACAAAATCGGCGGCCATGCTCGCGACTCCAAATCGGAAAAACATCACTGCCCTAGACACAGTCAGTTCGCGGCATCCAAACAGCCAGGAAAGAAACGAAACTCACCTCTCTTCTTCCGTAGTCACATCAGCCATCATAGTAAAAATGATAGCAATAGTAACGACAGGCCCCCCACCAAACACAAAAGTCAAGCAAGAAGCCCACACAGCCCGCAGCGGAAAGATATCCGAAAACCACATAACAACAAACATAACCACACAATTGAGAATAAACCCAGGGATACCGAAACATAACGCCTTTTTCCGACCATACTGATCGGCCAGAAGACCGTACGGGGCGGCTAGGAAGACACCTAAATCGATCGATCACATGTCAGTCAGCCCTGTCCTTGAAGTAGTCTACCTCCGTAGCACGAGATTCGTTCAAGACGCACTCAAAACTCCCTCAAAAAACTCCATATAGCCCTTCACCGCAGCAACCTCACTCTGCACCTCCTTCCCCTTGCAAAACTCCTCGGCAACCTGCCCATCAGGTCCGATTTTGGTCGGGTCGAACTGCGCAAAGTGTTCGCGACAAACGATTGATTCGTAGATCCGCGTCATTGGACCCCCGGCCATGACAAAGCCGACTTCAACGGCAAGAACCATTGCGAGGAGAGTGATCATGAGCCGCGAGCGGATCGCACCGTTGATGATCACGCCTTCTTTGGCGCCTCGCTTGGTGGAGGAGGATTCAGCGACGTTGTGGTCGTCATCTTGCGCGGGGAGAAAGGGGACGTCTTCGTCGTCGTTGTCGCGGTCATCCCGATATTGATGCTGGTGATTAGGGGACATGGTTTGGGCGAGTCCATTTAACCCCTCTTATATAATAAGAATAGGGAAATTGGTTTTATATAGATGAGTTCACTTCACATGAGGATAAGGATAATTAGAAAAAAAGAGCTGGGAAACGCCATTAAGGATGCCAACGGGCTCTTTGGGGGGAGGAGAAACCCGGGGGGCCTGAAGTTAGGTGGCTGAATTCCCAATAAGCAGAACGGAAGTGCAGGAATGCAGGAATGCAGGAATAATGCAGATTGCAGAGGAAGATAGTCTGTAGACTATCTACCAGGCAGCAGAAGCAATTGTCAGCAGTTCCGTTGGAATCCGGAATAGAATAAAAGAGATATTAGTTACTCCATAGAGAATAGGTGTCCAGTTGCCACCAAGTCTTGGAACAACAAACGCGGTTATTGGCTGCCAAATAAGGAATTATTAGGTATTCTTCAGGACAAAGAACAACACACCAGCGGTATCATGTCTCATCTTCTCAAATCAACATGAAAGCGCTTTGTTCCCGTGCATGGAAAGGGTATCTTGCCCCTTTTCTTTCATCTCCCGCACAACCATAAATAATAATAATAAATGCGCTCCTGCCATCCTGTATTTATTCCCGCGTAATTCCTCAATAACCCCGTGTCTTTCGGTTTCGGGATACGGTCGCCTGTTCTAGCTGTCTGCCAAATCGTCCAATCAAAACCTAACCTATACGTCCGGAGTAAATCGGCGTCTATATAAGTCCACAATCTCTTCCTATCTATCACGCAAACTTGATAAAGCGCCTGACACGATGCTTCGCCGGTTGCTTGATATATTTGACGACGAGGTGCTCGATGCGATACTTGACAGATTATTCGACAAGGTGATGGACAAGACATACGATAAGGCGGTTGAGAAGGTGCTTGGCGAGGTGCTTAACAAGATGCTGGACAGGATGCTATGAATGCATGGATTGTACAACCTTGGAAGGATAGAACCTTAACTTTGGATGGTTATCGAGGAATTATGTGAATGTATCTATTCTCCATAACAACTCCGCTCTGCTTCTGCTCACTGATTATCCAGATATATCCTACGAAGTACTCCGTAGCCAGTCGTCCAGTATTGTTTCAGTCTGCTTATTAGAATAATAATAGGTATGGATATATGTATGGAGGTATATGTATAGGTGATTATCATACAATGTAGCAACTAGCTTGCTTCGGTTATCAACAAATGGAAGCTTCTATTCTGTTGCATGTAAAGGCGTCGCATCGGTCCAGCCACGGACGCCCCCTAGCACAGCGCAAGCCCGACCACGGAAGCAGATTAACTAGTTAGCCTGCGGAGATGCGCCTAGATCTTGGAAGCCGGCTTCCTCAAAAAGAGTGCCGCGTGCTTGCACCACTGCCGAAATCTCCAGGAGAAATTCGTATAGAATCACCACGTTGGTTAGAACGTGGCCAAAACTTGCTGTCCCATCGTTTAGTTTCTGCTCCTCGTCGCTTGTCCCTGTGCCTGGGTCTGCGTCTGTGTTTGATGCCGCTTGATCGACGGCTTGGACTGGCTCTTGCGTGCCGTTTTCGACGGGAGGGGAGGATTTACTGGGAGATCGGCTGGCGGGGAAGAACGGTGACGCCAATCGCTTGCGCAGTTCCTCAGCTACAGCAGAGCGGGTCTCGGATGAATCGCGCGGAGGGGGCGAGTGAATTGTAGTGGGTTCTCGTAACGGAGATCCTACAACGCTGCGCTGTGGAGATGTCAGGTTTTGTAGATCACGTCTGCCACGTGGTGTTCCTTGGTCGAAGCCCAATTGCGGTGTTCTCGGTGTACTTGAGGCGGATCGGTCTGCAGAGAAGGGTTGAGCGGGGGTTCCGGGAATCTGGTCAGGGTTGCTGGATGGATCATCGTCGTGCAGCAGGCCTCGGCGTGCGGCTACTAGGATATCAAACTCTGGGACACGCTTTCGCCAGTCTTGCACCTTCTCAACGAGCCCGCGTAAGACAGCGGTAAGCGCTGGTGTGTCTGTGGAAGACCAGGTGGGTTGCCGATAAACAGAGTGCACCTGCTCGAGAATATCGGTCATATCATCGTCCTCTCCCAGACTACCCTCGGACTTGGTATATGTGTACTTTGTAGGATCTACAAGCAACCATCCATCCAGTGCCATGAGGTGCGAAGACGCGATGTTCATGAGAACTTCCGTTAAGGCCAGGTTCATAATCACAGTATTGGTAAAGAACGTCTCTAGATAGCCCAACAGCTCGCGGAAAATCGGATCATCTTGACGAAGCTCAAGAGGGAGGGTTTCCATCAGATTATCACCAGGTGCGGGAATGCACAGTCGTGACTCGAATATCCACGAGGCATCCTTAAGATAGTTCCCGAAAGACTCGTCTATTGTTGGTTCATCCAGGATTGAGGTAGCCATCGTAAGGAGTTGCTCTAGTTCCGCATTTAATGCCCCAACAGTGCGTTGTTTGGCGGGTTGCCCGGGGGTAGTTCGGATTAAGAATCTCGCAAAAGAGGAATGTCGCTGAAGAATGACAGTTAACAGCCGTAATGTTGCTAAGACCGTTTGACGGTTTGTTGACCTGAGGCCAAGGAGGGCGAGGTCCCTCAAGTTGAAAAGGGATGGTGATGGTCGAGCCGCTTCCTCCGAGAAGGCAGCGAGTACATCGAGAGACTTCCGCCGACTGGCGGACATATTCTTTTTCTTCTCAGCTAATTGTGCGTCCGAATCAGAAGGCGACGCAAGTAGAAAGTGTAGGATCCGTTGGACCAGGTCTTCTTGATCTACTGAAGCCAGGATACGGTAAAGGTAAGTGAGGACTGCGGCTGTTGAACCGCCTTCAACATCAGACGATTCTAACAGTGAAGGATACCTAATGTAGAATCCCAATGATAAGTAGTAGCAAATAGAATGGGTTTGATAAACTCACAGTAGCTGTTCCAAGAATAAGACCTGAAAGTGGTCCAACAAGGTGGCGACCACCTCGGCTGATTTGCAATGATCAATTGTGTCTTGCCAGAACAAGAGATAGGCCATAAAGGAATCCATCGACACACCAAGCGCAGGCGGCAGGGCCGTCTCTTGCTTTGCGTGGTCTGAATGCGAAATAATGTGCGGTATGTTAGACTCTGCCTCTAGACCAGAAGTCAAGCTAGGTTGAAGAGTCAGTTAAACTTCAATTCGATGAGCCGACATGAGTACTCACCCGCCCAACTGGCTGTACAGAGCGCCTAGCCCGGTGGCCATCAAAGTAGCTAAATCACTCTCAATCAACCATCGCTCCAGATCCTTTGACCGTGACGCTGTCTCTATCAAATAAAGAAGTCCGGTTCGAGCGAAATCGCCCGCTCTCCCAGCATCATGCACATATTGCACCAATACATAGAACAACGGGAAATCGTCCGTTCTCATGGTGCCCGCAAACTCGACATTACCAGTACTGCGATCATCATCGTCCGGTCGCGGAGCGAACCATGCGGGGAGGATGGTGGGCTGGAGACGGATATTGTTCGCAACGCCAAACAGCAGCTCCACAAGTCGCCCCTCAATATCCTCCGACTGTTTGTCCGCACGACGGACGAGGTCTACCAGTGCGCGTGCAAATATCCGGTTATCGACAACACCGTCAACCTCGGCATCGATTAGGGTGTTAAAGAGGACCGTCGCCGAGCGGAGCATAGCCTCATCGTAAGAAGAGAGCGCAAGTTTGGTAACGGTCACAAATATCTGAGAGGACGCGGCATAAGTGAGACACGGATGGGGTGCGGGACCACGAGATTCATCGCCCAGGACAGAATTCAAGCGTTCGATGCAGTGGCGCGCGTATACGATGGCAGCTTGTTCCGCGGCTGTTGAATTGCTGGAGCGCCATATTTGCTAATGAGGGGCAGACAAAGTTAGGATATCAGTAGAGGATATGTATGTTGATTGCAGCGACTGACCTGCAGTGTGTTACACGTCCGTTTAAAGGCTGTCAATCGTTCCGTGGGGGAGGTCGCTCGAGGGCTCTTGGGCGAGGAGCGGGAGCCGCCTATAATTCGAGACCACTATGTCCCTGATTAGCAGACGCAAAAAGGGACCATGGACGCGCGAGGCGTACGGGCTGGGCAAAGATGCATCTAACATACAATGTCCATTTTTCTGTAAGCACGGCATGATACTTCTTCGCGCGAAGAAGTATGAGCAGGGAGACGGCTGCTGAAGGAGAGATAAGAGGGAGACGACCTCGGAGTGGAAGTAGTTGACTCCACTAACTAACTCCAGGGTATGACTATTGACTGCTATGCAGCCTGGAGGTGGCCTTGGCCTAAAGGGGGATAGTCAGGTAATTCCTCATCTGGACTAGTGCATGCACATTTTACATTCTACACAGTACAGTGAGTAGTGCGTAAACAGCTACAGAGTACAGTCATGAAGGACAATAATAAGAGGTTGAAAGCCAAATTGATGGCCAAATAATGAAATAATAAATAATAACCAAGATTAAAACCCTATTCACATCAAAGATGCACGCCATCCCACCTCCACAACGCCGAAAGAATATGCGCTCCGTTCCGGTCTAAACACAAAAGAAACGCTAGCCATCATCCCACTAAAAACACGAAGCAGAAGGACTGAAATCGCAATCCTTTAATCGCTATCATCCTTTGGTTTTCGACCACCTCGCTTCCGTTTCGGTTGATCGTTCTGATCGCTTCCGTCGTCCTCATGCTTACGTGACATCGGTTGATCTGGGACCTTGGCAATGATGTCTGCCAGGAAATCTAATACTTCGTCCTTCGCAACGGCTTGTTTAAGGTGGGACGCGGTGACGCGTTTTGAATTCCGGTCTCTGGCTTCTTTGGCGGCTTTGGTGACAAGGGAGATCATGAAGAGTTCGAGTGCTTTGGCTGTAAGAGTTCGTCAGGTTAGCATCAATCATGTTCTAGCTGGTAAAAAATGAGAGTGGGTTAAATACGTACAGACAGCAATAGGGGTCACCTGCGCGACCTTGCCTACGTCTTCATCCGCCTGCATGATGCGCTTGATGCGCGCAACGGGAAATTTTGTCTTGACCTCAATCCCAGCAGTCGGGTCTAGGCTCGGAGGAGCCTCTATAGGCTCCAGGGGTTCCAGGGCCTGCATGGGTTGCATAGGCTGCATGGGTTTTTCTGGTAGAAGTGGCTCCATGTATTTTGGCTCAGGGACAGGCGCGACGTCGACTGCGCGTGCCAAACGGGAGGATCGGCGGGCCATATCGGACTCGAAGCTGTGATCTGAGTAGGGCGGGACGTATTGTTGGGTTGACCTCGCGGGGGCGATCGAGGGCTGTTGGTATTGCGGGGTGAAGAAGGGCGAGGCGTCGTAGGAAGCGCGGTGGGAGATCGGGTTCCCGTATTGATAGACGGGTTGGGAGGGAATGGTGGGCTGGAAGGTGGAAAAGTCGGGAGAACGTGGTCGGTAAGAGTTATCTTGCTCTGTCATTGCTGGCAAAATCGGTTTTCAGCAAGTGTTGATAATTATGATGACCATAGAAGCCGTATCAACCACGAGATTGATACACCAAGTATGTATGTATATGGGGTAACGGAGTATACGGCGCGTCGACACCGGACGGCGGACGAAGGGAGAGCAGCAATGAAGGAGAGAGGACAGCGTAGTTACCTCTGCTGCAAGATCTGGTCTGAGTTCGTGATCCGAATCGAATCAGGTCGATCGCGACATCAAGTCGTGCCGGAAGTATTCAAGTAGTATGCAAGTATTCAGGTAGATCGGTGTTGATGGCCCAAGCTCCAGTGCGTGGGCCAAGGCTGTCGCGGGCGTGGCAATGAGCCAGAAAAGAGATTCAAATTCTTTCTTCCGGGGGGGCAGACCTTTTTAGCCCTTTTAACCCTGCCTTTCCGCGCTAATGTTAAACAAAAATCAGCAAAATCAAAATCCTTTTTTTTTTTTTTTTTCAATTTTTCAATTTTTGGTGGAATTCTTATTCCTTGGAAGAACCCTGCTTACTTAGTTTCCTCCTTTAGTTAACTAACTCTGCTCTCTTCATCTTTTTCTTCTATCGCGACTTTCCACTCGATATTCTCTCAGCATCCATAGTGTCACATCACCGATGTCACTGCCTGTAATGACTCTTCCCCAAACACCAGGTGACCCCGCCACTCCAACCAAACACTCGTCCTTGATGGACCCAGCCCTTATTGGCCTGCCAGCGCATGAGCCAGCGCGAGCCTGCCTTTGATGTTCTTTGATGATGATGCAAATCAACTTTAAATTCCTCTGATCTCGTGAACGATGCTTGTTTGTTGTTTCCTATTTGGTGTTTATCCATTCCTTATTAAGACCTCCATACCTCATACCTCGGACGCTACATGATGATACACAGAGCCTCGAGATGTAGAGGACTCGCTGTGCCAGGCTGAAACCTCCACGCCATGCGGCTGGTATCGCCTGCCAACGGGATCCATCTATTGCCATTTGTGGCATCTACACAGTGAGGGACCAAATTACTTGATCTAATCTGATATCGCGTCTCGAGCACATTCTTGATGAATAATAGCGAATAATAGCAGCCTCAACATGGAGATAAAATTATGCATATAATGCACTAGGCCTAGCGGGGCAAATCATAACTGGGATAAAAGACGTAGTGATAGTTGATGTCGCTCTGACGTGCACGTTCTAGGTGACTCTCCAGTCAAACTTGCGTTCAAGCTTTGCAGAACAAGGGGCTAGGCATCGAATACTGTAAATAATCTCAAACAAGCTCTTGTGAGACACCGAGTTGGCGAAGGCCCAAGTACTTCTACTTCGGTAGTGGATGGAGGTTCTTCCGCTCCGGTTCTCCGCCTCCACCCCGACGCCAAATCGTTGCGACTTAAGATTCTCCTCACTCTTAGACCCTTCAAGTCTTCCCGCCGCCGATTCTCGTGTGACCTGTTGGAGATACGACTGATGGTGGACTAGAGTCATGTCGCCCTCTTTTGCCTCCTCGGCCTGTCTTTCCTTGTCGTAATCGCAACTCTCTAGCCGAGCTCGCTTTCTTGTTGCCTACGCTTAGGTAGCTTCTCTTCCAATGGCTGCGGCTGTTCAGCCCTCGGGCTTGATGGACATTGCGAGGTGAGCCTCTGTTTGAACATCCTGTTTCCTACGCTGTGTATTAATACATTTCTTGCGCTTTAGTTCCTTGACTCAAGATGAGATTCCGTTCAAACTGCGCTGCGCCATCTGCAACAAGTTAGCTGTGAATGCCTTTCGCCTCCCGTGCTGTGACCAGGCAATTTGTGAAAATTGTAAGCGCTTTCCTGCCTGACCCCGCGATCATCTGTCCTTCCGGCTCTTACACAAATCGCAGGTCAAACATCACTTCCGGACACATGTCCTGTATGCACACACACTCCTATCTCGTCCGATCTCTGCAAACCGAACAAAGCCCTCCGGACCACTCTCAAGGCCTTCCTTCGTACGGAAGAAAAGAAGCGCGAGAAGGAGCGACAAGCAACTTTGCCTGCTACTCCCGATGCTGCGCCTACGGAAGAACCCTCTATTAAACCAGGCTCTCGGCCAGAGTCGAATACCATTGAGGAAACCCCGACAGGCGGAGTAACATTGCCGAATCCAACCGAAGACTTGTTAGCAGCACAACCTGTTGATAGTGCAACCCCCGCAATCGCCGAACCCAACGGCCCCGATGCGGAACAGGAAGGGACGAACGGAACATCTGAGGTACTGAGCTTTCTTTCCCCGTTAAAAAGACGTCGGGATCGGGCGCGGAGAGCTAACGGGCACTTACAGGATGAACCCACTGAGCACGCCGCTCCTGATGCAGCGAATCAAACGCGTGACCCGGAACAGAACGAGACTATGGAAGGAGATACCGCCGGCGGTAACGAGTCTACTCAACAACCTACGCAGGGACTCCCCCAAGATGCTGTGACAGGAGCTGGCTTTTCCAATCCCGTGGGATTCGGTATGAACCCAGCAATGTTTCCGAACATGTCGTGGGGCACGAACCCGATGGCTCAATTCATGAGCAACGGAATGACGGGCTTCCCCAATCCTATGGGTATGTCGGCAAACGCTTTCTATCGAATTTAAACCATAAAACTGACAAAATATGTTTGCAGCAATGGCCGGAATGGGCATGGACCCGATGGCCATGAATCAGGGCATGTTTGGAGGCTACGGGATGAACATTAATGGCATGAGCAATGGCATGAGCAATGGCATGAATATGGGAATGAATTTCAACGCTGGTCAGGGGATATACGATGGTTGGGACGTCTCACAGAACAATATGTGGAATGGAAGCCAAGATAAATTCAATCCAAATGCTTTCGCGAATGGTATGGGCGCGCAATTTGGGGACTCCTCCGGATTTGGCAGACATAATATGTCTCAAACCAACGGAGTTCCTCCTCAAATGCAGCAACAGCAGTTCCCTAACCAAGAGTTCCAGAATGGCTACTATGGCCCTGGCAATTACCGTGGTCGCGGCCGTGAATACTATTCCGGTGGCCGTGGTCGTGGCGGTTACAGTGGCCATATGCAGCCTAATTTCCCCCATAATGCTAACTCTTCAGCGGTCCAAGATAATGACTCTTCTAACATGAATCAAACCGTGTCGTCACAAACCGAGGAAGGCGCCACCGCTACAACAGTTCCTAGAGACACCGCAGAGGGAAAGAAAGCAGATGACGGATCAAACGTCGCAAATGACGCGGTTTCCACCAAAGATCTAGCCTCAAAGGACTTGGATGATAAACCCAATGGCGGTATTCTGGAATCTGTACCTGGAACTAATGGCAACCCCGATCAAGCTTCGAACCAGCAGCACCAGCAACAGGGTATCCCTACGATTGATAGTTTTGACCAAACCAATAGTGCCGGCGGCATGGGCGTACCTGCTCATATGAACCAAGGATTCGGTAGAGGGAGTGGTTATATACGTGGAGGCTTCCACGGTCGTGGCGGCAGCTTCGGCGGACAACAGTTCAACCTAGCAAATAATATGCAGCCGCGAGGGCCAGGTGTCGAAGGCGCTCCAGCTGCACCCAGAGCGATGAGACAAGGTCTCCCTAATACTAGCGTGTTCCGTCACAGGAACTTCCAGACATCCGGACGCACATCTTTGGCACCAGGGAAAAGCCCCGAGGCTTCTGCGACGTGAGTAGCTTTCTCGGATTTCGTACCTCTTTGGACTACAAGCTGACATAGTATCTCGCAGGCCACATCCCGAACCAGTCCAGGAAAATCAGCATCCTCAGTCAACATCCCAGTCTATCTCGAGGGCAAGGTCAAGATCGAAATCCAGAAGCAGATCACGATCGCCCACCCACTCCCGCTCGAACAGTCGTCGACGGTACCGTCAGCGGTCTCGAAGTGTTGAGAACAACGGAGTCGACTACAATCGCCAGCGGGATCGACATAGGAGGTCTCATCACGATGACAAGGAAAATGCAGCAGAAGATGATCGCCGCACTCGCTCGCCCTCTATCGAGTCTCACAGGTCAGCACGGTACAGGGATAAGGGACGAGACAGGCGCTCTCGTCGATCCCGTCGGTCCCACCGCCGACGGAGTCGGAGTCGCAGCGCAAGTGCTAATCGCAATGGCGACAGTCGGGATGATGACCGTCTCGCTTCTATTGCCGAAGAGAGAAGCACGTCCAAATCTCGAAGTAGAAACACTGAGGCTGTAGAAAGTTCAGGCCATGCTCATCGATCTGGAAAGGATCGTTCAAGTCGACGCGAAGAGGATCGAGAAAGGGATAGAGACGTCCATCGACGCGACCGCGATCGTGATCGACACCGCGACAGAGAGAGAGAACACGATAAAGAGAGAGACCGTCCTCGAGAGCGAGAAAGGGACCGAAAGCGATCACGACGGGATCGGTCCGAATCCGTAATCGACAGTGACAGGTACAACTCCAGAAAGATCAAGCGCGGACGTGGTGACGAAGTACGCAACTCCAGCAGCAATAGAGACCATACAAGGGATGCGAGAGAGAAGACCGTGCCATCCTCAAAACCATCCGAGCCGGAGAAAGACTCTCATACTTTAGAACGCGAAGCACGCAACCGCGAACGTATGCTCAAGGAACAGCAGCGCCGCGAAGCAATGCAAGCTGACCGAGATACCGGCAAATCCAGCCGCCGACGAGACACTCGTCCGGAACGAGGTGGACGCCGGATCAACTACAAATACGACGACGAGACTGATGACGCGAGGGCCGCGAGAGTAGAAAGGGAGCGAGAGGCTAGCCGGTGGGACTAGTCAACCATTGCACTACATACCTACTACCATTTATCTTCGCAGGGAAGCAGGATGTAACGGGAAAAAATTAGCATATAGATCAGGCGTTTATTACCCTTGACGGCCGAAGATACTGAAGAGAATGGTTCTTGCATAAAGGAAGCGATGACATCTCTCCGTGCAATATGAATGAATTTATCAAATGTTATCCTGAAGAGTATTCATCAAGTTCCTACTCTATACTCAAGTAATCAATAGTTAAAAAGGCAGTCAAGCATAAGACGAGGTAGGTATCCACATTGCTATCATACCGTAAGCTAAAAGAAAGGACTAGCTCACACTGCATCACACCTACTAACATAAGAATAACAGACAGAGAGAGACAGCTATAGACAAGAGGAAAGAAACGAGAGGCTCATCCCGAATATCTATTCTTCTTTTCTTTTTATCTTTCCGATTCCAATTCCAACAGAATATAATAGAATATGTGGAGTAGAACAGCTGGAGACTTCATGCTGGCTATGACTAGGCGATTGGGGAGAGAAGGGGGGAGAGAGAAAGAATGAAAAAGAGGCAAGGCAAGGCAAAAGACGGATCAGGAGGTAGGTGGTCTTATATAGAGTAGAGTACAAGAAAGAGCAATATTCAAGTGAGGAAAGAAGGAGAGGGAAGGTTGATAGGCTAGCCCAGCTGAGCCTTCAGGGATTCGATCTCGGCGGTTAGTTTCTCCACCTGCTGCGCCTGGGATGCGATTGTCTTAGTTTGCTCCGCGATGAGGTCCTTGATGACGCCAATTTCGCGCTGGACGGCGTCAGTTGGAATGGTGCTGGTAATGCTTGGGGGAGGCGCTGTGGGTTGGGTGCTGGGAGTGCTCGGGGCGGGAGAGCGGCTGGCGATTGTGGGTGAGACCTGAAGTAGATGGTTAGAACAGACGGCTACGATACAGGGTGTGGTGTGGATGCTTACCGAGGTTGTAGGTGATTGTGCCTTGATTGGATCTTCTTTCTGCAGGAACGGGCTGGTCTTGACGGATGGAGAGGTGCTTCCTGGGGAACGAGTAGACCGTTCAACTGGCTTAGAGGGCTCATCGAAGCTCGACTCCTCTACCGGCTCAGGTTCCTGGTCGTCCGCGAACTTATTGACCATGGCGGCCATAGAGGCACCCTGGTCTTTCATGGATGGTGCTGGTTTGGCCACCGGTGTTGGCTCAGAGACAGGCTCGGGGGCCTTCTTCACCGGAGAGACAGGCTTTGCCTCCTGCTCGGGCTTGGGCTCTGGCTTAGATTCAGCGCCCAAGCTGGAAGTGGGCTTGTCCTGAATACCCGTGACCTCCTTCAAACCCTCACCGTCGTAGAGGCTGCCCATGGAGATCTTAGGTGGGATGGCCTCCTTTCCACCAAACCATTCCGAAGAGCTCATCGCGGGCGTTACCCCGATGGTGGGGGGATAGATGTCGTCCTGGAATGTCTCAGCCCGACGAGGGACAATGAAAGAGATCGGCTCGATGTAGGTATCGTTGACGGTCTTGAAGGCACGGGTAACCTCATTCTCGTGCATGTTCACACCACGTTTAGGCATGAAGGCAATACCGCGCTGGGGATCCGCAGACTTATATTCCGACAGGTATTCAAACTTGTCATTCTCCAGCTCATAGTATCGGATGTTACCATCACTGTGACCATTAGCCATCTACGTCTAAACCCCGTGAATAGAAACTTACCCTCTGCCAGCCAGGTACAAACACTGGGTGCCGTCATCCCAGAACGGCATACACACGCCAGAGATAGAGTCGAGGGTTTTGAAACCATCGATCGGCACCTGGGGGGAGCGCAGATCCCAAAGCGCAAGCTGGCGGTCACTCATCTTGGAGAACCCAGTGGTTGCAAATCTGTCACGTTCGCCCAGCCATACCGAGCGACTGTTCTTAGCGCCTGTATGGCCTTGCACCTCGTGCGCAGGGCGTTCTTGACGCACATCCCACACGCGCAACTTCTTGTCACGGGAGGTTGTAACGAGAATGGAGCCGTTCGCGCTCCAGGATTGCGATTGCACAATGTCGCCCACATTCAATGACAACTTGGTGGTGCCAGCCTCGATATCCCAAATTTTCACTGTATAGTCTCCAGACGCCGTCGCAAGGATATTTTCAGCCGCGGGGTTGAAGAGCACGTGCCCGACCTTTCTGTGACAGGTGTGAGGCTGATGATCGCAAAGGGTCTCAATATATAAATACTTACTTCGGGTGGCCACTGAGCTTGCCAACAGGCGCAACGTCTTGGATATCATCGGAATCCACGTCGGGGTGGACAGTAAACCCCTCGGGGACTCGCCAAAGGTAGACCTATAGAACGTTTAGTTCGGCTAGGCGACATGCGAGCTTATCCGAATAGGAAAGATAACCATACCCTGCCATCATCGGAGCCGGATGCAATCAAGTCATCGTTAAAGGGATTCCTATAAACGTTGGCTCTTCCTGACCATTGCGACAAAAGTGGCAATAGTCGCAGCTTACCAGTCTGTATCAAGAACAACAGCGGTGTGACCACGAAACAGAGGTATCCGCTCGGGGAGTTTTCCTCGTTCGCTGAGGGGGATTACAGCGAAAGCACCTCCACCACCAGCTTCCCAGTTTACGGAGAGATAACTCGGATTGACCTGAGGGCTTGTTAGGCGGCTCGGGAGCGGTGGGCGGTTGAAGAGCGGTGACGATCACGAACCTTGACGAGGTTGGTATCCCAGGCATTTCGAGAGACACGGAGGTTATCATAGCATTGATCCTGCACAATTGTAAGTCATTTTCGCCCATGGAGCGGAGACAGGGAAGATTGTGTCGTACCTTTCGCGTTGGTCGCCCGAAGACGTGGCCTGCTACCTGTCAGATTGCGGGCAGGAGGAGGGAAAAGGACAAGCTTACGGTACTTGGATGATCGCACGAAACGGCCAGACATAGTGCTGGGTATAAGAAAAACCAAAAAGCAGGCTCAACGAGAAACCAATGCAGAAAGGGAGAAGACGTGAAACTGGGGGGTGAGAGTAAGGAGTTCGAGGGCGATAACAATTATAGGAATAGCAACGGTATTAATTACTGAGGGGCCCAGCCAAGGTTGAAGTCAGTCGAGCACCACCACGTTGAAACAGCTCTAAGCCAACGATGTTTCAGCCAGTCAATCAAAGATAGAGATGGGCCAGGATCATAATATATCCCAAAAGGAGAGACCAATTTTGATGAAGATCATCAAGCTTTAAAGTCGAGTCTGCTGTAGTCTACATGAAACCCTGAAACATCGAAACGTTGTGACGCCGTTACCGCTAGTCCCAGAGCAGTATAGCGCCTCCCCGCCAGAGCTGAGCTGAGTCAGCCGGGTTTGTTTACCGCCCGCCGTCGCTCCAGAAACCAGAAACCAAAAGCAGTTCAGCAACAATCGATGGATCAAGATTAAATCAACCAGTCAATCTCAACCCACTTTGAAGATAGATTCCGCCAACTGACAACGCAGCTCGGCTGCCGACACGCTGCTGCACGTCGGTTGATTTGTTTATCGCTGTCCTTGCATACTTCACCCCCCATCCATTCACATACAGTGCAGTTGTCAGTGAGGAGGTAATCATGGAGAACGGAAGCCCGGTACTTGCTGTCATTGAATCACCAGACAAGCCATTCTCCCCTAACGCGACCTTCCAGATACAGGCAAGGATACAGGGATCACGCATTCCTGGACTCAAAGAGATGAACCCGTCCGGAACAAACTCTCGCTCGAGGCTGCCACAGCCAGGCGCAATTGCGAGCAAACCGACTGCAGTGCCGTGTAGGTAGCCCAAACAACTCCATTCGAGGACGAAAGTAACCTGACAGGCAAAGCAACTGCTCGTACGAGAAGCACCACCGAGAGCGCAAGAACTGGCGCAGGCACGACGTCCGCATCACGATCGGTCAATGGAACAAAGGCTCATGGCCGCGCGAACTCCTACACCTCTTCCACCTTGACTCGGTCAGCCTCGGCCGCTTCGCGACCCAGAGGCCCGCTCTCTTCGTCAACCATGGGGCGCGCCAACTCCTCCTTGAGTGCCTCCCGGAGACCAAACGGCTACTCGATCCCCCGACCCGCAACGTCCCTGGATACCCATAGAGAGGAAAGCAGTCCTAGAGTACTTGGAAAACGTAAGGGTATGCACACATCTCGTTTCCTAATACCCCTGCCTGCCTCCCCTATCCCGGTGTTTTCGGCATGGAGAGCCCATTTTGATTCTCGGAGGGAGAGAAGCGCCGCTCAGCCTGCGTTGTCTCCTCCTCTGGAACCTCTTTTGGAGCCCTATCATATCGAAAATTTACTATGCACATCCATGAATGACTTGGGTTTGGCCCCGTTACCTAGCGAAGTCATGAGTCCTAACATGCTTCCTAAACATGACAGAACCCCCATTTCCACCCCGTCAAAGATCCCCATCCCCAAACCTGCCAATACCCCCGGCCCTAGCACTCAAATGCAACACAATCCCCCACCCAGGAAGAACCGGCCCCTATCCCCCGGGTTCCTGACCAAAGAGACCACGATCAAGGCGTTTAACTTTTCTACAGGCGGCGAGTGGGATCAGGATGAACGGGAACAGAACATGGAACATATCTTGAATAGTCTTGCCTCTCGCATCAACCAACATGGCCAAGAAAGCTCAGGCCTTAAGGAGGCAGTCGACGTGTACAAGTCAAGAGGTAAGCGAGTCGCCAGCCTAATCAGACACAATGCTTACATACGTTGAAATACAGTTGCTGAGCTGGAAGAGTCAAAAAAGGAACTAACGGAGCGAAACCTGTCTCTCCGCGTGGAAGTCGAATCTATCAAATCGCGCATCGGAGCAGTAGAGGATACCTTCAAACATGCACAGCGAGATCATGAAATCGTAATAGATGAACTTATCTCCCGCCAGCGTGCAGAGGTAGAAACGGTCAGATATGACGGCCAGAAGCAGCTGGAGGCGCTGAAGATACATCATGAATCTGAGATCCATGAGTTAAGGCGGCGGTTTGAACGTGAATTGGAAGATGAGAAATCCGTGCGGCTTCGCGAGATGAACCAGTTCCACTCACAGACCGCTCTCGATGCCCAACTATCCCAAATTGAACTTGATAAGAAGGTGAAAGAGCTTGCGGCGGCCCAGGACGATCTTCAAGTTTTGCGGGCTGAACTCGAGCGGGAACGAAAGAATACCAATAACCTCCGACATAACCTGGATACAGCCAGTTCCAACAGCGTGACCTTGGAGTCAACCATTAGCGCGCTAAAGGCTAGAATCGAGTTTCTAGAATCCGGAAGGGAGGAGCAATCTCAATCCTTTGAGCGATTGAACCAGCAGATGATGGATGCTGCAGCGGAAACCAATGCAGCCAAAGAGAAACTCAGAAGGGAGGAAACGCTAAGGCGGAAACTACACAACCAGGTGCAGGAACTCAAGGGCAACATCCGGGTATTCTGCCGTGTCCGTCCCACTTTGGGGGCTGAGGATGTATCAGCTGCGGCTCAGTTTACATATCCAGACCAGACTGAAGATTCCAAGGAGATCAACATTGTGGGCCCCGAGGAGAAGAGCAGCCTGGGAGCTGTGACGAGAAAGAACTACAATTTCTCTTTCGACCACGTATTTGGTCCATCAGCGCAAAATAGCGATGTTTTCGATGAGATCAGCCAGCTTGTGCAAAGCGCACTCGACGGATACAATGTTTGTATCTTCTGCTATGGTCAAACCGGCAGCGGCAAGACTCACACTATGTCCTCGTTGGACGGTATGATTCCCAGGGCAGTACACCAAATTTACGAGACAGCCACGACTCTCGAGGAAAAGGGCTGGAGGTACACGATGGAAGGCAATTTCGTGGAAGTTTACAATGAGAACCTGAACGACCTACTAGGTAAAGCAGAGGAGCTGGACAAGAAGAAACTTGAGATCCGGCACGACATGCAGAGGGGAAAAACCTTCATCACAGACGTTGCTACCGTGCAGCTAGAATCTCCAGAGATGGTCGAGTCCATTCTCAAGAGAGCGGCGGCCAACCGCTCAGTAGCCGCTACAAAGGCGAACGAGCGTTCTTCCCGCTCCCATTCCGTCTTCATTCTCAAACTGATCGGTGAAAACTACATTACCGGCGAACGCAGTGAGGGGACTCTGAATTTGGTGGACTTGGCTGGAAGCGAGAGACTAAGCCACAGTGGTGCAACGGGAGAGAGGTTGAGAGAGACGCAAAACATCAACCGCAGCTTGAGTTGTCTGGGAGATGTAATTGCAGCCCTAGGACAAGGAAAGGAAGGGGGCCACATCCCCTACCGGAACAGCAAGGTATGTCCCCATCTGCAAAATCACAGAGCACAAAGAGCCAACCCTAACACGCACGAACCACAGTTGACATATCTCCTACAATTCTCGCTGGGCGGAAATTCGAAGACACTCATGTTTGTCATGGCCAGCCCACTGCAGGCACATCTGTCAGAGACATTAACCAGTCTCAAATTCGCTACAAAGGTGCACAACACCCACATTGGAACGGCGAAGCGACAAACCCGCGTTCGCGATACCTAACCTTATATCCAATTTTGCTTCATGTTTGTTTGGCCGATATGACCCTGGCCATTTTTTCTTGATGAAACCGGTGTTCTGGGTATTTGACTCATTACCTTCTACTTCCTGCTTTTTCTGTTCTTTTGGAGATATTGCCCCCTTTCACCCACTACCCCATGCCACTTGCTGTTTATAGGTCTACGTTATACTCCTCGCTCTGTTCTGTAGGGGTCGGTTTGATGGAAATGAGAATTTAGCTTAATGATAGTTACTGAATTAAACTAGTAGATCCAGTCAATGAGTACAATGCTGCTTCCCTTTCCTAGAAAAGTTCCTTTGTAAAGGTCCCCATAATCTCAACTCACGTCGTGTGCGATATTGATATATACCATCACCACAGAAAGATTAGAGAATTGGTAACTTAGCCCGGTACCCTCCACTCATCACCTAAACCACTATCACGGCCACCTATCAAAATACAGCGGGTACGGTTGTATGTAAGTAGTAGAGATACTCTATAGTGTATATGTGTTTATTTATTATGTTGACCCGAGGCCAAAATATATTCCAATCTTTCAGGCGGTGTCGAGCTACCTATCACTTCTCCCTCCCGACCCCCGAGCTGACCTTGGTCCTTGATAGTGCTTCCCCCGTTGCAGAGAGCGCGTCTAGGAAGTCACCTAGCAGCCGATCCAATTCTGCCGTCACGGCGGCTTCGCCCGCGCCCTCCGTTAGTACCTCAAGTCGAGGGGCGATGAGGTCGGGGAATTTGATTGGTTGCTCGATTCCTTCTGCTGCGGGGTTGTATCTTGCTATGTTCAAGGGCTCGGGCATGTCTATTGTAGTACTAGTAGCAGTAGGGAAGTGGCGGTTGAGGTGTATGTCTTTGTCTGGGATGGCGGTGGGGAAGGGTTCGGAATATGCAAGTGGTGGCTCTGGGGCGTGGTGGGTGTTTTGCCAGTCTAGCACTGGCGTGGCGTCTTCCTCTTCTGGGCCTAGGGATTCTAACACTGAGCCTCGGTTGTACCCGGCCGACGTTAATAGTTCCGGGTATTCATGGTCGATGAAGTGCTGCTGCTGCGATAGTATGCCGTCTGGCGGAGTGGAGGGGCGATCGAATCGGAATGGATCATAGTCAGTATCGGAGCTTGCGGATATGTTGGACTGGACAGAGGCAGAGGTCGATGGCCTGGAAATAACGTCCGCAGGCTCATCGACGTTGGGCTTTGGATCGCTAGCTTTGAGTGTGTCGTTGCGGATGAGGTCTTCTGCATAACTGTCTTCGCTGGCAGTCTCGTCATCCGTCGTTGACGAAGTCATAACGGGGAATGTCCATTCCATTGTAGCGCGTTTGTCGGCTAGATCAAACACAGGTGGATCTGGTTCGTTAAAACTTTCAGCCTCGGATTCGGATTCAGCTTCTGCACCCGAGTCTGTCTCGGTCTCGGGCTCTGACTCTGACTCCTCTGTGGGTTCCTGCATGAACATTGGAAATTTCCAGTCCATGGTAGGTGGACGCGGGCCGGTTCGGGGCTGAAAGGTTTCTTCGGAGTCGGCATCACTGCTCAACTCACTACTGGATGAGCTTGATCGGCCTTCGCGGTTTTGACGCCCGCTAGATCGGTTAGCACGGATGGTATCTGCATCCGCAAGCTGAAATGGTTGGATTGTTGTTGCACCAGCGGCATAATGGGATGAATCGAACGAGCCAATGTCGATGTCAATAAAGGTAGATGTGACCGAAGACCGGTCCGTATCAGTACGGAGCGGCAGATCAGACACGGGGAGCTTCTCCTCAATGGGTACGAAGTCGTTTTTCGTCTCATACCTGTAGCTGGGCTTTTCTTCGTCGAAGAGACCCTCCATTGCCTCGGCGCCTCGGCGTACTCGTTCGTCGAAATTAGCCTTGTCATGTTCCGTCATCTCAGTTTCCGTCAGCTCGTCGGCTGATTCTAGCTGAGATTGGCCTGCCGCATCCTTAATTTCTTTTTCAAGTTCGGCCAATGAAGCAGCCAACTGATCAAGGTCAATAACGGAGAACCTTCTTTCAAAGTCATCTGTCGTGCTGAAGTTCCAGTCCTCGTCAATATCTGACTCGGCATCTGGCATTTCCGCCGCAGCAGCACCGCCAGGATGGAACAGAGAAATGCGTTGACCGCCGCGCTGGGACCACTGATAGTATATCCGAACGAGTTCACTTAGTGATGATACTGGGTACTCTTCCTCGGAGTTCGCAATATATGGGTGTTGCAAGACGTCCGCCATTGTGGGCCGATTGATAGGGTCCGAGTTTAAAACGAACGTCACTAGATCACTCATGCCTTCACTATACTTCTCCTTGTCCGCTAATTTCGGGGTTTTTCTATTCAACTGTCTACCGATCTGCATCCTCTCACGCAGATTCGCATTCGGTGGGTTTCCTGTGGCGAGTTCAAACAGTGTGCATCCGTATGCCCAAACATCAATCTAAGGTTGTTAGTCACGGGCCACTGACTAGGGTTGGTATACGAACCTCACTACTATATTGATGCCCTTGGCCACCATTGAACATCTCCGGGGGCATCCAGTGGGGAGTACCGATCCAGGTCGATCGTTTATCCATTTGTGACTGGAGGACACCAGCAACGCCGAAATCACATATTTGTAATCTTCCTTCCTCATGGATAAGGACGTTGGCAGCTTAGATTTAAAGTTAGCTAAACAGCTTCTAAGCCGTTTAGGATATGAGACAGCATACCTTTGATATCTCGATGAATGATGCCTGCATCATGTATAGCGCGCAACCCAGCAGCTAGCTCGCGCGCTATAGGAATGGCAAATTTCTCATCGAGTCGATCACCAGTTGCTCGCATCTAAAACTGTTAGCAACAAGATTGCGAGGTTTGGTCTAGATGAAATAAACCAACTTACCAGGGTCCTAACACTACCACCAGGGCAGTACTCACAAACCAACCAGAGCTGCGAATGGATGGAAACGGCCTCGATGATTGCGTTGATATTCTTAGCCCCCGAATCCTTGACTTGTTTCATCACCTTCGTTTCATGAATGAAATCCTTGATCGACTCATCTTTGAAGTCGCGCACCGAATTGTAATCTAATGAGTCGATGTCTAGAACTTTGATAGCAACGACTTTTCGGGACGGGAGCTGGTGGCCTTTGTATACACGGCCGTAGGCTCCCTTTCCGATGAGTTCTTCGAATTCGTACGCCGGTGCTTCTGTCTTCGCTCTGCGACACATTTCGCAGACTGCGGTACCTTGTTCGCGGGCTAACCTGATTGCCTCTGCTTTGTGCTTCGTGATGGCCGCCACGGCGGACGTAGGGTCAAGAAAACGGGACTCTCGAGAGGCATCCATGGTGTAGTCGAGTATATGGTACAATCTACCTTTCCACGCTTAGAACAGCCGATAAACAGCCCCGAAGAGAAGTAAAGAAAGTCTGACGCGCGGTCTTTGGAAATTTCTTGCCAGGATATCTGCGAATAGAGTTTGTCGGCAATAGAGATGACAGCGCTGGCCAAAGTCTTGATGCTCCAAGGTGACTGTCACAGAGTGAGAAGAGAAGAGCCCACGTCCAACACTGGGAACTTCCTTTCTCCTGTCCAAGAGTCGTTGAGGGAAACACAACCCGCTTTTAGCTGGACGACCAGCCACACAAAGCACAAATTCGTTCTTTCTCGGACCAACGTGGAGAAAAGCGCTTCGAGGTGGTTCTTAGACGACCCAACACTCGAGTACTCCCAAATCGAGAATCCGTGAGACTGAGCAATCACAAGCTCTCGATTTAACGATAACACCTTGCGTCAAAAACAACCTTCACTCCAAAACGAAGTCCAAGACTCGAGCAGATCACGTCGAACGGTTCTGTTTCAAAGCCAGCCAACCACCTATGCAACCCAGGAGGGCAGAAATCACCGCGTCGGATTCGATCTGGAGATTCTAGTATTGTCCAACTTGTACCGCGGAGTTTATCGAGACATTATCTTTTGTTGAGAGTCTCTGCAGTGCGATATAATGGTGCACTGGACCTCGACTGTGGGAACAATAAGAGTATCGGGTGTGATCTGGTGTTGAACTCTGGACTCCCATCGGTCTGGGCACTGCCAAGAATCCGCCACGCTAACTAATCTACTTTTTTGCGTCAGGAAGAGCACAAATCAAAGTGAGAGATCCACAACGTTCGCAACAGCAGGTGAAGACTGAAGACTGAAGGATTGTTAAAGGAAGATAAAGTAGACATGGAAAACTCTCAAGCAAAGAGGTGATTTGGGCTATGAGTGTTTAGTGTTTTAATAAGCTGCCATCCAGTCAAAACTGCGTCTACTTAAGTATCGACCATCAAACGCTGGTATATACATCCACTCAACAAAAAGTACAAGAGGCATTCGTCGAGGTCATGCGTATTAAAGGGCTCTACATTGTGATCTATAGTTTGAACTCAACCCGCAGCGCATCTCCAAACCGCTTAATCGCCTCCGTGATATTCTCCTCACTGGCAGCAGCGAACGTCGCGCGGAAGAACATCTTATCCTCGCTCAACCCAGCCGCCGTAAACCAGCTTCCACGCGACACAAGGACACCATTATTCACAGCGGCATGGAAAAGCGTTTCTTCGATAGAGTCACGCGTCTTGCCGGATGCGAGTTCGGGATGTTTCTTCCAGTCGATTTCGATCCAGTGCTGTGACGCTAGGTTAGTTACTGCTATACACTGTGGCGGGGGATTTGGACACTTACAAACATGCCCGCTGCAGGGGCGATCCAGCTAGCGATTCCCCGTGGAAGGTGCGTCTCGCAAGCCTGGACCATGCTATCCCTGCGGTTTGTGTACTGCATGCGCAGGTTAATAAGCCAGTCGAGGTATCCGGAGTGTCCCCAGTGTTCATCCAAGAGCTTGAAGAGAATCAACTGGGAAAACCCGCTTGGGTGTTGGGACGAGACCTCGGCGTTTCGCATGAAACGTTCGACGATCTGCTCAGAACCGACGACCCAACCGGTGCGCGAACCGGGGGTCAGAACCTTTGAAAATGATTCCAGACGAAGGACACGGCCATCGACATCAATGCTCAAATATGATGGAATAAGCGACTTAAGGAATTCTCCGTGGTTGGCAGGCGGCGGAACCGGCTCGCTATCGGCTCCGGTGTATGGCTGCATTTGCAGGAAGTAATATGGCTCGTCCTCAATGATGTAGATGTCATGCTTTTGCGCGACCTTGTAGATATTTTTGCGTCGTTCCAGAGTCTGGGTAGCGCCTGTAGGGTTTTGACCCGTTGGGATAATATAGAGCACGAAGGGCTTCCGAGCACCACGTGCTTTCTCATCCCAGTTACTCAGGACGTCATCGAGCGCCTCGGGCAGAAGACCTAGTTCATCCATCTTGACTGGTGCCACATTGACCCCCAGAGGAAGGGCAGTCTCCTGGGCGCTGGCAAACGTATATTCTTCCATCAAAAGGTAGTCACCCCTTTCGCAGAGTAGCCGGAGGGCTGTATCCCAGGCATACGTACTCCCAGCAGTCAAACAACATTGCCAGTCGGAATAGGGAGGGTTGTGAATAAGCTACTCATTTTTAGCAGTTTTCCAATGCATATGCTTGTTCAACGCACCTCGGTATGTTCCGTCACAAATCTGAGCAATTGAGGGGATCCGCTCGATTGCCCGTAGTTCAGAGAGACTTCAAGGTCGTATAGGCTTTTTCCCTCGCGAATATCATGTTTCCCCGAGACCAAAGAAGTGCCAGATTTCCGGGTCGCTTCGGGAGAGAACCCTGGTGGAGTGGGAACTTTAACGGAGAGCTCATCGAACGGAAAGTATTCTGGGGATGGGAGTCCGCCGCCCAAGGAAATGAGGCCTTCATGATAGAGAATAACGTCAGCTATCTAGGCACAACTACAACTCTGGTAAACGTAACCGGCACTTACCTGGATTCTTCAAATAATGCGCTGCCCCTTTCAATGTTGACGTTTTGCGTGATTTGGCTTCAAGCGTCAAAATATCTAAAAACCCACACCGTCAGCTACCGAACTTATAGCGAAAAACGGTATGGCCTAACACAAGGGACTTACGATCCCATCTCTTCGCCTTTGGTTTGGTGTAACAGGCCTATCAATGGGAATTCCCGGATTAGCATCAGTCTCTGGGGACAACTGCAAAAGTACATTACATTCAGGAGAAACTCACTGGACTCTTGAACATATCACTGCTGGTAGAGGGCGCAACTCCCACAGGCATCTTGGCGCTCTGCGCCCTCACGGCAGCAATCCCATCAACAGTCAATGGCTTGGGAACGCCATTGCCGTTGGTGTCCACGCCCAAGGCAGCTGGCGGAGACATTTTCCTTTTCACAAGGTTTCTAGAACGGTAGTCGACTGCGAGGGGTGAACGAAGTGGGGTAATGGTATGTGAGCTCGTACGCGTACGATTCACTTGTCAGTCTCGGTTGATGTATGGATATGAAATGTGTCCGAGCAAGACCGCAGTTGTCAAGAGGTTAAAGTGAGTCACGATATTTTTCTGGTCTTTGAGAAGTGGACCGGTTCCGACAGGAGGTGAAGAGACGGTTAACCGCCATCTTTTAAATCGGCACTGCGGATCACGGTATGAACTTAGTGAATAAAGGAATGGATCAAGGCCGCCTGCTTAGATCGTGACTCGTGAGCTGAGATTTCGTTATCTAATTGGAGAAAGCGGCGCGAGCCTTGGTTCGTCGCTTTACATAAGAAATGCAACTGGAAATCATCACAAGGGCGTGACGCCTTGGAGAACGAGGGGGTGATTTCTGGTCTGTATGGCACGATACGAGCCGAGGTGGATTGTATACTTCCTCAGACTCCAATGGGCACATAGGTAGCGTCGACATATTCTGAGCCTATCAGAACTAGTTTAAGCATATTTACAAGGGGGTTTCCTTGCAGAAGAGTTTTCAGAAATCAATACAAACCAGTAAGATACGTGAAATAAAATTACAGAGTGCTCCAACTCGACCCCGCCACGCATAGATAAGGCTACTGCCGGCATCGGACCCTTCCTTATCGCTGCTCATATATTTGGAGTAAACTAACACAATATCCTAGCCCAGGTCCTATATGGTCTCACACCAAGAACAGGAACGCCTTGGAAGCTGTTTGCCAAAGTCACCAATAGTGATTTCTTCACCCCATGAGCATCACACTCGCCGTAGGAAGCCGAAGGCTGAAGACGCGACTCCTTCCAACACACATGGACTGACTTTACTAGGTATATGGCTCGATCTTCTCCATCAGTTCGCGCACACCAGTTAGGTAAACCGGGCCCTTAGGATCACTAGTAGCGAACTGCAGGACCCGATGAACCATCTGCTTAATATACTTCCTCGAGCGAACACCACGGCATAGCGGCGGCAGATAGCCACTGGTAGCTTTGAAAGGCTTACTTGCCTTCTCCAGGCAGTTAAATCATAACTATTGAAGGTGGCTCTTCCTGTGTAAACCCTAAGTAGAGCATTAGTTCAGCTCATTCCAAGTTAAATTCTGGGGTTTATATACATCGCAATATATTTAGGTGTTTGGGCCTGCTTAGAACAGAAACTAGGTCAAGAGGCTGGGATTAGGGTGAGCGTGGTGTAGAGCAACCATGAAGCCAATCAATTGGCCACATTTTTGAACCGAAGCAGAATCGAAGAAATCGATTATATCAAAGAGGGCCACAAATTCCGCTGTAGCGCTGTTCATGTTTAACCCTCCCCCACATTAATTGTACGGTGGGGAGACACGAGGATATAGTTCCACACATCGGAGAATAAGCTAGAGCATACACAAGAGAATATATGAGACGTGCATAGAAAGGTGTAGAAATTTATGAGATCTAGCTCAAGCGATCTTTCCTACTCCATTTAAAGTCAAATATACATCAGTCCCCCAGCCCCAGAGACTTTGGACTGCAATGCTGCCACCGAAATACTCCGCATAGGCTCTACTCAGCGGAAGGCCATATCCAAGTCCAGCAATGCTGCTTAGCTGGCCACTATTAGCTGATATCGTGTTCAGGACGTCTATACTACTCCTTTCTCCCATATCAAAATCGGAGAATGTCGTGAAGTTATACGACCAGATTTGAGGCAGAACTTCCGGTGATATACCACCACCCTTATCTCGGATTCGAAGCGTAATGCTCTGCGACGACGGATTCGAGAACTTTATTGATTCATTTGCGTCTGCAGTGCCAACAACGGTGTCAACATGGAACCCAACATCGGTGTCGGATTGTGCGCCTTGGGCATCTAATGGCCTGATAGCTGGTTCGCGCATATGTTTGCTAGGCACATCCGGTGCAGTGGCGATTGTTACTTCGATCGGTTCCCGTTCGTTTCCGTTCTCGATAACCGCTCTGAATGCATTCTTCAACAACTCGGTGAGGATGTACTCCACATGTACAGGAACGTGCGCAAAACTGGCGTCCGGTTGCCCGTCAATCTCCAATCGTGGCCGTACCCCGTATTTTAGCTCGCAGATTTCCCCCACAAACTCTTCGCACGACCTTATAATACGCGCTGGTTGCAGAGCGGTATCAATAACCCCAATATAATTGGAGGGCGTCGCATCCTTTCGCGGTTCTTGCGGTTCGATCAAGCCCTCGCCAGCGGGCCGGGAAGCAAAATGGAAGGCCAGATGTTGCTCAGCTATTAACCGCGTGCCGATTCGTGCACGCAAATGCGTATCTAAGAACCGCGTCACCTCAGTTGGATCTATGTATCTCCGACATTCAAGAAAACCACGGGCGAGGATAGGAATTGTGTTTGCATGTGTATGGACAAGGTCTGCTAGCACGTCGGCGAATTGATTCTCTTCCTCTAGGTTTGTGACCTGACGCTTTTGCCACGGAAGTAGAGTCGACAACGAATGCACGTAGTTGCCGTAGATCTTTGAAACGTGGGGGTTTGCGACGACGATAAATGGGAGATTCCGAAGAGCTTCGATACGGGAGGCTAGCCGCGCGGGGAGGAGAGAAAGGGTAAAGTTGGCGGAGGCAAGCAGTGCATCTTTCGACAGTGGTGGGCGACCGTGCCTAGGGGCTCGTAATTAGCAGTTGCAGTATTCTAGGAGAGGAAATGGACTGTTTTCTCACTTTAGCAGATCAGCAAGAGTTAAAGGGCGGCGCCGACTGGCAGCAAGACGAGCAACTTCGTCATTCGCTTGAGGTCCAAGTAGATTTTTGGTGGTGTTGAATCTGAAATGGCTTGAGGATGCAAAGGGATGTGCTACCAAGCGATTACGGTAGCGAAAGGTGCTGTTTCGAAGACCACAACCTACAGACAGAGTCTGAAAAGGATTTGTTTTGGCCATAGCAAATAAAAGCCATTCTGTGTTGTGGATTGAGGAGCTGAAGCTTATGAAGGATCACTCCATAGTACCCGCGGTGAAGGATGGGCTCACGTGTAAAGAGCTCCCAAAACTCTGGAAGCTTCCCCAACCACCTATCCTCGAGTATTCTCCTATCTCCTACATATTCAAGTTCTTTCCATCCTCTAGCCACTAATAATGTAAAAGCGATATCTTGTTGCGCTGGCTGTGGGCTGTACTTGACTTGAGCTACAGGAACAATAAGCTCATGCCTATCGCAACTTGTCGATACCTAAGATATCTCAGGTAGTTACGTTTACCATAGCGGCATCGCCCCTCTTGATACGCTACCTATCATTAACCGATCAGTCTTCCGTTTCCATCATCTCGATATGAGTTATAGTATTTCTTTCTATCAGATCGCGGCTCTACATGGAATCTCAAGGTAGAAAAAAGTGCTTCAATATTGAATGAAAAACACTAAGGCCTGGACTGGTACATACAGCTGAACTAGACCTTGACGAATGCCATGTATTCTCGTCATAGGTATAAAATCAAATTCGTAACTCGTACATCTCTTCATCAACTGCTCGAAGAAAAGAACCTGCATAGGCGGTATCTCTCTCTATTGCTCGTCATTGCCAGAAAATCCAGGAAGAGCGCGAGGAAGTTCCTAATCACTGAGTGGTGACCTCCGCGTCCTCCTCAACATGAATGTGCTCGCTTGATTTGAAAGTCTCCACGAGGCCTTCGGGGTATTCGACACTAAAGGGGGTCAGCCGGACTTTATTTCGAGACGGCAGAAGGCGATGAGCTGGCTTACGTGAAGCCCTTGATGAGGGTGTATTCGTGTTTGATGACTCCCCCTTTCTCTTGGGCAGCAGCCTTGGCCCTGTTGTGAAAAAATCAGCGTTAGTGACGTTATGCCGATAGAAAGATGGAAAAGATCTCACTTCTGTAGCTCCTCAAGAGGAGAGTCTTTCTTTAGGGTGACCTAGAATGAGTCAGCATTGAGAATAAAAGCGCGAGATGAAATGACGAACGTTGTACAAAGGCATCTTGGTTGGTCGTAGGACGAGTGGTAGATTAGCGGAGGATGAGTGAAGTACTGATGAGAGACGGAGTGGTGGATCGTAAGTTTGAAGGGTCCTTCAGCCGAGGGGTGGGGAGATCGGATTTATATAGGCTGCCTGCTGGAGAGGGGGTGACTCAATAGGTAATCTCCCATAATTAGATAAGAAAGTTTCATCAGTTACCGGGACTGATAAAGCCTGTAGTAGTATGGAGTGCCCTCTATTATACCCAGCCGAGCACCGACGTATTTGGACAGTACCTACTACTCCTCATTCATCTGGGTAGACTACATTAGAAGATTTGGGATTTACTATTTTGATTCTACAGCGTATATCCCATTGTGCCAACGGCTCTCTATTGCAGGGGCGCTTATTAGCATGACGAATTTGCTAAACCCTGGTCGTATCGTTGTCGTGATCGGCTCGAGGCTCTCATGTGCCAGATGGATGCGTAGATCTAAGTACTCTGTAAAGAGCAAATGCGGGGCAGACACGTGACATATCGGCAAGCCAGCACAACAATGACGACTTTCAAGATTTCAGCGGAGAATCGGGCATGGTGGAAATCACCTCTGGCCAATAATGGGCACGTTTAAGCAACTCTCGACAGGGTTGTTAGACCTGCGTTCTGTTGTCATGCCTCTTACATAGTTATTGGTAGTTTATCGCGAAATGCGAGAGATTACCTGGCAGCCCAAACCATTGATACATTCAAACGAGGGTAAACGAGGCGCAGTTAGGAACAGCTGTGACAAGCTCTATTAAACAAGCACGTTCAACTCATGCTAAAGCCAAAGGAGCCTGAGGCTTGAGGTCGAGAGTAGGGTTGTCGTAATATGGTGCTCAACGAGATGGAAGGTTCCGGTAGCGGAGAGATGATTTATCCGGCCTTCGACATACCTTCCAGCCCCTGATAATACTTATCGATAAGAGTCTTTGCCTTAGGCATAACGCAGAGAATTATTCGGTGGTAAGAACTTCCGCCCCGAGAGAAAAAAGGAAATGCGATTTATGTTGAGCTTGTTTGACGGATGAAGAAATCAGCGCATCATCAACTATTTTTCGGAGGTTTTTCTCTCGGTGCAGGAAGATATATTCCTGAGAGGTCTTTGACCTCATATTTGCACCATGGAGCAACAGGCGAACAGGACTCATCGAGTCACGAAAGAAAAGAAGAAATATGAAGGTCAGTATAGAAGCCGACTGTTAGCTGGTGCAATCCTCAGTCGCGCCTTGTTTTCTTGAGATATTTTAGCAGTCACTTACGTCGGTTTCGGCAAATATAGGACACAACCCAAAAGCTTTTGCATTCTCGAATCCCGGGAAGGGAAACAAAGCAGGCGCAAGATCCCATGATGTATGGTTGACTCCTTCTTCTCTGGACCATGCGAGCTGATTTTGTCGTTTTAGATCAAAGAGAAACGATTGCACGTCCCTTTGGTTGATCGTCTGCCTGAAGAAGCTCCCCCGCTTGTTGTCGCTGTGGTTGGACCTTCCGGTGTGAGTATACATTTTGTAGATGAATTGTCCGAAGAATGCGGAACTGACATATACTCTTCATACAGGTTGGGAAGACGACTCTTATCAAGTCCTTAATTCGACGGTATACCAAGCAGACGCTTAGTACACCCAATGGACCCTTGACTATAGTGACATCCAAGCGACGACGTCTCACTATCCTAGAATGCCCTTCCGACTCGCTTGCCAGCATGATCGATGTGGCCAAAATCGCGGACATTGTTCTTTTGATGATCGACGGTAACTACGGATTTGAGATGGAGACCATGGAGTTTTTGAACGCCCTGTCTACCAGTGGTATGCCCGGAAATGTTTTCGGTATCCTTACACATCTGGATCTTTTCAAGAAGCAAAGCACGCTACGAGCCGCTAAAAAACGTCTTAAGCATCGGTTTTGGAGTGAGTTGTATAGTGGTGCGAAACTGTTCTATCTTTCGGGGGTAGTTAATGGTCGCTATCCCGATCGTGAGGTGCATAACCTCTCCCGCTTCCTTTCCGTCATGAAGAACCCTCGGCCTTTGGTATGGCGTAACTCCCACCCTTACGCCCTCGCAGACCGGTTCTTAGATATTACACCACCGACACAAATCGAAGAAGATCCGAAATGCGATCGAACTATCGCGCTCTATGGTTATCTAAGAGGGACAAACTTCCCAGCTCAAGGCGCACGCGTTCACGTACCCGGAGTTGGTGATTTGACTGTCTCTGGAATTGAAGCTCTCCCGGACCCTTGTCCAACTCCATATATGGATCACCAGATACAAAAGTCCACCGGAAAGGCAAGCAGACGCAGGTTGGGTGAAAAGCAAAAGCTGCTTTTTGCTCCAATGTCTGACGTCGGAGGAGTTTTGGTCGACAAAGATGCCGTCTATATTGATGTGAAGACCTCCAATTTCAATAACGACGACGATGAGGACGTATATCCAGACCGGGGCCTAGGTGAGCAGTTGGTAATCAGCTTACAAGGCGAGCGGAAACTCCTTGGTGAGTCGGATAGCGGCGTCCGCTTGTTCCGTGGTGGAGAGGCCATCACAAAGGCGGATTATGAAGACCGTAGTACCGGACGGAAACACAAAAGACAAGTACGGTTTGCTGGTGACGACGATCAGAGCACCCCTCAAGAAGACGAAGGCTCCGAAAGTGCAGAGGATGAGGAAGACGGCGAGACAGATCAGGATGACATGGAAGACGTTAGTGACGAAGACGACGCAGATCTGGACATTTCTACACCTGCAGAATTTGGGGATAGCTTCAAGGAGCGACAAAACGGAACTACACCCCGTCAGGAATCAGATATTGCGTTCGCCGATAGTGACTCCGATCTTGGCTCCATATCGTCTGCAGAGGATCAGGTTCTTGAAAGCGACATGGAGGATGAAGATCTGGAGGAGGACGAGGAAGATGATGGAACTGTCCGATGGAAAGTTAATATGCTTGCCAATGCGAGGTCACTTCATTCCAAGCGCCCAAGATACCGCATCACGGATCTCTCACGTATCATGTACGATGAGTCAGTCACACCGGCTGATGTCATTCGACGGTGGCGCGGTGAGGAAAACGAAGATAGTGAACCGGAAAACGAAGATGACGAGGAGACGTTCTTCAAGAAATCAAATGTCGAACACGAAGAGCAAACAGAGTACCGTGCTGTTTCCGAGTTTGACTACGAGGAGTTGGAACGGAAATGGCGAGACGAAGAAATGATTGAGTCGCTGCGAAAACGTTTCGTGTCCGCTAAGATGTCCGGTGATGGCGAGGATGATGACGACGAAGATCTTGACCATGCCTTTGACGAGGATGACGAGGGAGACGGTGACTTTGAAGATTTAGAGACGGGAGAAGTGTTCAATGGAATCGAAGAGGACGAAAACAGCAAACAGGGCGAGGAAAACGATGGCCTTGAAGATCTGGACGCCGAGCGTGCGCGGAATGCTAAAAAGAAAGAAAACTTGAGGCTTAGATTCGAAGAAGAAGATCGTGAGGGCTTTGCAAATTCGAAAGACAACTCGCGGCAGGACGGCGCTGAGCCTGAGGAAGAATTCGGAGAGGATGAATGGTATGACGCGCAAAAGGCGAAAATGCAGAAGCAGACCGACATCAACCGCGCCGAATTCGAATCTTTGGATCCTAACTCTAGGGCTAGAGCGGAGGGCTTCAAAGCAGGAACATATGCGCGTATCATGCTTGAGAAGGTGCCCTGTGAATTCGCCACCAAGTTCAATCCTCGATATCCAGTCATTGTTGGCGGACTGGCACCGACTGAGGACCGCTTCGGGTATGTCCAGGTTCGGATCAAGAGACACCGCTGGCATAAAAAGATTCTGAAAAGCAACGATCCTCTTATTTTCTCCCTCGGCTGGCGCCGCTTCCAAAGTCTACCTATGTACAGCACATCAGACAGTCGGACCCGTAACCGAATGCTCAAATACTCACCAGAGCATATGCATTGCTTTGGTACATTCTACGGGCCACTTGTTGCACCCAACACTGGCTTTTGTTGTGTTCAGTCTTTCTCAAACACAAATCCCGGCTTCCGGATAGCCGCCACCGGAGTAGTGTTGAGCGTGGACGAACACACGGAAATCGTGAAGAAGCTTAAGCTGACTGGTGTGGCATACAAAATATTCAAGAATACAGCCTTCATCAAAGACATGTTCAATTCGTCGCTTGAGATCGCCAAGTTTGAAGGAGCAGCAATTCGAACCGTATCCGGAATCAGGGGTCAAATCAAGCGGGCATTGAGTAAACCCGATGGCTGTTTCCGTGCAACCTTCGAAGACAAAATTCTCATGAGTGACATTGTATTCTTGCGCGCATGGTATCCTATCAAGCCTCATCGCTTCTACAACGCGGTGACCAACCTGCTGGATATGGAAGAGGGCGAATCGGGTGATGGCGGGTGGCAGCGTATGCGACTGACGGGCGAAGTCCGACGGGACCAGGGTATCCCAACGCCCATGAACAAGGACTCTGCGTACCGCAAATTCGAGCGGCCCGAACGCCATTTCAATCCCCTCCGCGTCCCGCGGCAGCTAGCTGCAGAGCTCCCATTCAAGTCCCAAATCACGCGAATGCGCGCGCGGAAGGACAAGACCTATCTGCAGAAGCGTGCAGTTGTTCTTGGTGGGGAGGAGAAGAAGGCCAGAGACCTGATGCAGAAGCTCAACACCTTGCGAAACGAGAAGCAAGCCAAGCGTGCTGTGAAACAGGAGGAACGCAGGAAGGTGTACCGTGCGAAGGTTGCAGATGGTCTAGAGAAGAAGGCAGAGAGGGAGAGGAGGGAGCGTGATGAGTACTGGCGGAAAGAGGGCAAGAAACGAAAGAATGATGACGGAGAAGGAGGCGGGGGAAAGAAGCGCAGGTAATGAGCCAGTTTCTTTCCAGGCCAGTTGCACATATATCCGCTATTAAAAGTGCGTGTGATAATATTGTACCCATAAGTCGCATGACCGATGGCGTTTAGAGATACCTACCCAGCAAAATAATCCAAGCTTCTTAGATATTGGCGACACCTTGATTTTTCTTCAGAAACACGATTCATACTCTCCGAATTCCTCACCACCTCAATTATATGATATCACTTGTAAATAGCTACAGCGCTGACACCTCAGGCAACAATGCACGTGACCGTGCCGTAGACGCGTCGATCGCACGTGTCGGACTGTTGAAGGTGGCCAAGTACCAAACCAACTACCGCCCTCGAAGCAGCAGCAAGCTAGGTCAAATACGCAGTTTTCCGACCAGTATTATTCTATTTCATGCGGACGGTTACGAATCCATCATGTCCTGAGCGTCCTCATCTCCGCCGTCTTCGCAGCTTGGTTCCCGAATCCCGACCCATGAGCCCGCCACAGCTTCAAGTGGAGACATAAAGCGTTCAAGTTGTTGCTGGGTACGACTGTAAGGATCCGCGAGTGCAGATTCTAGAGGCATGCTCGTTGCAGCGGATCACCTCGAAGAATATTCCACAAGGAGCCGTGAAAGCCAGTCGCTCGGCTTGGCCTTGGGGTCCTCTTCGAACGCCTTTAGTTTGGGGTATGACGAGGTCGTCTATACCTTGCGTCTCTTAAACTGTCGGCGAGCTTTATCCGCGTTCGAAGCATAGATACTTTTTAGGACGTCTATTGAGATCGTGAGTCTGGTGCCTTCTCATATCGTGCTTTTGGGGGGTTTTGGGTACGGGGAACGTCACCCTTCTCCTCTGGCTATGGATGGGTCGCTGCGAATTGATAGGCGCCAAGATGTGCAGAGCCCAGAGCATTCTTACCAATGCGAAACCAATTCAAATCTCGACGTATCAGACAAGGGAGAACACCATCCCATGCGCTCTCCAGGTGGAGGACCCATATCTCTAGATGCGGTTTCGAATGTACATCTAGACGCAAGCAGAGCTTCTGCCCACACTCAAGAATGGGTACACAAGTCTCCAGCTTTACCTCCTAAAGGATACCCGTTATCACAGGACAAGTTGCGCGCAGGACGCGAGACTGAAGCAACGGAGATAGATTCTCTGGGAGCGAATGAGGGGAGTCATATATCACGACTGGAAACGTCCGGCTACATGGGATCCTCCACGAAGGCGCCCGACGATGTCTACCACATTTCGAGACTCGACGCCATCGGACGGCGCCGCTCTCAAAGCATAGGCTCAGGACCGCGCGGTTCCAGAATTGCTGCAGTAGGCCTCTTGCATCCTGGCATTCTCGAGTTATTACTGATTCTATCTAGCTATCCGTGCAGTTGCGCTCGCGGTTATCCTATGCCGCTGCCAAAATTGAGAAGAAGCGACAATCACATACGGTTCAATACCAGTCTCCGACAGGGCTGCTGCAAAAAAATAGTTCGACTCCAACCCTTAGCCTGGAAGCCTTGTCTCGAGCAGCACAGCCGCTGTCAATGGGCGATATTGAAAATCAACGTTTGGCTGAAAATGGTTCTCCGAATGGGACCACTGTTTCCGCCCCGGATCCTCCCGCAGCCTCCAGTTCTCATCCTCTTGAAGCTTCTATGCGATCGTCTATAGTAAAGATAGCGAGTGATCTATATCCACGACTACAACCGGATCCGCAAACATACCTCGGGCGTGCATCGTCAGAGCAAGCGGCTCCTCGAAGATTGTCCCCACCCGCAGACCTTGGCCCAAGTCGTGGAAAAGGCCAACGGCGTCGCCCAAACCCGAACATTGCTAGTAACTCTTCACGATATGCGCCTTTTCCTCATCATGGACGCCACCGTTCACAACAAGAGCTCCGAATAGATTCAGAGGTTGTTCGAGCACCTCAGACACCGCCGTTCCGGCCCTCAACCCATAACAATATAGCCCCTTATAGCGGATTGCCTGATAGCTCGCAAAGTTCTTCAATGGAGCAAGATGCTATAGAGACTTTGCTTTTCATGTCCAGCCCAGGAACATCGGGATATCACTCAAACTCTCAAAACCCCCAACACAACCCGGGCGTTAGGAATATTGATAGTATCGCTTCCCAGAGTGTGCAATGGCATGGAAAGCTTGGTGACAGCCAATCCAGCAGCAGACAGCATGGTCCTCTCAGTAACATTGAAACTCAAGCTGGGGATGAAATTGATCTAATCCTCGACCAAATGAACAGTGGTAGTGATGATGATACCAATTATACCTCCAGCCGCTCGACCGGGGCTGACACCGACTCGAGAGCGATTGGTGTGGTGGGACACAATGTCCAACATGGAACATAGCAAGCAGTGAATGTACTAACCATTACGTACACTCGCTTGTGCCGTCTAAGTTCCATAGAAGGGGTACCTGAAGCGCTTTATAATTTCGGCATGTGGTGGTCGTCCTGAAATGCGTCCGCACCATTTTAGTTCTTAGGGCTTGTTCTATGCTACCGAAATGAGGAGCTATGGCGCCCCTGCCTGCTGTTCTCCAGTGCAGCTATGCGTCTTTTTTGAATAAGCCCGCCCCGCGGAGCCTGCCAAATGTGTACCCATTAAAGGATTTCGCTGCGGTTCAGAGAACTATCCACCTATATGTCGTTGCAGTGGTAGAAATACCCATGCCCCCCGGGCCTTCCTAGCGGCTCATCACAGAGTTCGAAGTCTTCCATTTCTTGCCCAAGGACGTGGAGCTATGCTGTTTACATTGAAACATAGCACCTTAGTCACAATCGGTCCGCGTTCCGAACCTCGACTCTGCAAAGGATTAAACAAGAAGAACACTAGATTCTCGAAATGGGCAACCCCTAGAACTCTCCGTCGCTCTTCAAAGTCAGCACCTTCCTCCCCGGCGGTCATAATACTGACCCCACGGGTTGCTTCAAGCTTAACCATTTTATGCTTCGCATCTGCGATCAACAGGGCTCCCTCCACTTCTATATGGACCTCGTCACCTCATGGGCATGCGCACAATTTTGACCATGAATACCGGCCCTGGGACTGTTTGTGACTGATCTCGTGAGACCTTCCTTCCCTTCTCTTTTTCGGGTCCATGACTCGGAAGCTGTTCCATTTGGCTAACCGAGCGATAGGATGGATACACCATAGAGCATGTTCATCAGGACATGGATTTAATGGAACGTGGCTGTGACCGTCTTAATGCTAGCTACATTTATCAGTCAGGCTCCTTCTTAGAAATGGCTCATATACGATGAGCTCATTCCAAGCTCTTCAAGGCGAGTCTCTCGACATATATTAGACCAGAATAATGCATATTAGAATAGCATTCACTTGTCTACTGAGTACTCCCTTTACCTGTGTTCGACGTATAATCTGTGGGCTTGCCATGCTAGCCTGCCAGCAGCAGCCTAAAATGACTTTTACTTGATGACAATCCCCGATCCAACTATGATGAGGGAGAGATAGAGAGAGGAATAAAATTATCCACGAAAAGAAACCACACCGCAAGAACCAAATTTGATTTGGTACGTAAATAAGTATCATATCTAAACCCAACAATCGCCCAACAAATGCAACCCAGAAGCCGGGCCAGCTCGGGATGGCGCTACATATCATATCGACTCTTTACATTAAGTAGTCAGTTACAACATTGCTGCCAGCCAATCAACGACAGAAGATGATTATTATAAGGAAATCATTCTACGCCCCAGCTGTCATCAACCTCCGCAACATCATAGTCAACATCAGCACTCATATTCCCAGTTCCTTCCTTTCCGCGGTGACCACCGGATTGGTCTGCCGGCGCGGAATCCATGATCGTGTCCTCGTCGGAACCAGCCTTGGCATCTATACCTGAACCTGGTGTTGTAGTAGGAGCGGTTTGGTGGTGTGGTTGACTCGATGATGAGGGAAGCGAGATGGGCGGGTTTGGAACCCAGGTGAGCTGGATTTCGCCGACGGAGGGGATATTCCGGGTTCCGAACATGAATTTCTCAGCGATGTAGCGTTCCTTGAACGCGACGATGAGAGAGTCTTCTTCGTTAGGGTTTGGAGTGATGGATTCGTATTCGCCGACGCCCTGGGTTGGGTTAGTTAGAGTTACTTACTGTTTTCTTAGGGGGGGTTGATTTAAATTTGGGTAGAACTTACGATGAGGAACTGTCGGAACGCCTCGTCCTGTTCTGAGTTCGGCTTTATGCCCGAGACTGCAACGCGCTTCGGACGATTATCGAGACGCAGGACGCCACCGCGGCCGCGTGCAGCGAACCCGCCTCGGCCGCGATAGGAGCCGCGAAAGCTCGGATCGTAACCGCCCCTGCCGCCCCTGCCCCTTCCGCGACCCCGGAAAGATGAGCTGGTATCAGGTGAGTTGTTGGGGTCTAAGCCTAGGTGCTTGGCTTCGGCTTCGAGGGCTGCAAGTTGAACCCTTAGCTGTTTGGTTTGCTCGCTGGCGTTTTCGTCGGAGGGGGATTGGGGTTTTGCAACATCTGGAGTTGTGCTGCCGGATGTGATGCCGCCGCCGCCAATTCTCTGCAGGAGCCGTTGCTTTTCCTCTTCTTGTTTCTTGAAGAGTTCCTCGCGTTGTTTTTCTAGATCTAGCCTTGCCTTTTCTGTTTCTTGGCGCTGCTTGAGCTTTTCTTCGTAGGCTTTCTGCGCTTCTTCCTGCTGCCTTTGGAATTCTTCTGCATCAAAGGGTTGGGATTCCTCGCGGTTGCCATTAGCGCCGGGGCGATGATCGTGATTCCTATCTCCTTTTGGTTTCTGCCAGTACACTTTGACGAATCTGTTGTCAAATATCACCTTCGGGCTCGACCACGCTGCCTTGGCCGTAGCATGGTCGACATAGGTGATTAGAGCCAATCTTTTGTGTGGCTGGAGCGAGATGTCCGTTATCTCTCCGTATTGGGAGAAGAAGTCTCGAACTGTGAACTCATCAAGCTTGTCGTCGGGAATCTGTTCCACAACAATGGTTTTAACAGATGGGTCTCCGTTGGGGCCAGCAGCAGAAAAGTCGGATCGACGACCGCGATTAGCGAAGCCGCCTCTATCCCCGCCACGACCACGGCCGCGGCCTCTAACACCTCCCCGCATTGGGGCGTCGGGGCGGCCCTTGAAATCAGAAACGATATTTGATGATTTCGGGTCATATTCTGTGATGGTCGGTGTTAGCATAGGCAGATCTTTCAAAAGGACAGGCTGGTCATATCATCCTTACCATCTTCCTTCGAAGCACCCGGTACTGTATCGTGCTGATACGGACAAGCAGCGCCCAAGTAGCAGATGCCCTGCGTCTCGTAAAAAGGGCATCTTTCTGTGCTCTTCGGCCCCATTTGGTCCGGCTGCTGGCCAACGCCTGGACCTGCTGGCGGCATAGGCATGCCTGGCATCTGCGGGAAGCCCATGCTTTGCATTGCCATCATAGCTGCCATTGGATCATTCTGGTCGAACCCAGGGAATGTTGGAGGCATGACCGGGAACCCACCCGCAGATGGATGGGGGAACTGCCCCGGGCCGGATGATGTGTGACTATCCCTCCCCATCCAGTCGCCTCTCCCACCGCGTCCACGACGCGGGGTCTTGAAGTTCCGATGGTGGGGAATGCCATCACGCCCATGGTCCTCGTTGAACCCATCTTCGTAGGTGCGCTTGCGGCTAATATTGGGGGTATCACTGTGTGCTTGAGACCCGTACGGGCCGTTCGAAGGTCCCAGTGGTAGATGCGGATGTGCGGATGGCTGAGCAGCTGGCCCCGTCCCTTCAGGAGCTTGTTGCTGGGCCGCTGTCGAGGGCTGCTTAGGGGCAAACGTAGCAAAAAGCTCTTCGACGAAATCGGCAGTATCTAGCCATTAGACGAAAAGTTAGCTAACAACATACTCTTCCATTGCGAGGAAACCGCAGGGTAGGCTAGACTCACGTTCCCTCAAAAAGTCCTCAAGGTTATCAACAGAGGCTTTCCGAATCTCCTCGTCAGGGGCCTCAGACCTGATGAGAGCCAAAACATAATCCGCAAGCACATCTGAATCTGCATCCGAGCTATTTTGGAATTAGCTGACAAAATCTCTACCAACCCTTTGCTGCGCGCTAGATCACATCGCCTTACATGTCTTCCAACTTTTTCACCACCCATGCCTTCACCTCCGACGCCTGGTCTTCTGAAAGCTGCATAATATCGCAATAATTATGAGCTACGATAGGACGTGAACAAACAATTAGTTGGCTCTGCAAATAGCAATGGGGCGACGTGCGTGGGAGCGAGTAGAACGGGAGTTGACCCTGCGAATGTACGCGCAAGTGGCGTCGTTCAAAGGAATGGAATTTAGCGCAATATCAGGTCATCGCATGGACTAAACTAGTACCGAATAGAGGACGTGCAATATGGAAGGCGCAAGACCAATGTAGTTAAAAAAAAAAAAAAGCGAGCATTGCAATCCTGAGGAGCTCTGAGATGCGCGAGAAGGATGCGGGAGGTCATGTGATCGTCCTCGACCTACAAAGTGCATTCGACTTCGACTCGAGTGTTAAGTTACAAAAGACCACCATGAGCTAGTCCCTTTAGATGTCTAAACCATATTTGAACGTTGAACAAAGTAATGAATTTTTGTGTCCAACTAGAGAATTGCAACTAATACGTAAAAGCCCTCGTAGTCGTTTTAACATAAAAAAAAAAGGAAAAAGGAAAACAAAAGGAAAGGCCACAGCAAATGCATGAGCAAACGGCTTCTACTGCTCTAGTTATTCGAAAACCCATACAACATTAAGCTGAATTGCGTCGGTTTATTTTTTTGCGCGGTTGTTTCCCTTTTTAGCATTGGCCGGGTATTGCGTTCATCAATCTCATAAACATAGGATTCCAACCCAAAGAGACTTGAAACCTAGTCGGTGTGTATAGAACGTTTTTACAGCTTGTCGTAGTACTGTTGATAATGTTAGCATCTGGAGATATCTCACACAGGGGTTTTTAGTATGAAGACTTACGTTCTCGTAACCAGGGACCTGCTCCTTGATACCCTTGCGCTTACGCATCTCAGTAACAACGATACCAGGCTTAGTGGTGCTGTCAAGAGGAGAGCCACCAGGAAGAACAGCCCAGTGGTCGAAGACGGATTGAGGGAAGGCCTGGCCACCAGTGGCCTGGCGAAGCTCGCCGGGGAAACCGAAGGACTCGTTGACGGGTAGGTAAGCCTTGACGGTGAACAGAGGAGTACCAATACGTTGCTCCTCGGTGTAGACGTGACCACGACGGCGGGTAAGGACACCGTAGATACCACCCATGGCCTGCTCGGGCACTTGGATCTCGACGTTGAAGATGGGCTCGAGGATACCAGGGTCGGCAAGCAGAGTAGCGGCGTACAGCACACGACGAGCGGTAGGGATGAGCTGACCACCACCACGGTGGATAGCATCAGCGTGCAGGGTAACATCAAGGATGTTGAAGCGGACGGAGCGCATGGGCTCCTCGGCAACGGGACCCTCACGAGTGGCCCACTGGAAACCGGAGACAACGGAGTCCTTGATTTCGTTAAGGTACTGGACAGCCTTGGTCTGATCAACAAGCAAGTTGGCACCAGTGGTGTCAGGACCGAAACACCAAATCTTACGGGCATCGGTGACATCCCAGCCGTGCTCGTCGGCAAGGACACGGGCACGAGCCTTGAAATCATCACGAGGGTTGATCTTGCCAGCTTCGATGGCCTTGGAAACCTCTTCGTCAAGGGGCTCGGCAGTGAGGTAGAGACGGTTGTGCTTGTTGGGCGACTTGGACAGAGCAGTCATGCTGGAAACGCCTGCAACGGTCTCACGGTAGGAAACGACGGGGTCGGAGATACGGAGGGGAACACCAGCGTGGTCTTCCTCAAGATCCTTCAAGCAAATTTCGAGGTGAAGTTCACCGGCACCGGCGACAACGTGTTCACCGGATTCGTTGATCATGGTCAAGACACAAGGATCGGACTTGGACAGACGCTTAAGACCTTCGACAAGCTTGGGAAGATCACCAGCGTTCTTAACCTCGACGGAGCGCTGGACAACGGGAGAGACAGAGAACTTCATGACCTTCAAGTTGTGTGCAGTCTCGGAGGTGGTAAGAGTACCAGACTTAAGCAAAAACTGGTCGACACCAACGAGACCGACGATGTTACCAGCGGGAACATCCTCAATGGGCTCAACGAAACGACCCATCATCAGGATGGTACGCTGGATGGCCTTGATGAACAGATCTTCCTTCTTGCCGGGGGTGTAGTTAGGGCCCTGGATGCGAACCTTGAGACCAGAGCGGACGGTACCAGAGTAGACACGACCGAAAGCGTAGAAACGACCCTTGTCAGACGTGGGAACCATCTTGGAGATGTAAAGCATGAGAGGAGCCTTGGCATCACAGTCACGGATACCAATGCAGCACTCGTCATCAGCGGGACCCTCGTACAGAGTCTCGGCACGGTACTTCTGGGCAGTAACGGGAGAGGGAAGGTGGATACAGATCATTTCCAACATGGCATCGGCAGCGGGAAGGAATTTACGCATGATGGTCTTGAGCAGTTGCTTGCCAGCGAGGTCCTTCTCGTCGCTCGCGAGCTTAACCTCAATCTTCTCGAGAAGAGCAGGGATCTGGTCCTTCTTGTCGTTGGTGACGAGCTGGAAGATCTTGTAGATGGGGTCGAGAATGAACATGTTGAAGGCACGCTCAACGGGCTTGCCATCGATTTCGGGCTGGACCTTGGTCCACTTCTTGGTCTTGGGGTTGAAGTAGTTGTCACCCTGAAGAGATTAATTAGCACACCATGCCAAACATACTCGGACTTAATGTTGGTTCCTTACCCAGAGACGCTCAAGCATCTTCGTACGGTCAACACCGAACTTCTTGGCGAACTTGACGGCGAACTGGCGGACAGTGAAAGCCCAGCCGTGAAGACCAGAACCGAAAGCAACGGTACCCTTCTCGGGGTAGACCTGTACGTTGCCGAGGGCGGGATCCTCGTAGGTAGCGATGATGACGTTGACTGACTCGACGGTACGGAGGAAGGACTGGTACAGATCCTCCTTCTCAACCTGGAGTTCGAGAAGCGAACGGTCGACCTTGTTGATGATAAGGACGGGCTTGATACGCTCAGTCAGAGCTTGACGGAGCACAGTCTCGGTCTGGACGCAGACACCGGACACACAGTCGACGACGACAAGGGCACCGTCGGTGACACGGAGAGCAGCAGTAACTTCAGATGAGAAATCAACGTGACCGGGGGAATCGATCAAGTTGATCAAGAACTCAGAACCATCGACGGCCTGGGGAATCTCCTTGAGATCCTCCTCATCGGGGAACTTGGCATAAAGAGAGATGGCTGTGGACTTGATGGTAATACCACGTTCCTGTTCATCGGGACGTGTGTCCATAAAACGGGCGTCACCAGCCTTGGAGGCAGCAATGATACCAGCACGCTGGACGAGAGAGTCACTGAGGGTGGACTTTCCGTGATCGACTAAAAAAACGCTCAGTATAAAAGATCACTACAGAATCAATCGGCAGCGTGGGATTTGTCAAGTACGCACCGTGAGCAATAACCGACATGTTACGGATGTTGGCCTGGCGGTCCATGAGGGCGCGGAGCTAGTCATCGTTAGTTCCGTATCATCCCCTAGTCGATAAAAAATTTTTTATAGCTACGGGACACTCTCGGATGCCCATGGGTGGGTTGATTCAGGGAACGACATACCTCCTCGGTAGTGAAGCTATAAAACGGCAGGTTAGCAAATGCATCGAAGCGGTTTTTGCAATAGCCACCATGGTGGTGAGGGATGGATAACATACTTAACCATTTTGGCGGTTTTTTTTTTCTGTGAATGCCTTAGAGGCGGGGGTTGTGTGAAGAGGGGAAGAGAAAGCGAGAAATTAAGAAAACGACACACAAGAGGTCAGGACCGAGAGCTAGCTCGACCTGAAGATGACCTGGGATATATAAAGGCCTATGTGCGCTGCTCCAGAGGGAGAGACTGAGATAGAAGAGGGTTGAAGAAGAAGAGGAGGGAGAGGAGGGGAAGGGAAGAGAGGTGAAGCAAGCGAGTTGAGTGGTCGTGGGGCCAGCCGGTGGTTGGATTTTTCCCGAGTCCAAATCTGGGATGTGCGTTTTTCCCAGCCAATTCCCGCTTGTGCCCCTCGAAGGTCTACCGTTTATCTCCGGTGTCTTCTTTGCTTATGAAGTTAAGATAAATAAATCAACTCCTCGATATGGCTGTTCAAATGCCTGTGACAGATTTTGGTTGCCACAAACTTTGAATTCTCGTCTCTATTCTGGATGTTGTTTTCATCTCCGCCGACGGTATCCATGGGGTTTGCATCATGACTTCCTCGCGAAAAACTTACTCAGGCTCCTGACTCAAATTAACCTTCCAAAACTATTTTCATCTACAAAAGAGCAAACGCGAAGAGCCACATCCCAGCTAATACCAACTCTATCCATGGGAATTCCAGCCGTACAACTGTGGTTGGTAAGCAGCTACTTCGCCGGACCTCAAATCCTCATCCTAACGTCAACCACACCGCTATGTTATTCAAACATTATCTTAGCCAATCATCTTCTCGAAATGGAATCAGCATGAATTACCAGTTCCGTTTGTTGCCACTTCATAGATCGGACCATACGTACATTATTGTCACAGTGCTGCCAATATTTTCCTGGTGAGGGGCATTGGTGGGGTAAGCGCTTATTAATCGTTAGAAGCTTGAAAGCTCTGCAAAATCACAACATTTGATTGGTCAGATTCTGTGAATTGGGGCTCACAGTCCGAAACTAGCTTAGCTCAAGCTCTTAACCCACATCCACATTCAGCCTGACACAAGGCCGCTTTTACTCCAAAGACTCCTCTCAGGCGGCTTTTCAGGTTGATTTGACATTGCTAAGTGAATAATAATGTTATCTAAATATCACTTATGGACTTGGGTATAATCGCACTATTCCTCTCAAGAGGACCACAGTATTTTAGCATAAGCGTCCTCGACCTCTTTGGCTATTTCCAACAAGGTCACAATGATGATCTGGTGCGTGACATTAGGAAGTTTATCCCGCTGAAGACCAATCCACTCTAGCGGTGGCGTCGCCTCGCCCATATCACGCAGCTGCGGTGTCTCTATCACCGGTGGCTCCATTGCCACATAGTTGTATTTGGACTGTGGCACATTGACGACTGCAGTGATCTTTTCTTGCTGCTCACTCTTATCCCCGCCACCATCTGCATTCAACCCTCCCGTAATGCGAACGGCTGATGGCGGAAGTGGTTTGCCTAGTCGGGAAGCCAATGCACGAGAGTGAGCCTCCCACATGTCCCGAATGAAGCTGATGCGGGCGTAGTTCCATCCAACATCGACTTTGCCTTCAAAGCTGCTGCGGAAAAGATATTCGATCTGCGTGGATCCTGGTCCTTGCCACGTTTCCATGCCGGCCACCACTCGGGGAACCTTGAGGATCGTTCCCCCGCGGGATTCTATGATGCGGGTGGCAGTCTCGTTGACAAGCAATTCTTCGACGGCTACGGGGTCAGATCGAGCGATAGGGGAAAGGGCGACACGCAACTGTCCTAGCGTGAGCCCCAGAGCGCTATGGGTCTTGCCTTTGTCCAGCGACACATCGAACCGAGCTTGAGTCTCGCGAGCTTCCAGCTTGAAGACATGGTTGTCAAAAAAGGTGCTTGGGAAGACCCCGATATGAACTGCATGGATCGTCACGACCACTCCAGTATGCAGAGAAATTGGAGCCAGTTCCGTTTTCTCTTCAGCCGGCTTGGCTACTTTGTGGGACGATAACTCGGTTCGATCGGAGAGCATAGAACCCTTCCGGCGAAGGTATCTTTCAATCTCTCTCAATGACGCTTCATAAGCTGCGTGCTTGTCCTGCATAAGCCTTTGCCAAGCCTGGAATAATGCAAGGGATTGTGATGCAGTCAAAGTGGTGCAGAATACTTGGACTTGACCTCCATCCAGGATACTAAACAGTCGCTCATTCGATTCATCCGATGAACCCCCGACATTATACATCAAGAAGTCAAAGGAGGCTATATGCGCGATCAGGAACGGCTGGTAATCAAAAGAGACTTTGACCTGCAGCTCATCAAAAGATATCGAAGCCTGTATCAATGGTGTCTTGACGTCAGAACTATCATCCGGCCAGTTGATAGAGGAGCGAAGTCTGATAGTTTTGAACTCAGCCAGACCACTTAGTCTGCCCTTGCTCTCAATTCCAACAGATTTGAGCCCGATACAAAGAATCTGCTCACGGACAGATGTTTTTCTAGATGACAGCCATAGGTCATCAATCGCAAATTGTGCTTTGCCCAATGTTGATCCCATGTCAAGTTGAATGGCCACTTTCTCGATCGCAATAGTCGTGTTCCATGGGAAGGCCGGTGCCGAAGCCACTTGTTGGTACCGTTGCACGATGTAGGCTTGTGTCTCTGTAGGTTGTGCCTCGAACTTTGCGCCCGAATCGAGAGATTCATTTGCTGGTACCCAGATCTCACGGAAGAGTAGGAGATCTTGGACTTGCCTCAAGTTGAGCATGACTTTCATTGGGCTCACTCGTAGAGCGGCCGAGATGCCTTTCGATTTCCCCAGGTGTCTGCTGTTCATCAATGACATAATTATTGAATGCACCTCAAAGCCGGCCGTCGACTCATTGGAGTATACATGTTTCACAGACGCCCCAAAATCATTGAACGCCACTGAGAGTGCTAGGAATCGTTCGTCATCATCGGATTGGACAGTATTGACTGTGACATAAACACTCTCAAACCCCGCGGTGGCTGCGACTCGAGCAATGGGTTGGCAGCTCAAGCTAAACTCCTGTTTGCAAATCAAGAGACCAAGGTTCAACTTGCACCGCCCGAGTACTGAGGTAGGATCTTTGCTGTCAATGGGCCTCTCCTGCATAAGCCTTTGCGGCTGCAGCATCGTGGTGTTGGATGGTCTTCTGGGCTTCGTTTGCTCACCCATGACTTCTTTCACTGTGGCGGACATCTGCTTCACCAATGGAACGATATTTGGATATAAGACATTTGTGGAAGCGTCTATCTTCAATTCTGCATTAAGCGTGGAGTCTTCAAGAGCGTTGTCCTCAAACTGGACCTTCAATGCAACACCAGGCGCACGCAATGTTGCGGTAGCTGTGGCATCTTCCCGGACAAACCGGCCGTACTTGGACTCTGACGCTCTATTTCCTTTCAGAGTAGCCGTAAGTAGCGTTTGTTGGTCATTACTCTGCCTTCCTTGCAGGGAAACAATAGCACCGGCGAAGTCAACGTCAACAAGCACCGAACGTAGGCGTTTATTTCCAAACAGAGAAGAACACTGTTTCGTATCGTCGCTAGACGGTTTTGACATACTGATAGAGTTAGCATCGCGAATGGTCTCGACAGCAGAGGCAATCGAGTTCCGTATCATGCTTCCAGGCAGGATGAAATCAGATGTGGCTCGTATATCTAGTGATTTTCCAGCAGCCTGAAGTGCCACACGAACGTCTTGGGCCATTGAAGAGTATGCCACATTGAATACCAATTCCGGCAGCAAAGCCGAATTAAGAGCCCGTTTTCTCCTATCCGCTGAGATGGGCACCATCTGTAGTTGAACATCCTCAATCCGAAGTTTAGCAGCAGTCGTCTTCTTGTTGGACAAATCCACACGTTTGATAGAGAACACCATGTCATCAGGCCTGCGATGAGATACCCCCTGGGAAAAAGTGGCCATGTTCCAAACCACCTGAATATTGTTAAGGCCAAGTGAGAATATAGCTCCGAAAAGGTCGTCGCCCTGGGCGCCATTATTGGGCAAGTTAACGTTAGGGACTTCAGGCGTCTTGGGTTTCACCTGCGAATGGACCCGTTGTCGCAACTTTTTCAATCGCTTGACTTCGTGGGAAAGATCCAAGGTTTTCATGCGTTCCTGAAGATGAGCAGCCACATCAACAACCAGGGCCGCCGCCTCAGGGAAAAGCTCGATGTCACAGTTTTTACTGGTCAGGTAAAACGCTTGCAAAGTCTTTCCGTTTCCATCGGTCGTGGAGGTTCCCTTGATCTTGGCATCAACAGCGAAGCTGCAGTACGAACGAGCATTAAAAGTGCCCTTTTTGCTCAAATCAAAGCTTATCTTGGAGGTGTCAACTTGGAATTCGGGGTATTCCATCGGGTATCCAGCCTCTAGGCCATTGTTGAGTCGCATGCGTATCATTCCAAGGCTAAGTCCCATATCAGCCATGTAATTCTTACCGTTCAATCCAGGCGCCGTTGCGTGTATTTTAGTTCCAGCCATCGTTGTCCGAGCGCTGTAGAGGAAAATTGAGTTGGAGGTATTCTTGGGTTGCGACGGCACACTATCCAGGCCAAGTACTTCCCGAGAATGCAGTTCCAAGGACTCCATATTTTGTTTGAGGTCATATATCAAGTGGGAGAATTCAGGCCTTGTTAGGACGCCTAGAAGGCTTCGCACCGCGCTGGCCTTCAGTTCTATCAACTCAATAGTTATATCGACTTCCACTTCTGTACGGTTAGGTGACATGTTCGCCATTATTCGACCGTTGATTGGCGGTATACCGAGTTCTGATAAAGGCTGCCAGTTACCTCCTTCGTTAGAGAGGAAAGTATGGAGATTCTGTTTCAAGTCGAAATCGACCTCCATTTTTGGTTCAAGCCTAGATATAATGGAGGCTCTCGCTACCTCACCAGAGATAACATATGTCAGAGATGGTAGAATGCGAAAGCCCAGGCGATAGTCGTCCAAAAACATGGCAACCTGAAACTTGTTCTTCAACGGCTTCCGGTCCGTAACCTTACCATTGGATTGGCGTGCTGGCAAATCCAAGTTCTTGATAAGTTGGTTAACGAATTGGACTTCGTCGTCTATTACCCGGTCTGCTGTGTGGGTGAGGCTTAACAGATCCTCATTCATGTCAAATCTTAGTTTTCGGCTCGACATGGCGACTTTCCAATCGTGCTTCATCTCAGCCACTGATTTTTCAGTGACGCGGGAACAGTAGACATGCGGATCGGTGAATCTCCATTGCATCATAGCCTTGGACAGATTAGATAGATCCAAGGAAGAAGTCCCAGAGCTCATTAGCAGGCTGACGCTCTTGCTCTGAAGGTCCAAAGGTTTTGAGACAATTGAACTTCGGAGAGCTTTCCCCACGAGCGCTAGTTTCAAGTTGATGCCGTCGACATTCAAAACCGCTAGATCGGTACCAAAAATAAACTGCAACTCGTTCTCTTCTTCCATTTCGCTCCGGGTTTCCTCCGAAATTGCAGACTCTAGCGTGACGGTGGACATAGCATTCACAAGTCCCTCTACCAAGTCTAAAAGTTCCCACCTTAGGTGAAGGTTAACCGAAGAACAGTAAGACTCCACAGTGACTAGAGAATTTTGCCTCTTCTCAAGGCTATTTGACTGGTTCTGCCGGCTACTAGAAGATATGACAGTGGACAGATCTCGGATGACAAAATCGCTCTCTCTTGGTCCAGGGTCAATAGAGAAACGGAACCGCTTGACCGTAGAGGAAAAACAGGTCATAGGCGGTGCGCCCCCGGGGGCTGTCTCTAGGGAGTCCCATATTCGTCGCATCACGTAACTCTTTTCGACGTGAGCTAGATCCCAGGCTCGCCATTGATCGAAGCTAGAGAGAACGACGCTCTTGGCATTGGGGTGTAGTGTAATGTCATCAAACGAGCACTTCTCTATCAATTCTTTCTGCTGCTTGTTTGAGAGGTTGTTGAAAACATTCCGGATACGAGAAAGGATCTTCCAAGAATCGTGGTGTCGCAAATGTCCAGATGCGATTCTAAGCATATAGGAGACGCGCATTAAGAATAGCGGGTCCGGTATATGCGCAGCAGATTGGGCAAGGCGATATATCAAGAAGCGCATTCGTTTATGACGACGTAAATGGCTATGCTGAAAAGCCGATGTTGCAGAGTCAAGCATAGTGGTTGTGCGCCGAACAAGATAAGCGAGCTGTTCAACGGACTTGGTCGAGGTGACTGTATCAAAGGCACGAACCTGCAGGTTTGACCTTGTCATTGGTAAGGTCACAGCCCAGAAACTAATGTCTTCCAAAAGGCAGCTGATTTCAGATTTCTGTCGGTAATGATCAATTTGGCTACTTTCAACTGACACTGAGATGCTTTCAGCAGCAGCGTGGGCAGTGATGGTTTTGCTGATACCCGCAAGAAGGTCTCCCTTTTGCCGCTCAACCCTTGTTCTGAATGCTGTATTTAGGCGAGAAATTTCTAGCTTGTATTCATCCCGGAAACTGGCCTCGTTGGCATGTTCGGAGTCATTTACTAGCTCCATCGAGATCACAGGGGCGCGAATAGCAAAGCTCGTGGCCTTCTTAGGTCTCTTTAGAGACTTCTCGTAGGCTATAATATCTGAGACAATGTCCTTTTGTAGCGAATCGATCATTTCAACCGGGTGTCGTAGCTCCAGAGACTCAAGCAATTCTGAGAGTAGGAACAGAAATCTCAGTGTACATATGCCCCTTACCCCCTTAGGTAGTTCAACAATGAAGTTGGTATGAGTTGTATTGTCATTCTCAAATGGCGAAAATTGAGTGTCAAACTTTGGCGCCAGGGGGGCTGCAGTATCGGCACTTGGCAGCTGCGCGGGAGGCAGTCGAGACGTGTCTAGTTTAATTCGATGAAGTGTAAACTCAGGAACATCCCAACCATGCCGGATTGAGTTATACTGTGAGCCATCCCTAGCCTGCCCAGAATATTGAAATTGATGCATCGAAGATGACATACTCCAGGTTTCACTCACACTGCGCGGGCCTTTCTTTAGTCTGCTTCCAGTGCTTGATGCGTTTGAAGGCAAGAGAAAACTTCTTGGGCTGCTTCTATCCCTGGAATACCCCGTCGTGGATAGGCCCAACAATCCAGAGTCTCTATTTAAAGGTTCAGGCATCGTTGGTATGGCAACAGTCGGCCGGGTCGCTACACCGTGATCCGGATACTGTGAATCAGGCTCAGTTTCGTCCCAGTCAAAGAGAAGCCATGGCGTCCGCTGGGTTCTCTGGTCATGGGCTTTGATATGATCCTGTTGAAGTCTCCGAGTATCCACAATGTCATTCCTTCGTTGAACCATCTTCAGACTTATGGAAGCTTGGAACAGAGCTAGCGGAAGGACGTCGGACGGGACCATGCTGCCAGAATTGTGAAGGGACGTGCGGTTAATCGCGGCAATAGATAGGTCTGGGATAAGCAGACCCATACGCTTGGAGAATCTAGCATCTGCCCAGTCATTGAAGCTAGTCGTCACTTTTTTGGACTTCAGGATAAGGGCGTCTTTGTCCATAAGAACGGAAATATGGACTAAGGCAATTCGAGCCCGCAAAAATGTCACATCATGGAGAACAACTGGGAAAAGTGGTGGAAGTGCATTCTCCTCATTGTCGAAAGAGAAATCGAAGCCCTGTAACGCACTGCCCAGGGAAACCAAGAATCTGGGCGAGCATTCGCCAATAATTCTCCCGAGGTCAAAGTCCCAGTTGCAAACATAAGTTGGTTCCGCAGGAGGCAGACCAAAAATGCGGTGTCCGTAAATTGAAGCGCCATCTATAAATAGCTGAGTATCGGAAATCATGGGGCTCTCTTCCTTCAAATGTGATTCCAAAGCTGCCCTCAAAGGGCCAAGTGAAAATTGCAGGTCCATGTAGTAGTTCGTAAATCTCAGGTCGACATCTAGGCAAGGGGCAGTGAGCCTCAAATAATTATGATCGTCATACAAGTTCTCCGGTAGGAGGACACACGGGTTGTCCACTGCGACGTGCAATATGACGTCTAGGTCATTCGTTTTCTTGTTTGGGTTGATTCCATTGTGTGCTGCGGACACATCGCCAGAGTATGTAAGTTCTTGGTATTCCTCGAGAGTTTTGAAATGCACGTCCTCCCCAAAGTAATTCTCCTTCACGGTCATAAAGGACTTGATAAGAAATCCAAACATGTACAGTCTTGGGGAGATGCCATGCAGATTGAGCAGTAGAGTATCTGTCAGCTCAGGCGAGGTAGAAAGAAAATAGCTATAGGTACCATCTATGGTTAGGGTTTCCAGGGTGGCTGTTTTTTTGTTCTTCAAGAAGGTGTGCAGCGTGTCCCACATCGGGGCTATAAAGTCAATTTCAGAATCCCGGAGAATGAGGTTGAAGTCCACAGCGTTCTGCTCAGCGCAATACTTGTCCAGTGGTATAACAATATCCGCGGTTAACTCACTGCCCTTGATCGCAAGTAGACGATTGTCAGTGAGGTCAGTGGGGTCGCTGACGATATTCGAGTCATTGACATTAACGAAAAGCCGGATATTCGTAAAAGACATACTCAAACGATAAACAAACGGCACGAATGTGTAGTAATCTGATGAAGGGCCAGAGCCCCAATCTGTGATTAAATCTGTCAAAAGGAATATATGGTCCCGCAATAGAAAGAGCTCCATATCCTGGCTGTTAACGTCAAACCTCCACGTACGGAGCATTTTCCAGGAGAGTGGAACCGAGAGGTCGCAGGTAATGAGTTGCCTAGGACAGCTCCATAACAAAGCGTGGTTGACACTTGAGGACATCTTTGAATCGCGGAGGTCAAGATCAAGTTGACTTGCGAACCCTGATTTCCCAGCCACCATATCCATAGTATAGTTGATAGTGGAATTTCTGGCGATACGAAATGAGAACCACCCGAAAGGGCGAATATCAGGACCAATGTTGCCTTTCTCGCCTTCTGCAGCACGAGTCTGTTTCCTGCGTTGTTGCTTCTTCAATTTGGATGCACCTCGTACTGCATCCCCACGTCCCTTCCACTGCCAATCTTTAGACGGTTCACGCGTTGGGATGCGGAGGATGGTTTCTTGATCGAATTCAACCCTGAACCTAAAAGTCGAGCTCTGTCTTTGTTCTCCAGGACGCAAATGTTCCGCAGGCTGGGAATTTCGGTACGCATTAGGGAAAAATATATTCTGCAGGCCGACACGTTCCCTATCAGCCCAGGGTCCATAGTTTATTATTCCACCATCAATCTTCACGTCAATTCCCCATTCGGGTGGGAGCGCGCCATTGATGTCGGGGGACTTTGGGTGTGAGATTCCTTCGGCAGCAGAATGCGCTCTAACATGTCCAGGAATATCCCAAAAATATACAACAGTCATTGTGGGGCTATCCAAAACTGTGGAAAATCTGCCGTATTCTATGGCGTCCCACTCAGAGTGGTCATCTTGACTGCCCTGGTCTAAATAACGGGAAAGACCAACCCAGCGGGACTCACGGCTGGTATCATTGGGATTCTGTGGCCCTATGCCAGCACGCCTGTCGGATAGGTGGAACGACTCAACTGAAGTCTGAAAGTATGGGATGAGGTCACGGACACTGTGCCAAACTCTGCGCTTCTGGAACTGGTAGTTAAAAATGGTGTCTCTTTTTCTTTTCGTTCCGGGCTTCTCTTCCCGTGTGGTACTTAGTCCTTGCGCAGCAGCTAGTTGGCTCTGTTTATAATCCGGATTGGGCCGCATTTGCACAATTGGGTGATCAAACTTGAAACTAAACACTTGCCGATAAAGATCAAGTGGGCTCACAGCGGAGCAAGCCTCGATTAAGCCAGTCGCAGAGCCGAAAGTCGTAGTCAAGACAGATCTTGTATTTTCATTTCCCATGACTATAGCACCCTTGTCACACTCAAGTTTCAAAGGCAAAATCTGGAGCAGGCTGGATAAGTTGCCCCCTATCTCCTGCACAACGGCGTCACCTTGCTGGGCATGGCCACCGCCAGCAGAAGGTGTCCGCCCCAATGGGGACTCATTTGAAAAGGTGGCGGTAGGTTGGTTGCCCTTCAAACTAGCATCTGATGATGTGCTCACAGAGTCGGGGGATTGAGTTGATTCTGCCGGGTTGAATCCAGCGAGAATATTATCATAAGCCGGTGTTCGATTATATATAAACCACTCCAGCCCATAGAATTTGACTGTAATGCGACAAGGGAGGGCAGCGGGGCAGTCGACTCCTCCTTGCTCGCCAATGCTACCGCCCTTGCTATTACCATCTTCAGCATCTCCCTGTTGTTGAGGCCCACCTCTCGTCGTGCTAGACTCAAAGCGCGAGATTTTCGTACGCCTCACTGCATACCTCCAGAAATTCCAGGTAATAAACCCGCCATGTATAAAGATCGTTTCGTTCACGCCGTGATATCGGATGCCCTTGAAGAAGATTCTCCCTCCCAATAGGGATAGCTGGAGCGCGTTTATGTCGACATAGGCGCGGTAGTAATGCCACGTGTAGGCCCGTATTCCGTACGATAAAAGGGTAGCAAAGAGGCGATTGAAGTAGAGCAAGAAGAAAAGCACGCTTAGGCAGCCGTCTCGTTAGTAGATATCCCGGTTGTATAGGAGGACCCAACTTACAGAATACAAGAGACAATAATCTGAAGAAGGAAGAACCTATAGAGTGGTGAGCGAGATCTGGCTAGCCACAGCAGGGCGCATACCAATTGAAACTTGGATCCGGGGTCAAGGCCAAAGTCGTGAATGATGAAGCGGACATTTCGCAGTACCCGTGGAGTCGCCGATAGCCCTCAGCATGGCGGCAGCACAAGGAAACCAAGGATGATTATATCCATCGACAGTGTCATCCTCAATTCCAAATCATGACAGTGGCCGAACGAAACTCCCTTAAATTGTGATGGAGGAGAGAAGGCCCGAAGGCGGTGGATGATGGATAAACAAGGATGGGGGGAGTGGGAGCTCAAGGCTCCAGACGGGACTAAGTACAGGGTCACGTCAAGCTCGATTTGCTGCAGCCTGCTCATCTAGCTATGTCCATTTGCCTTATCACCCTTCAGCCTTCAAATTGATCAACTTTGCGCGTCTGCGATCGTCCCACTGTGATCTTTTCCCCCGGGCTCTCCTATTCTCCGCCATGCTTTGATCAATCGGTAGTAAACGCACGCGGTCGAGTGCCGCAAGTCATTGCGATAATGATCACAACTTCATCATCTGGTGGGACAGGCTCAAGCTTAGCTCGGGCTGCTGTGATAGTCGCCGGTGTCTCTTCACTAGTTGCCTCACTGCTCTCTCTTGTGTACGGACACAGCTTCTCCCCTTTTTAGAGGGCTATACTAACTGCATGTCCCCCCTGCTAGGTCCATATGGCTTCAGACGTACGACCCCGACTCTATAACCCTTCGCCTTGCGTTTGTCCTCCGCTTCGTGCTGATTAAGATACACCAGGAAAAACTACCGTAAACCGCTCCTTCAGCGATATGTTGTTCGCATATTATTGATGTCAGTGCCGGATCTCGCGTGGCTACTGTCTGTGCTCCGCTTATTGTAACAGGGTCCCGATATACGCGGCGTCTTCTTGGGCAAGTATTATATCGCTGAAGGCGTCGCTATGGCTGGCTCCTATTCGCGACGTATACGAGGTATTCCCAACTGCCGAGCGCTTAGTTGTACAGTTGTTAACGGGTCAATCCCAAGGCCTTCACGATCTATACTTTCTTCCAACTCCTCATCAATTTCCTCGGCGGCGAAAGGGCTGTGATTATCATGATGCATGGTCGCCCTCCAGTTCAACATGCCTGGCCACTCAATCACTTCCTATCTAAAGTCGATATCTCCGACCCACATACCTTTCTCGCTGTGAAACGCGGCATCCTTCAGTATACATGGCTGAAGCCAATTCTCGCCATCGCTTCCATTATAATGAAAGCAACAGATACCTATAAGGAGGGCTACCTGGGGTTGTCATCCGGCTACCTATGGACTGGCATTCTGTATAATATTAGTGTTACCATTAGTCTTTATTCGCTGGCGTTGTTTTGGGTGTGCCTTCATAACGACCTGACGCCTTTTCGACCGGTCCCCAAGTTCCTCTGTGTCAAGCTCATTATCTTTGCTTCCTACTGGCAAGGTTTCTTCCTGTCAATCCTACAGTGGCTCGGAGCTTTACCCAACGGCACGGGAGATTATACACCGGATAACCTCGCCGCTGCGATTCAAGACAGTTTGACCTGTTTTGAGATGCCCATATTTGCGGTTGCTCACTGGTATGCGTTCTCCTGGCATGACTATGCAGACTCAACCATCTCGGCCGCTCGCCTGCCAGTAAAATACGCTCTTCGTGATGCTTTCGGCGCCAGGGATCTGGTTGAGGACACCAAAATGACTTTGCGCGGCGAGAATTACGAGTACAGACTTTTTGATTCAGGTGACCACATCATTGCACATGCGGAATCAGATTCTCGAGTGAAGCGAGTGATGCACGGCATGCGATACGAGCGTGGTGGGAAAGCGAAATACTGGATCCCCAAACCGGGAGAGGTCAATAGTCGAACCCCCTTGCTCGCCGGTTCCGAAGGTAGCAGCGGCACTCGGCGCAGCAGCACTCTGGACCGCTATCGCTCACGCGGTGAGTCTGACGATACTGCCCTAGACAACGACGATGAAAAACTATTTTCCCAGGCCCGAGAACTGGAATTTGGCGACTTTAACGTAAGTGAAATATCCACGCATCCTAACTGGAAAATAATGTCACAAGCTGAACTGAGTTAGTATCCGGTCATCACCGCCAATATAGTCCCAAGAGACCAACGACTGGCCGGTCCCACTCCCTCACCTTCTACGCAGCAGCCGCAATTAGTGAAAAGGGCGAGGAAAAGCCGAAAAATCCGTGCATCAAACGGCGGCCACAATACTACCGAAGATCGTGCCTCTAGGAGTTCACGGCGGGAGCGCCCTGAACCCCCAGAGCCTCAGCGACAGGGTACCAACTCGCCAAAGTCTCAGGGATCCCATCGCAGTCAGTTAGTAGATCTTGTGGTGGAAGACCAAAACGCGGGGGACGAAGAGCGGACACAGACTCAACGAGCATTTGGATCAGCGGCGGTCGAACCAGGACATAAGCACTTGCAGTATGTAGTGCACTCGTTTAGTATAGCAACACTATACGACCCATTGCTGACTTACTCTACAGGAGACCGTCCGGAGACGTAGTTGACGACCCACCCAGCACCAATGATGCAGAAGACAACACCGAAACCTCGAATGAGCAAACAAGGCTGCTCGAGCCGGACGTTGAAGACCTGAGTCCTAAAACGTCCGCTTGGAACTATGGAGATCTGGAAGACAACAATGTCTGGGGTCGATAGTGCAGTCGGCATCATGCACTGGATTCATGACTTGTTTTCTTTTTCCACACATTATCCATACATATTTCGTTTCTTTTCTTGAGCCATATTTTTCGGTTGTATTTAAAGCGCTCTGTGTAGTAGTATCGTTGAGCATGAATCTGGTGACTATAAATACTTGCAAGGGTCAACGCTCCAACTGGGACCAAACCCCTCTGCAAATCCTCGACTCCTCAACCCCTCAACTCACATGCTCCAGAGTCCAGACTTCAACTCACAAATCATCCTTCACCGTTATCTCCCCATCAATAATTCTGCATTGAGAAAGCAACTAGTTTTCTTTTGGACGCTAGGCTCCTGCAGAGAACGAGGCCCATTTGACCGACGATCAACATCCTCCAGGGTTTGGTTTCCGAATTAGACCAACCCAAGCAATGATATCCCACCATTACGCGCCCGCCACGATGCAGCGCATTTAGCTCCAGGTGATCTGGCAGACGTCTGGTCGACTCAATGTGATATCTCCACAGTCAATCAACAAATAAGACGCACATCCTGCACAATGGCGGATCGACAGTTAGACACGCTGGCTGCGAAGGCTGCAATGCAGCATGATGACTGGCCTGCAACAATAATGCCTGGCTGGAGAACATCTGCTCCTGGCCATATCAAAACAAGAGGGTGCCTGAGGTCGTTTGATGGATGCCCACGTCGCAGAACGCTGGCCAGGCTCATTTCCCTTTGGTTATTTCTTTCTGGTGCGGCCAGCCTCTTAGGTATCCTTCTGCAAGTTCCCCCTCTTGATGTCTTAATGTCTGCGCAGGTTGATTCCTCGCTCGTCTTTCTTTCTAATAATACCGTTTATTTCTGATCCTCGATATCCTTTTCCTTTGCAGTTTGTTTTCTAGTTCCTTGCTACCTTCTTTATTTCTGTCATTCTCTTCTTCCCCAGGTCCCTGGTGTATTTCCCACTTCAAGGGAATGGACCGACAGTTCTAAGCTCTGGTAGCAATGCAGAGCGCAATTAAGCAAGCAGGATCCGTATTCACTGGCTGGATCTCATCCTGCTTGCTCTGCCTCGACTCAAGTGGCGATGATGAGCGCGCCCGCCATCAGCAGGCCATGAAGCAAAAAGGTATGCGTGCATAGCCATCCACCACGGCGCTTATTCCACTGACACTGCCCCCCCTTCGTAGGTGCTGAGCGAGAGATGCAAATATGTCACTCTCAACCTCACCTTGTCCCCCCGATGAAGCTGGTCGTCTACGACGACTTGCCTAGCCCTGGTCCGCCTAGGGCGTCATCATTCCCTACATGGGTAATGGAAGAGGGCAAAAACATGGCTTCGCGAGCCTCCAGCCGGGCGAGTATATCGTTCAAACGGAAGTCAACCGCTGCAGTGAGGATTAGTGCACCGTCAGATTTCAGACGAGTGGAAACTTTGCCCACAATCTCAACGGGTCCAACGGAATACCGTCCTCTGGAGCTGAGCTTCCAGAGCCCAGCAAACCGCCTACCTAATCTCCCCCGCTTCAGCGACTTCGGGCTTGAGGAAAACCAACCACAGCATGCACCCATTGCTCGACCGCCGAAGGCCTTCTCGTTCATGACCGACTTCTCATATCAAACTCGTCCCCGCACCCATCGGCCTTCGTCCTCCTTCAACCTACCTCGAAAGCCCGTGGGGTCTGGATCCCGTCGGTCCTCCCTCGCAACCCTAGAACTACTAATGGAGAAACAAGTCCCCATCAGCCATCCTTTGATTCCACACTTTTCCATTCGCGCTTCCACCACTTCCGTAGCCACTGGCTTGGCTACCACCACACTTGCTTCCCCTCCCACCTGGCCGGATTCAATCGTGGGCAGTCCACCTCTCTCAAACATCACCCCTCCCCAAAAATTACATGATGCTACTGCATCAACAACACACAAGATTCCCAAACCAACAACACCACAGGACAAGTCACTACCGCCAATCCCCGCAAAGAGCCCTCTCGCCCCGGGTAGACACTCCTACGAACCCCCGATGGATAATGGCCCCCTCGAACCATCCACCAATCCATCACCATCCCGCTCCAGCCGTGTTACGCAATGGCTCCTCCAACAAACAACAGCCCCCAAAACCCCTATATGCCTCCATCCGACATCGCCCAGGCCAAGCGTAAGCGACAAATTCTCCATGCGTTTCCGCTCTCGCACCCTAAGCGGGTCAACCCTTGCCCCATCCATGAACAACATCGACATGATGCCCAGAGGCTTCAAAACCACAACAGCTACAGCAACGCCTCCCCTCTCACACACCCCCACCGCAACAATGACAACAACAACAGCACGAACCTCCACGCTCGATTCCCAAATCGAGAAGGACTTCGACTCGCCGTATCCATACTCATTCCCGTTCGCTCAGAGACAAACCCACTCAAGCTCATTGTCTGACGAGCACATTCGCGTGCACCCGACAATCCACGAGGCACAGCAGCAGCAAACGCAGAAACAGCAGAGGCAGCAACATAGCCCTAATAGGAATAATAACTTTGATTACTACACCCGCGACTACTACCACCACGATAATCATAACCGCCACTCCGCCATCGGCGTAGCATACTGATGATCTTCGTCATTCATCTTTACTTTACCTGCCTACCCTACTTACTCCCAGCATTTGCTTGCTTATTATATTATCCTCGATTTTTTTTGGCTTTCGACCTATACTGGCAACTGCTTGTCATACATACCCCCGTGTTATAGGTTTTCTATATATAATATATTATCCTTTGGCAATCACCATTTATCAAAATATACCGCTTAGACTCACAGCCAGTACAGTACCTTAAGGCTTCTTTGTATATAATATTTCCAAGGCAAAGCATCGCCCAGTACCTAATAGTGTTCTTTTGCTGCATGGAAACATACTCGTGGGCTCTAGGTCTACTGGTATGTGGCTGTTCGTGATACTAGCCTAGTAGCTATAATACCTGAGAATTATACCCTGCCAACCAGGCCAATATATAGATAGACCAATATATAGCCAGCTAGAACAAGACGAGTTAATTATTGATACTTCCAAGTCTCCATTCTCATTCTACACTATACTAGTATGGATACTGCCTAACGAAGCAAACAAGAACCCCAAACAAATTGTACTCAGAGGTATATAGGTAAAACTCAACTCAAAACGCAAAACCAATCCAAAAAAGAAAAAAAGAAAAAAAAAAACAACGCAACACATCACAGCACAGCAGATAGATCTATAAAACCCCCGAAAACGGAGAAATATAGAGAGGGAGAGAAGAGACTTGTCTCGACGAAAGCCAAGTGAAAATAAGAGAAGAGAGAGACTAGAGGTAAAACAAAAAAAACACTGTATGTAACTTAAGTAAACACCGTCATACACCATCATTTCACTTGGTATCATATCTGCAGGGTATGTAGGTAATGTCTTTTGAACGAGGACTGACTGGCTGGCTGTTCTTCCACATCTCGCGGGGAACAGCTGGAAAGGTACACTCGACTCGATGGTGTATTTACCACACGGCTGATATAAAGCCAGTAATCGGACAGGTGGCTAGGATTGCGAAGGATGATCATAGGGTAGCGGCCACCTAGTCACACTATCCTCATCCAAGCCTCAGCTGTCTTTCCATTCCGAGGTTTTCCGCAACCATGTCGTGTGCACGCTCTTCGTGGTATCAAAAAAATAAGACAAAAATCCGAAACAAGAAACGCTCGTAACAATGTTGAAAGCACAAAAATTGAAACTGAAATTTCTCTTGGGGGTATACTGCTGCAAATTGACATTGATTTTAACGCGGTGGCCCAATAGGGGCCGGGTATCCAGAAGTAGAATTGGAAGTGCTAGGACGACCACTATCAAAAGACGCCCGGAGGTCATGCTTGGGTGTCATGTCCCCCGGCGCGGTACCGAATGGAAATTTCGTGTCAAAGCGCGCGGGCCAGCCATTGCTGCTGCTGTGGCTGTGAGAGCTCCCAAGGATGGGCAGGTCATCCTCGGCAAGGTTCACGCCGGAGTCGTTCCACGGGTTGCGGTAGCCGCTGTCCCGGGACTCCATGGAAACCAGAGACGCCTTCGAGGCATTGCTGGAGGCGTGCTTGAAAAATGAAGCGGGGGAGGCGGAATGGTTCTTACGCCCGATGAACGAGGAAAATGAGGAAATGCTACCGGGCTTCCTGAGTCGCTCGAAGATAGATCCACGTTCACTCGTCTCATCGGTGAAGCTAGGCCGAGTGGGAGAGTCCGTCGCAATCGGAGTAGGAGCATGCTGCAACAGCTTCGAGTCAAAGAACGGCAAAGACTCCTCGAACGAGTCCGACTTGGGTCGTGGGATTGCTCCCTTGACCGTAGTGGCATCAAGACCATGCGCCACCAGTCGAGAGATCAAGAAGTCGATTGCATCTTTTAGACCACCAGCGTTGTTGCGCGTGTACCCAAGGATAACGCGGTCGTCAGGAGGGAACGAGGGCGAATCCGAGCCGTTCTCAGAAGTGGATGCTTCGGGAGAAATATACACATTGGTGTCGACCTCGTACTGGTCCTTGAGTTTGGTGCAAACATCCTCGCGGAAGTCGGCTCCTCTGAAAAACTCTCGCAGTTCGGGGGAACTCTGGAACAGAAGCTCATGGCTTTCGGGCACCATTCCCTGAACCCGGGTTAGCGAGACGAATTAAGCGGATAAGTGATAAACATACCAGCAAGGCATCGACAGCCTGCGGGACCTGATACTCAGGCCCGGATATCGTGACTATATCGCTCGCAAGCTCGGTGCTGGGGAATTCGATCTTGCAGTTCCACTTCTTTTCGAGCTCATCGATTTCCGACATGCGGGAAAGCAATTCACGATGATACAGTCGGTTGATCACAACACGTTCGGAAACATACTCGGCATCCTATATGGGTTAGCGACGATTGGCGCAAGGAAGTTCGAGGGAACACATACCACTTTCTCGACCATGTCCATGATTTCCTGCTTGACGAGGTCTAAGCTCTGAGCATTCCGTGCAGGGGTACGGCAGATAACGTTATCGACCTTGATGTCATCGTCGTCTTTACCCATACCACCACGGTCCATGGCATTGGAGAACTTGACGAAGACCGAGTACTTTTTCATAATACGCTGAATGTGCTGACCACCGATACCAATGATTCGCTTGTGGTACTGATCAGGGACATGGAAGGAGATCGAGGCCGGCATTTCTTGCTCGACAAGGTCAAGACCGCTCTTGGTTGACTCAAACTGATTTCCACAAACGTCGATGTAGAAGTTGTACTCGTTGAAGCCATCGAAGATAATTTGCACGTTGCCTAGTCACTGTCAGTGATGCTCATTCGCGAAGCACTTTCTAGTCTAGCAACTCACTTTGACCCATGATCTTGTTGATCTTGCCGTTCTTCTTGCCGCTGACGAACTCCTTGTGCTCGTTCGCCAACTCAATTTTCACACGCATTTGATATTGACTGCGCTGGACGAATGGGATCTGATTGATGACCATCATGGCGGCCTTGACAGCATCATCTGATCCGTTGATGGTAAAGTTCAGGTTATCGAAACTGACTTCAGCGCCGGAGTTGGTACAGATGTCGGAGAGCATGGCTCGCACTTCGGCGTGAGATGGAGTCCGCACCGCTCCTGGGGTTGGATCAGGCACGAGAATCCACCACGAGGCACTGTAGAATTGGCCAGCCTAATGGACTGTTAGTCGCGTCAGAGCAATTTGCCTCAGAAAGAAACACGTACCAGTGCCATGATCTCCCTGACAGTACGCTCAACATGCAGTACATCAGTTCCCTGAATGCGAACGAGACCCCGTTGGCTACCCAACTGTGGGAAAAGCACATAGGAACCATTCATTTCCATGACCTTGCGGACTTTGTCCAACCGATCAAGCAAAATGTTATCAATCTTGTTCGAGTTGACCATGACATCCTTGACATAGACCTTCACGCCCATGACCAGCTCATGCAGCTTCTGCTTGGCCCGAGTGATTTGTTCTTGAGTCTCGCCCGTGATGTAGACTTCATCCTCACTACGACGGTGAGCGCCTGGCGGTATGTAGCCGAAGATGCGCGGGAACGGCGGTGGGAAGTAAATAGCAGTGCCAGTAGCCGCCTCAATGAGTTTGACATTCTTGCGAGTTCGACCGCAAACCAAGGTGTGGGTGGTGAGGTCTAGCTTGACGGCATCCACATGACGTTTGAGCTTTTCCCTGTTAGCGACCAACGGACCAAGAGCAAGAGGAACACCTGAAAAAACTCACAATTTGGTCGATCATGATCAAGACCCTGGTTTTGGCATGTTCCGTGCTTTCCATGTCTCCATAGATGCAAACCCGAAAGCGCTGGTCCAATCCATTGTCGGTGGCATACCCATACGACGAGACAATGGCGCTATCTGTATCGCGAAACTTGGGAGTGAGCAAGAAGATATCCGTGCCAGTGTAGCCGGCCAGAGTGTCGAGATGCTCCAAAACTGGTGGTCGGACTTCCTTGGTCTGGTTATCCGTGATAAGATGCGTATCAACGTCGACGGTCGCACATCGCTGGAGTAGTGAAAACGTTAGTGAAAAAAAAAACCCCAAGGAACCGTAAGCCAGCAAATAAAGTACCCAAGCAACATACCAGTAGAATAGGAGTCTCATTTAGGACCTTAGCTCGCATTTTTCGCACAGTCTCCCCGTCACCAGTAATACAGACATTGGTAGCCAATCTTTGCGGCCGGCGCTGTAGGGATGGAACAGTTTTAGGCTCTGACGAGTTGATGAGTGCCTCAACCCTCCCATTGCTGTTTTCCGTGATTTGACGACACAGTGTCCGTAGGGATTCGACATTGCTGGTATGAACGGGCAGCTGGTGAATAGGAGTGCCTTCCGGAGTGCCCTCGGGAAAGGACCAACGCTGGAGGGCGTTAGGACTGGCGTGCAGCACGTCATCCGCCTCGGGACCGGCGAGGGTCGAAGAGAAGGGCACATTGAAGGAGAGGTTAACGGTTGGATCAATGCCGGTCGGCGGAGTGATCGGAGGTGCACCATGGGGCCGTCGAAGGGAGTGGGAAGCGAGCTCGGCGTGAGCGCGCGACATGCCAAAGGTCGGTGTCATTCGCTCCCAACCATGACGGGCCTGGCCCGTAAAGTTGGATATCTTGTGCATAATCAGGGCAAATCGAATCTCCGACCCCTTGAGCGAATCGAGGGGAGAGAGACGATGGAAGGCAGGCGGGAGAATATGGTGGGCGTCGGAGCGGGACGAGGACGAAAGCGAGGATGAGAGGAGGAGACGGGAGGAAAGAGATATTCCCTTGGATTTGAGGGCACCGTGGTCGACAGGGATGAAGATGGAAGAGGAATGGGCGCACCAGGATGGGTGCGTTGGGATGGGAATGGGCGGAATGAACTCAGCACCTAAAACGGGTATCGAGGGATGGAGCAGGGCAGAAAGAGGAATGGAGGCCGAAAAAGAAGAGACAAACAAGGCGAGAAAAGAACCAGGGAAGAAAAGGAAGGGAAAGGTAAGAAGAAGTGAAGCTGGCACGAGGGGGGGAGGATGGTGGTGGGATGGGGTGAAGAAGGTGAAGAAGGTGAAGAAGCTGAAGGAAGACGAGGACGAGACGAGTGGTGGGAGTTGAGTTGATGGTCGAGACGGATCGAGATGGAGGAAAATCAATCCTGGGCTGAATTCAGCACCTAAAGTCTGACTCTTGACCACCACACAACAATCCCCTGCACTCGAACCTGGCCTAGTCCTCCCTTTCGCTTTTTCCTTTGTCTAGTGATGTTATTTCATGACTCAAGATAATGAAGGCTACACATCTCTTTTCCCTTTCAATCCTCCCGTCGTATTTCGTGGGCTATGCATTGTTCCTCCGTACCGATCCACCAAACCAAAGTCAAGGACAATTGTGACCAATATTATTCTCCCCTTCAGCTCGAGTAACTGGTGACTACAATGGCCTTTAGCCTTTAGGCTCGCAATCGAGGGATCTGATTCAAATACCAAGGGGTGTAGGAGCCTAGGAGGTCAAGCGCAGGGCTGAGCTTGCCTGGGCCGGGGGCAGAATGTTGCCGGAATCTTGGTCTAACTTGTAATATTGCTCCGACAGGGCAGCTAGGGTGATGAACAGTACTCTGTAATGGAATGGAATTTATCTTCAAGTTCCAACATCTCCAGCACCGTCACAATCACAATTGCAATCAAGCCTTCAAGCCGTGAGCACGGTCCACCGATGACTCCATTCCGAACAAGCGAGGCAGCGGGTCACGTGGACGCTGGACAGGCCGGGTCTGGACTCGGGAGTCAACTGACAGTCTGACACTGGGTGGGTGCAGCCGAAGGTTCGAGTTGAGGACACAGTATGTTTATTATTATTATTATTATTATTATTTCTCTCAGTTCTAAACAAGATATAGACCTGTTCGGTAGGTACGTCGGTGTTTATACCTCGTTAGGTTTCCATCTCAGGTATGACCGTATGAGAGAGTGGATTGACCTCCTTTGACCCGGGGATGAGCAGATCAACACTGGTCTGGTTGTCAACACCGGCTGGTAGGGATAGTGAAAAGTATGAAATTCTAGCTTAAATTCATAATTCATGAAATTACGCCTTTGTTTTATTTAAATTTCAACACTAAAATTCTTGGCAGTCCCGGCAGATTAGTAATGGGTTAACTCGCAAAATTACCCAATAGTTAAAAGCAAAAGGTTTTATGACTAGCCAGTTTTCTGCCAGAGTCTTGCCTAATAAGGAAAGACAGTCAAGAATTCAGCCGATTCAAATTTCACCGAACCCCAAAACTTTTGAAATTTCATGAATTTTGAAAATTCACAAAGTTTGCTACTGGCCGGACAACTTCGGAGTATTTAAGCTTACCCTTTGGCTCATAGCCTCAAAGAACGGCTCCGAATTCTGCACCACAAGTTCATATCTCGTAATCCTTTGGTTCCCGTGCCAGCCGAAATCCTCCTTATCTTCCCGGGCCATGACAGTCGAGTTCTCGAGGATCAGAGCCATCACATTCTGGTGTCTGACCCACCTCGTCTAGTAGCTTTCCAGAAAGATGACGTCGACAAAGTCTGCTATACACAAGTAAAACAGGAAAAACACGGTTGGACCGGAATTGCTGCCCCAATTCATTGACAAATCGTATCTAACTATTATTCTGCTTAACCTGAAAAGATAAGGTATCATCTCAAGAACGAATTCAACGCCAGAGTTTTTAGCGTAGATATAGTCGGTAGTCATTAATTATACTTTTAACTCTCACTATACAAGACCCTCGTATTAATGCATTAACGGCATCAAACTTCCTCCTGAAACACAGCATCTACCGCCACTCAGTAGCGCTGAGAAACTCGGTGGATGGCATCCCCCGAACCATCGAGCACCACTCGCTCGGGCTCGCCGTTCTCGTAGTACCGCTCTTCACGAGCCACGGGTCGTGTAGCTACATATACGGGCCGCTCAATGTACTCTCTTGGGCGTCGCGTCTCCTCATCAATATATACGCTCATGTCGCGACCGCCAGGGTGGACGCTCTCCACGCGCTGGATGACCTCGTGAGGCTCTTGATATCTTGCTGCGGGCGGTCGGACACTTGGAATCCGCACTATTCTTTCTCGCGGAAGCTCAGCTTCTTCCGGGTAATGACTCGGCCGCGTTGTATAGTCGTGAACCTGAACGCTGCTGCTACGCGGGTACGGCTCTCGCGCCTCGAATGGAGCCGCGTAAGGACGCCGTTCATTTGGAGTCGGCCGGGCATAATCCGTAACTCGTCGGTACGCTGGCTGGGGAGGCATTTCCTGTACATATCTTCGACCACCGTACGGATCTTCAAGGACAGACGCGGCCCGCACGCTAGCATGACGCATGGGCGGTGGAGGTCCCTCGTAGACATCGCTTCTCGGAATTCGTCTAGTTGGGGGTGGCATGGCTTGCACTCTTGGTGCAGGAAGAGTCTCGTAATATTGATTTCCATGCTCGTCAACAATAATCCGTCGTGGAGGTGACTCCACAACGTAATCGTTATAGTATGCGTCAGTCATTTGTGGCGGAAGAGGCGACGCATAACGCCTTGGCGGAGGTACTCCAGGTTCGTCATAATATCGAACTCCATCCGGCTGCGGTGGGCGTTCAACAACAGTATAAGGTCCGTTACGAGCAGGGTGGGGGCTTTGTTGATCGATATATTCACGCGCATATTCGGGTTTCCGGGCCTGGTGTAGGCTGGCGACTCTCCGCAGATCCTGGTCGTCCCGCATTGGCCGTTGGGTACCAAGCCGCGAAACCGTGCGCGGAATTCCTAAATCACTATGAGTCTCATTGTAAGGCTCTACTCCGTAGGCTGAAGTTCTCATGGGTGGTTCTCTTCTTTCTACCACGGGAGTATAGCGGGGCGAAGAAACATCAATATAAACGGGCCCTTCCTGAGGAGCCCGTGTCCGGTAACTTGGCGGTGTATCTGCGAACGGAGGAGGCGAAACAGGCTCCACTTTGATAAATGGCTGGACTGAGTTACCGCCCTGAGTTCTATACACCGGTGCGCGAGACTGGTTCCTGTCTTCATGTAACCTCCTACGCTTCCTAGTCACCAGAGGCTGGGCGGGTACCTCAGGGCTCCCTCGGCGCTCCGGATCGTACTCGGAGCGTGAATCGTGGAGTTGATGGACCGAAGGAACTTTAGCGATGGCGAGAGGTGAGACTCTAGACGGCTGGGGAGCAGCGGGCGAAGTTATATGATTTCGTACAACTCGTACGCCATCGGCCGGGGATATCGACCGTCTAGCGTATCGGTCTCGTGGGTCAACTGCCCGGCGTTTGGGCGCATTCGGATTCGCTCTTGGGGGCTCATAGCTTTCTACCCTTTCCATCGGCGCCACACCGGGAGCTGGAGGTGAGTATTCAGGTTCGTCTAATGGCTCGACCTGTTGTCGAACGTTTCGTACCCTGTATGCTGAAGGATCTTCAAGATGCTGCGGCTGCCTTTGACGAGATGAAGTTCGGTGGTCTGCAATGGAGTAAGTATCTTGCATTGACTGATCCGATTCAGGACGGTTGAGGGCTTCAAGCCGATGCAACTCATCTGAGTATCTTTCTCCAGTAACCCCAGTGCCAGGCTCCTCGGGTATAGAAGACCCTGCCGAAGACGGCTTCTGATGGTCACCATGTTGTGGGGAGTCAGGGGCTCTGCTAGAGTAGAAGGAATTCTCATCAAAGGAGTCACTAGGGGCCCCAGGGCCAGGATTCTCACGAGGTGGAGAGGGCTTGACCAGCTCCAACGCCCGTGTGAGGACGTCAGAGACGTCAAAACCAGGGGTCGCGTCTTGTATGGACACTTTCTGCTTTGACTCGTGTCTTTTCAGGTCCACCTGTTCCCGTATCTCTCTCTCCACCCTTTGTCTCTGCAGCTGTAGTTCTGCCCTCACTAGATCCTCCGACTTTTCCAAGAAGATCGGATCGATACCGGAGGCAGGTTTTTGGATGATACGCGAGACGGCCGTGCTCGATGGGCCATTGGGGATATCCGTATTCTGGGAGCTAACAGGTTTCGCTATAGGCGCGACATATTGAGACGCAGCTTTAGGGGTTGAGCCCGAATTTTCGCTCGCCTTGCTCTGAGGCGTCGCCGCCGCAGGCTGGTTGCGAGACGCGACTTTGCGGACAAACTGCTGCGGAACGTTCAACCTAGGGTGAGTTCCAGAAAAGATATCCTCACTTATTTTGAGTATCTTCTCGTACTCCTGCATCTCCTCCGCAGTTGGGATTTTAGATGCGACAGGGGTTGCTTGAAGCTGGGTTGCTGCCATGTTCTAGGAGCTTCGTAGGAAAAAGTGACGCTATCCCTGCAAAAACCCAGCGCAGTCAATTAGTATTGTTGCATGACCTATTCAGGTTCAAGCTCTCAACTTCCAATACGCCTGCACCTCGACAACAGCGAGTCGGCCTTGTTAGAAGTGGTTGATGATGGGAGGCTGAGTGGTTAGTGAGGACTGGGGATGAGAAAAGTGCACTGCAGCTTCGGTTGATGAAAATCGATCACCTGCCCAGACTCTTGGCCGCAAGCGACGCTAAACCCTGTACGGAGGGTCCCTCGGTATGCTTCAAGGTTCATGTTGTAGAGAGCAGGGGCCAGGGGTTTGTATACGAGATCTTATCGTTGTCATGATAATCAAAGGCGGCAAGCGGACTATGACTCATAGCTCACACAAGGATGAGTTATCTCGCTCCTCTCCGCCTCCCCAAGTTCATTCCCATATCCCGTGCATATCAGCTTCACCCCCGCAGTCGCATCAGCTCCATTGTCGCTCTCGCCCCGCGCTCCCTTTCGCATTCACAGAACAGAATTTGCCTCAACCAGAGATTTCTCAGCACAATGTCGGATCCCCGGCCGATTTTCTTCTTCGACATAGACAACTGTGTGCGTATCCTCGAATCAAGAATTGGTCTCGTCTACTGACAACTCACGCGCTCTCCAGCTCTATTCAAGAAGTGCGATCTCCCCCGGCCCCTAGCCGCAACTACTTCATAGCCAGACCGAAACTGACCGCAAACCTCGCGCAGAAAACAATATCCACGATGAGATGCAAAAGCTGATTCGTACGCCAACACCTCCTTGACCTACGGGTCCCCTCCCGTCAGTTATCCAATCCTAACCGGCTCCACTCTCCGCGCAGACAAATTCTTTGTCCACCACCTCTCCCTCAACTCCGAAGATGCCCACATGCTACACATGAAATATTACCAGGAGTACGGTCTCGCCATTGAAGGACTCACGCGCCACCACAAGATCGACGCGCTCGAGTTCAACCGACAAGTCGACGATGCCCTACCACTAGACCAGATCCTCAAACCCGACCTCAAGCTGCGAAAGTTACTAGAAGACATCGACCGGGATCAAGTAAAGCTATGGCTTCTGACAAATGCATATGTGAACCACGGCGAGCGGGTGGTGAAATTGCTCGGGATAGATGATCTTTTCGAGGGGATCACGTACTGCGACTATGGGCAGCCGGCGCTCATTTGCAAGCCATCGCAGAAGATGTACGATAAAGCGGAGAAGGATTGCGGTGCTTTGAGTGCGGAGCAGTGTTACTTTGTTGGTTAGTTTGTTCCTTTTCGCCCTTGCCCCTGCATCTTGAAGGAGGTAAACAAGTGCTAACGAATTGCGAAGATGATTCTGGCCTGAATTGCAAACACGCTGCCGCTCGTGGTTGGCAAGTTGCTCACCTTGTAGAGCCTGAGCTCCCTATACCTAAAGTCCAGGCATCTCAGTTCCAGATTCGGGATTTGGAGGAGCTACGAACATGCTTTCCTCATCTGTTCAAGAAATCATGAACATAGAAAGGGCGGATGATCATTCTAATAGACGTTGGACCATGTACAATGCTTGATGCTACCAGCGGACGATGTCCACGATCTCTTATCATTGTCTAGACTACTACAGTATATGTTGTTATGAAGATACGGATATAGAACATGCTCAATCAATTATTACAGATACCTTTAGTGAACCGTGTGTCGTTTATTGTTGGTATAGGTACATGAGCCGTTCAGGTGCATACTATCTGATGTGCCTCCTATACAACTACTTAAAGCCCTAAACTATCATTTCACAGCACAAGCATTAGATAGCAACTGATACCTTTACAATGCATAGTTTCCACAAGCAAATGCACGAATTCCCAAGTTGTCTCTGATAGCTTGCTTAAGCATTCTTCGGCAGCATCGCACAAGTCAGTCAACAGCTAAATACCAAGTCTCACCATAACTCCTACCAACATCCACAAGAACCTCACCACGTCGAGCCAATGGTACATGTGCCACGATTTCCGACAGCCCATTTGACTCCACAGTCGCAGGATCCAAACCTGGAACTACTCGGGCTAGGTTCGTCGAGAGTTTATTCGTAAAGATGACTTGAGCCATGGCAATGGCCACGGCGGGGCCAAAGTGTTGTGCGAAGAGCACAATAGGGAGAGCGAGTAATACATCGTCGGTGGGCACTGCCGTCTGTGCAGCACTGATTGGAGCGTTGAAGCCGCCTATTCCGCTCGAGAATCCGAATGCACCAGAGTACAGAGTAAGTCGTACGAAGCTCGTATCCACACCAAATGTTGTTATAAGGCCCGCGAATATGGGCATTAACATAGAAGAAAAGAGCATGCACGGCGTATAGTAGCCGATTGTGCTAGTTCCTGATCCGCAGAGGAGCATTCCAGTAGTGGCGCCAATCACTATTGGGATCATCATATAGCCGCTTCTACTAGGAGAGTACTCGCGTACAACTTGATAGTAGGTGGGTAAGTAGCATTCAACCACATTGATAGCGCTATTGGAGCACATTGTAAAGATGGAGGCGGCTATGACGCTACGGTTCTTCATGATACGGGGCGGCAAAGTAGCGGCATCACCCCGCCGGCATTGATGGTATAGAAAAACGACGATGGGGATGGCAAAGGTCACCAGGGGGCCAATTACTTTACCGTCGTCCCAGGGGTACTTCGTGCCGGCCCAAGAAAGCGCGATGAAAAGGCTAGTCAGTGTTAGGATGAAAAGCAGATGGCTCGGCGGGTCAAGTTCAACAAGTTTTTGCCAGAATGTAATGCTCGTGTCGCTTGGCTTTGGGTCTGAGAATAAGAATATAGTCATCAAAAGCGTGACCCCGCCAATGGGTAGGTTGATCCAGAAACACCACCGCCAGCCAAGCGATTCGGTCAGAAGTCCGCCAACGATAGAAGCGGCAAGAATAGCCACACTCTCAATAATGCTCAAGATACCACAGAAGAATGGCCGTCGACGGAGAGGCAGGATATAGACGAGAATGGTGAAGAATCCCCGAGGATGCCCGCAAAGCCCGCAAAGCCCGCTCCAGTGACGGCTCTCCCAACAACAAACACAGACGATGTCGCGACTGTGGAGCAGAGCAAAGAGCCTATCAAGAAGATGGCTTGTGCGAGCAAGAATATACGCTTGATAGAGAATAGCTTGTATAGCTTGCCGAAGACGAACTGGAATACACAAGAGCAGAGCCGAAATGCCGATGAGTACCAGCCAACATCAGCGACAGTGTGGAAATGATCGGTTATAGCACTGAGCCGAGTATTATTAACTTCTAGTCTCTAACAGTCCACTTGTGACTCAGAAATAATACCGATTTCCCAATACGTACCTGGGCACAGCGGTGGCGATAATCTTGGTGTCCAGCCCTCCAAGAGCAACCAAGACACTCATGGTGAGGACAATAAGCCAGAAATTCAACCCAGTTGGATACTCCTAAGCATCTTCAGCTGAACGGGCCTCGGAGTCTATATGATTTTCCCCAGTTAAACCTGAGTTTCTCTCTTCAGTGACCATAACGTTCGTTCCTAGCCTGCGCATTTGGACGGCATTTTCGGGGACACTTGTCGTCATCTGGTCGTTGCTTGCGTGGCCATAACCACAGGTGTTGGTGTCTTTTTGTCTGATCATAGATGTCAGAAAGCACATCAGGTAACTATTTTTCCAACCTCGCTCGTCATCGGGCGATCTTTCATGCAATCTTAGAACAATTCTATTTGAGGAATGCAGAGATAAACCAGATACTCCAAGCGCTTCCCCGTATCTCTTCTGTCTACATTGAATGTTACATCCACGATAGGTCTAATGCGTTGGAGAGCTGGCAGGTACCTTACTACGTACCTAGGAAGGTTCGTCCGCCAATGTCACGCAGTTGCATGCCTCGACACGACCAGGTGAACTTAGGATCTTGATTCTGTGAGATTCGCCATCTGTCAATGTCCTGCTTTCCAAGACGTTCAGCATACCAATGGCATGTACTGTTTGTTAACAAAAGGTCTCCATACCCAGTGTCGGATCCGACAGATACGAAGAATCTCCGAGACGATAATCATCTGTGGGTCACCACTTGTGATATCCACCAATGGTAACCCAGCAGTCTATAGAGTCCCCATTATTGCTGCGCTGATTATAGAGGTGGCAATTCAGGGTGAGTAAGAGTTAGAGGTCCAGGCATGTGCTTCGGTTCTGTCAAAGAGGCTCTTTTTTTAGCCGGGTTTATTATAACCTCCTTAGGACCTTGAAATTCGTAATTCACCCCTGAATCTTCTCAGTCCCTTCCAAACCATCGAAGCAATCCAACAAGAACTGCAGTGCAGGGAACCTTCCATGCTATCCTGAGGGCACCTACGCCTAGCCTACCCGTACCCAGTAAGCCTTTATACCATCAATTCCGTTTATACGTTTCTAACTTCCCAAAGCCCGATACCAAAACACAATCCTTCATCCAACATGCTAATCACGCGTGCAATCTCCCTCACTAACTTCGCGATTGCCTCGTCTGCGCTGGCCTTCCAAGTCTTCGTCCTATACCCCTGGCACCACCAACTTGATCACGAATTTCATTCTCTCAAACGCGAACATCTGCGGGTACTAGACGCGCTGGATCGAGTTACAAAGTCACCTGTGAAAGCTTGAACTGAAGCCGCAGCCCCTTCAAATAAAAAATACTATGGAAGATACGGTCAGGGAGTGGAAGTGCACAGGCGCATAATATTGTTGGATTGTTGGCTGTTTTGTGACCACTTGCTCCAGGTGGAACTAATTATGATGTGCTAGATTAATAATGAGGCGCTCAAGGTTACAATATCAGACATAGAATAGGAATTTTGGAAATTACTCTTTCAAACTTTCATACAAGCGAAGCGACTTGCCTTAATAGTTTGTTGCAATTATTCTTAAGCTCTTGCTGATAATACAAGAATTGCAGCTACGCAACTGAAGGAGCGGTGTACCAAGCTGATATATAGAATTTATAAACATCTCCAATTCACACAGCAGCAAGCTGACGGACCAAGGCTTGTATCTCTTCAGCCGTCTTCTCCTTGACCCCGACAAGATCGTTATCGTCCTGTTTCCAAGGGTGTGCAAGTGATTCGTTGGCAAGACAATATTGGATTTGCACACCAAAAGTCATCATGGTAATGTTTCCCGACTGCAGGTCCGCCAAAGCCTGGTCCAACAGAGGCTTCATCTCCTGGGATTCCACCTTCCAACCATCCTCCCCCAAGGCCTCTTTCGCAATTTGCAAAAGCTGGGCCTGAGACAAGAACGCACTGTGGACATACACCGGCCTGTTGAGAGTTTCCTCAGGGCGGAGAAGAGCACCAGCGGTCGCTTTACCGGCATCTTCGAGGGTCGACCACGGAACGACATTCTCCCCGGAATCGAACAGAGTGGCTGACTTTGTGTTCAGCTGGATACCAGCAAATCCAGTTGAAAGACACCAGTCTAGAAAGGCCCCGCAGGTAATGAGGGTATAGGTCAACCCCGATTTCTCGGCTTTCTCCTTCACAGCACTGTATGATTCCCGTTTACGCGCAAACACTGGCATGTCATGAACTCCGGGGAGATCTGGGTCAAGGCCATAATCACTCGTAATACTAAGCACATCAGCAATCGCCCATCAGCATCCGGTTGAGAGAAGAACCCACAAGCGATAGACACCACTGGTAACTGCAGCATCTATAAGGCGCAACGGTGTCTCGGCATCATTCGGGAAAGTGTTGTCAATAACGGCGTCTTGGCCTTCGATAGCTGCCGATAACGATTCGATCGAGTCAAAGTCGACGACCTTGACCGTAACACCGGCCGGGAATTCCCTCGCTGTACGGCTCAAAACAGTGACATTGAAGCCTTGATTGAGAAGCGCCACAAGCGTCTGGGTTCCTACATTACCAGATGCCTACTACACGATCAGCTTAGGCACAATAATGATGGGCATCGGACGAGCATTACTTACCCCTGCGAGCGCTACTTTGGTAATCGTTTTCGCCATTTTCTCTTTGGTCTCTTAAATTCTTTTCTTTTCCATCGTTCGATGGTCAGAAGCTGAATTTATAGTTTTGCCAGTCATTAGTAATCATAGTATATCAGTAACTAAGTAATATTGAGGTGCGCCATCTCATGATGGTTCGGCATAAGCGACAAAGCCGATAATTCCGAGATCTGGAGATAACAACGGCCTGGTCCGGGCCTGACACAACAGTCTTGCCATAAACTGTCTCTAGCTTTTGAAGATTGTGTTCGTTACTCTTTAGCTTCTCCACAGTATTAGATCCCCGATAATTTGTCAGCCATATCTGGTGTTTGAGACCGCTGTTGTTGGGTTAAGGGGTATTATGGAGTACTACAACGTGGGTCAAAAGTTTGTGCACACTTCCCGCGACCGTAGAACTTCTAAACTTCAACCACAACTTCAACCACCAACAACTCCCTCAATATGAGAGATTTCGGCACCGAAATAAGTGGAAATCGAAGGCCTGGAGGAGAGCTTTCAAAGGAAACTCGCGCGGTCATTATATATGCACTAGCGGCTGGCAAATCGCCGACAAAAATCGCGACTGAGTTTCGCGTTTCCAGGCGCGTGGTGTATAATACTAAAAACCGCTGGATTACTACCCAAACACTTGAATCTAAGCCTAGAACGGGAAGGCCGTCAAAGGTTAGCCAATCAACTGCAAGATATATATACCAGACGGTACGCAGATTTCCAAAGTTAAGCTAGAGGGCCCTTGCTGCTGGCACACCTGATTCTCTCTCTATCTCAACAATCAAGCGGGTTCTAAAGCGATACCATATTAGGAAATGGAAGTCAAAGAAGAGAATACCTTTATCAAAAGA